>VCAZ01000015.1:600000-947500 GCA_005784505.1 Bagarius yarrelli | reverse complement strand
AATTCTAGCTTATTTACACACTATCAATCTAACACACCTATTATTTATTTTATTTGTTGCTTGAATCATACCGATGTTTTTACCCTTCTACGATTTTAAACTGTAACAGTAAGTGGTATACTTAATGTGGTCTATTGAAAAGTGGCTAAATAAACCATGTTTAATCACTATTGCATTTTGTGTATAATTATATAATCATTGTTCATTGACATAATATAATCAATAGAAAACAAAACAATCTGTGATTCCTTGTACTCTTAGGGGGCCCCCTGTAAGTCCTGGCTTAGTTTGCTTATACCGGCTTTGACCTGCTGCTTCATTATTTTTTGGGCTGTCCAATTGTCCTTAAAATAATCTTCAAATTTGAAAGTTTAATGTACAATAACTTAAAAACAAGGATTTCTGATTCAGTGACTTCTGTTGACTGGTGTTGATTGCTCTTCATTTAGTATATAGTATATACATTTTAAAAAGGGTTTCCCGATGTTTTAATTTTATTTAAATATTTACTAATGTAATGACACTGTAATTATTAAAAGTGAAAATTTATTAGTAATTGTAAAAGTAAAAGTCAGAGCTTTTTGACTAGAATCATCCAGAAAATTGATACCAAAAGATAAAAATTTAAAGTAAAATATATATATATTTATTTACTTTAGAAGCCTTTATCTTGCCTTGTCACGACTTGTCTATTACACATGCATAAGATGTATTAGATGTTGAATTATTTTCATTAAAAGGTGTTCCTAATTGCTAAACTGTCATTATGTGAATGTCTTTCTCAGACCGCAAGCACCGCTTGACTGGTCCCAACATTTTCAAAGATGTAAGGTAGGTCTTCCTCAAGAGTTTTCTTTGTTCTGACACCAAAGTGCTGGAATAAACTCCCCAGGAATATCAAACCAGCCTAGTCAGGAGACGATTAAAGACCCACCTCTTTCTTCAATACCTAGAATTTAACATTTAATTAAGAAAAAGTTGCTATTTTCCCCCACAGTTTGGGGTTTATGTTACACTTTTGTTTGTGTATCTAACGAACCAGTATTAATCTGTTCATTTACCGGACCAGGGCGTCTGTCAAATAATGCAAATGCCATTACAAATAGGGTTAATCAGTTAAAAAAAAAAAAACCCACAATTTTAAATTTATAATAAAGTGTAAGACTTTTTTTTTTTTTTTTTTTTTTCATGATTCCAAAAAAAGTTATTTATGCTTGTTATGGAAACAAAGCTTGGAAAATATGGAAATGAAGTATTAAGAGTGTTGAGATGGGGGCGTGGCCACAAGCCTTTAGGAAATCCTGAAATACACTTCATTTCCGCCTTAGTTGACGACAGCCAATCAGCGACGACGACAGAGACTAGCGGATAAGCTCCCGCCAATTCTGAGTTGAGCGCGAGGCAGTTCAGCGGCGATACGAAGCGGCCAGCGGGCGAGTCAGTTAAAGCTAAAAGTCAGTTCAAGAAAAAGTTATTATTGTCAAAAACAAGCTATAACGACACTTTCCTATTTAGTATTTCCTCTAAAGGTGAAGGGCCAATGAAGATTTCCGACGTTCGCAGGACGTAAATAGTTTAACAGCTCCGTTTTTGTTTACACGAAAAGTTTTTTTCCCGTGTGTTTTTCTCGGTGACGAACCGAATGGTGGTGGTGATGCTAGCAGCCGAAGAGCCTTCCGCGGCTGGGCCTTTAGCCTGCACTCCCCGAAAAGGTCCGAATAGGAGATATTTACTGACGTGTCTTTATATATGTTTGTGTTTTAATTCAATTGTTTGTTTGTTTTTATAATTTAACCTGTAAGCTAGGCTAGTTGTGCTTGACATCTCTAGCTAGCTCGTCTTTAGCTTTAGCTCTAGCTCGTTTAGAAAGCTAAGCTTTAGCTCTGATTGATGTTGAACCAGGTCCAGCTTTCAGAAGCTTTTAGCGTTGAGCTAATTTAATGGATTACCAAACCACACGGCGGCTCGGCTTCTGCACCAGCAGTGAAATGTAATAATTATTTAGAGTTTATGAGTGAGCAGTTCTTACTAGCGTTTGTTTATTTTGTTATAATTTTCCTTTGTTGTGTGCGGCGGTGTTCAAGCCGAAGGCCCGAGTCCAGAGCGCCGGAATCGGCTTCACTGAATGGCGGGAGAGTAAAAACATTTTAGTGGAGTTTTAACTCGAGCTGTTTGTCATTGTATTGTGGGGATGCAATCAGGTAGCGTTCGATGTTTTGTTTAATAAACAATGCGGTGGTAAACAGTATTTGTTGGATGACAGTTAAAATGTAGTTAAAGCGAGGTTTTAGTGTTTATTTTCCCTTGGCTAAGTGTTTGTGTCACCGGCTGGAGCAGAGCAGAGCTGCTTAGATCATTTCTTTGTTCTAATTATGTCTCGGTACAGGAAAAAAACAGACTGTAATTTTTAAGTGATCCTGAAACTCAAACTAAATTTTGTGTGTGGTTTGTTTTTCCCTATAACACAGCCATGGATTTAACGGACAAAGCCAGCACTGCCAACAAGAAACTCGTTCAAGGTAACTTCTAGGTAGCAATAAAAATCAGTATTACACAACTGATTACTCACAAACAGGCAGTACTTAATACTTCCATGAGCAATTAAAGAGGGAGGAGGGTTATGATGTATATTATTGTTGTTAAATCCATTTCATTATTAATTTTATTGGACAGTGTAACACATCGACTCTCTGTGGGCCCAACACAACCCTTTGTTGTAAACAATAGGAGCACACTTTAATAGTGGGTTAGTAAGTAATTCTAGTTGTGACTATAAAACCGGTTTTATCCGACTATTGACTAAAAGTAATTTTAACCTCTAAAAGTTGAAGTGGCATATGTTTACAGTTTAAGCTCAGATAAAAAAATGATTCATGATTAATGAGGAAGTGGTAGAGCAGTGGTTAACGTGTTGGACTGCTAATTGGAAGATCGGGTTTGATTCCCAGCACCACCAAGTCCCCCTATTTCTCAGTTGTATAAAAGAGCTAGATGTGAGTCACTCTGGCTAAGGGTGTCTGTCAAATGCTGCAGATGTGATATAACATGTAAAATGCTTAAAAAAAAACTAAAAAAACAACCACCCAAACTTCTGTTGATTTACATCTATGGCTCCATCTCTGTTTCTTATTTTATATCAACTTAAATTAAAAAAGCCTGTTAGCAGATCGGCAGTTCAAAGTGCAAATAATAAATAAATATATGTATGTATGTTTGCATTTACTTAAATGTATGTTTTCTTATTTCAATGTATTGTAGCACGCCTTCCTTTTAAAAGACTTAACCCAGAACCCAAGGAAACCAGGAAGGCCAAAAAATCCAGAACAGTATCTTCTGCTCCTCCAACCAATGAAATCAATGCTTCTGATGGGGAAAATGAAGTTGATGCTATTTCTGCAACCCTGAAACCAAGACCTGCCTTGAAAAATGGCCGTGGGCCCCTTGATGGTTTTATGAGGCGGACCACATGTCCTCCAATTAGTTCAGTTTCTCCTGCTGTTATTGATCTAACAGAGGACTCAAACTCTGCTCCTCCTGTGGATGCTTCATGTCCTCCTACAGACAAAGCTGCAGATAATACCCAAAATGCCACAGAGGCAAAAGAGCCAGAAGCATCGTCCCCAGTTGTTGTTCCCCAGTCACATGAAGCTGCTGTTTCCCCGTCACATGAAGAAACGATGGAAACTGACGAAGCTGAGGACAGTGTTAATCTTCCCCAGTTGGATAGCACTCTGGAGTCTGACACAGACACTGAACAGAATCAGAGGCAGCAAGAAACTGAAGAGAGTCAGGAGAATGAATCCTTGCTGTCTAACAGTTCTGTATCACTGGTCGAGAGTTCACCAGAGCCCAGCAAGAGCAGACCAACCACTCCAGCATCGGTGAGTACGGAAATGATATTTAAAACACAGATATTACAAATCCAGATAAATAAGAAACCATTTCCCTTAAATATTTTCTATTTGCTAACTAGTTATTCATACGTTGATCATTTAGTCCCTCATTTATGGTTTGCAATATTTGTTCACACACTAAACACAGCTGGATATTGGCAACAACAAATAAAGATAGATCCGCTTCCAGTGTGCTAATTTGTATGAATAAATTTCTCAGAAAATGCCAGAACAACAATATATGCAGTAGTATAAACAATAATATTTGGCACAGTGATTGAGTTTTTGTATAAATATTATAAGCGGGCTATTTTATTTCTTAAAAAAGAATTTGCTTATATGGTTCCTTAAATGAATGTCCACCCCAGTTAGTAGCTTATTAGTCTGAGCAGCGTCTGTGAATAAATGTATGTTAATCCTTCATTTTTGTAGGTACCAAGGATGAACACTGGACAGAAACAGTTAAAAAGACGTTCACTTAAGGTAAAACTATTATTTTGGTAGATGAAGGCTGGGATTGTAAAAATATGGTCTATTGGGGGTGGGTGGGTGTTACTGCGAGTTATTGTGCTAATAAAATAATTTATTGCAAATTACGCAGAGCACCGAAGAACTAGATGAGAAGCAGCGACAGCGAGAGGAGAAAGAGCGTCAGAAACAGGAGGCTAGAGCTGCCAAAGAGAAGAAGAAAGAGGAAGCACGAAGACAAAAAGAGGAGATCAAGAAAGAAAAACAAGAAAAGAAAGAGAAGGATGAAAGGGAACGACGAGAAAAAAAAGGAAAAGCATGACAAAGAGAAGGCAGAGAGACAGCAGGCAAAGGAAGAACAGCGTAAAGTGAAGATTGAGTGAGTCTTGTATAGAGTAATTTATTATTATATTGAAAAGAACACAATAATTTGATTACTATTGGTGTGATTATTTTTATTTTCCCTTTAGGGCAAAACTTGAGGAAAAGAGAAAGAAAGAGGAGGAAAAACGATTAAAGGAAGAGAAAGAGGTAAATAATTTTTTTTTTTTTTTCCCCATCACTTTTCAATAGTTAATAGTACGGCTTAGTGTCTGTGTTAACATAATGGATCCAATTTCTAATTAATGAGTTGCAGTTTAGTATCACAGTCTTTTCCTAATCCCTTTTCAGAGAATCAAAGCAGAGAAGGCAGAGATCACTCGATTTCTACAGAAACCCAAGCCTCAACTGGCCCCAAAGGTAAGATGCAATACCAAAAATCGAATGGATAATTTTAAATTTATTATACAATGCAAATGTTTGTGTGGTTACTATAGACTGTCATTGTGTTCTAGACTCTGGCATCTGTCTGTGGAAAGTTTGCACCATTTGAAATCAAAGAACACATGGCTCTGGCACCACTTACCCGAGTGCAGTGTGAAGAAGCGGTTCTTGAGGCACTAGATAGATTCCTAACGGAACCAGATGAAGCTTTTGACTGCTTACAGGACTGGATTACTCATAAACCCCGCACGTCAGGACCAACCAAAACTAAACACGCAGACATGCTAAGGTTAGTCCTCAGATACATTTGTAAGTAAATGAAAGAATTAACTGTTGATTAGTGCAAAATAAAAGTACATGTCCAACCATCATATCACAGTATTAAATTCCCACCATTCTGCTGCCATCTCTTTTCAGCAGCCAGGGGTTTGTTCATGTGTAACAAAAATAAGCATAGATGTGCTTTAGATTTTGGACGCGAAAGCCTGCAGCTTCCCAATTATTCTCTTTTATTTATCTGGTTGAGCAACATAGTGAACAAACAGAAATACTAATATGCAATCCTTGGATTTAGTGTGTGAGGTATCATTTTATTGAAGTGTTTTATTTCCTCGCAAGTGAAAACTTGACTCTGCATTCTGAACAGAGACTGTATGGTGGTTAATGATAGCGGCCCAAAACCAGAAGGTGATCCTGACCACAAATGCTATGGACGCATGAAGCTTCTTCAGTTTCATGAAAACTATCGTCCTGCTTACTGGGGCACTTGGAGGAAAAAGAGTACCCACATATCACCCCGCTGCCCTTTCAAACAGGATAAGGTAAAAACCTGATGTTAGTCAGTATTTATATGTATGTATGTATGTATGTGTGTATGTATGCTAGGGCTGCACAATATATAGCTTCAGCATTGACATTGCCATGTGTGCATCTGCAGTAGTCACATTGCAAGATGTGCAATGTCAAGTGGGGATTATGTGTAACTGCATCACAGTTCGAGACGCGTGTGATTTATGGATTAATTGTGCACATTTTTTAAATTGCAAAAAAAATATCGCATTGCCATTTTTTTCCCTCTAATATTGTGCAGCCCTAATGTGTGTATACTAGGACTTGCCTGCAAATTACATTTCTTTAGAAGCAGTAAATAAAAGTTGTTTTACTTAAAATTGTGTTAGGACCTGCTTGACTACGAGGTGGACAGCGATGAGGAGTGGGAAGAGGAGGAGCCAGGAGAGTCCTTGTCACACAGTGAAGGGGTGAGGGATGTGTTTTGTATTGGATTGTATTCATTTAATTTTATTTGCATGTTTAAATGTTACAAGGCTGCAAAAACAGTGATTTAAATTTAGATGACTTGAGACAAGTTGTGTTTACTTTCATAATCATAAAATTCAGTTGTGCATAGAAACCTCGCAGCCTACCTACATCAACAAATTAATGAATCTTTGAAAGAGTGCTATGATCCTTGGATGCTAATGTAATATTAAATATCTAAAACACATGATGCTCTTGTAACGTAATACAAAAAACAAAATACTAAATGTTAGGGCTGTGGCAAGGGCCTCACGATATGATGCATATTACAATATATCACAATATATTGCAGTGCAATGCATATTGCAGTATTTCAACAAAATGTAAACAAATATCACTGATATAATGTCATCGATGACATATCTGTTATATCGTCCAGCCATGCTGTAATACATAGATTATTTATGTCCATTGTAGTGAAGTTATTTTTAGTTTGGTCTCAAATTAGAGTACACAGTATATTGTAAAAGTGCTGCTCTTTTAATGTTTTTAAGACCATAACCAAATAGTCCAATGGTTTAATTTACTAGCAAATGGTTAACTGGGTATTCATATCTCTCGATTTAAGTAGTCATAGAATTTATCTATAGTGATGAGTTGATGGATTATTTTTCATGCTTTCTTGACAGGATGATGATGATGAAGGTGGTGGTGATGATGATGATGAAGATGATGGCTTCTTTGTGCCCCATGGCTATCTTTCAGATGGAGAAGGAGCCCTTGAAGATGAGGTACACCTTTGCTTTCTACCGAAAATGCATGCACACACACAGACACAAAAAAAAAAAACTTTGTTGTGCTGTTACACAGGATGAACTGCTTGTGTTCTACTCTAAGTAAAAACAGTTTGCGATAATATCTTGTGCATGTGTGTGTGTAGGAGGGTGGTGACCCTGAAAAGCAGAAAGTGCGTCAGAAGCTGAAGGCTCGTGAGTGGGATGAGCTGATGGCTAAGAGTAAACTAAGAGTACTGGAGTCTGTGGCGAGGGGCTGCATATGGGAGGGAGAAGATCCTCCATTAAACATGTTGCAGCCCTACGCAATCTGCATGATCGAGCCTCTGACCTGTGATGAACCCAACACACCTGAGGAAACGGTCTCGCGTCAGCAGAGAATTGACCAGTGTGAGTTTACCGAGTGTGTCCTCTGCAGTTGTAGTAATCAAAGCTCTATGCTCTTGTTCTTACACAAAATTTTGACTTGACAATAGATCATAACTTGCTAAATAGTGCCCAATGGCTAAGTAAATTTAACACAATATTGGTAATGGCATTTATTGTTTATTACATTTTGGACATTAAAATCAGTTCAATACATTCTATTTTTTTATTAACTTATAAAACTATTTCAGTCTAAAAGTAGGACTGCCGGTCAGTTAGTTTTCTTAAACTTTCAATGTAATTTACATATGCTATAGTTTGTGCATCAAGTGTACAATTATGATTATTGAATTTCAGGATATGTAGAAATCAAGTGCACACTGAATTTTCACTCGCGCATTTAACGATTGAAGGTAATTATGATGGCAGGCCATTGTATGAAAGCTGGCTCTGACATAAAATGTTATTTTATTAGTGCAATAAAATTTTAAGCTATTAAAAGTGATAATTCCACTGATGGAATACCCATCTACCACCATACAGGCTGATGATTCCTCTCCTTGTTGCGTGTGTGTATATCTATATGCACGTTGGAGCACTTGTGCTCGTGTGTGACACAAGACAATCAAGCTGCAGAGCTTTCAGATTTTGGTTTTAAAAGAGATGACCACATGCAGATTGAAGTTCTATGTAGAACATGTAAATCTAAAGTAGCAATCGCTATAAATCTTTAGTGTCTCCACAGTTGAATGTGTTTAAAAAAGAAACATTCTGGTTATATCATTTTATATAATTTTTCCTTGTGTATTAGGGCTCACTCAGCTGTTGCCTTTGCTGCATGGCAATGTAAACAGCAGTAAGGTGATCATCTCAGAATTTCAGGAGTTCTGTCGGCAGCAAAATTCCTCACCAGATGGCAGCCCACAAAACTCTTCAGACATTCCCCCGAGGTGAGTCACACTGCACTACTGGTAAACTCTTATTTTGATGTAACATGACCTGTGCCATTATTGCTCATGTGCAGAAAACTAGACACAATCATCTTAATTATACTCACACTTAGTAAGTTGGAGGTGTTTTGTTATGCTAGACATTCAGAAGTTTTATTTAAACTAGTTTAAATTGCTTTTGTGTGCCTATCATTCAGGATCAGAATCAAGCGTCTAATAAAGGAAAACGCAGTTTATGAAAAAAGATCGGCCTACAGGCGATGCTGCTGGTACGTTCACTCAGATGTTCTGACTCGTTTTGGCCAGGAGGGCTTACCAGTGCCTTCTCAATGGACCTACCTCACCTCTGGAGCGCACACAGCCCGAGATGAATCTACACTAGGTTCACAAGGCTCCTCTCCCACATCTTCACATTCCACCTCCACCACTCCCTCCAACAAGAGAAAGAGTGGCAGTAACCAGTCCATCACAAAGTACATGAAGAAATGTGGAGAACCTGAGCAGGTGGAATGTTATTCAACTACCAAAAATGCTTACATTTTAAATGTGAGAAAATGGATATGTGAAGATGGCTTCTAAACTTAATCTTGATTTATACCTTTTAGGCTGAAGCAATTGAAACCGATGGCTTCCAGGCAGATACTGAGGAGGAGGAGGAGGATGATGACTGTGTTGTTGTTTTGGGTGAGCAATCCGGTAAGGGCAAACCTTTAACTACATAGTCTGGCTAAGCTTAAGGAGCGCATCCACTTGTAGCAATGACATAAACAAGAAGTAACACCGATGGTCAAGTAGTGACCTGATAATTGTTGATAGATTGATTGACTGTTAAACTAGAGATGCAAAAATTACTTTAAAGGCTGAAAACTTTCCATAGGATTTAACTGTTACATATGGGAATAACCTCGAAATTAATAAATGTCTTCTGATAGCATATTCTTGGTTAAAAAAATGATCTCAGTTAAATTTATACCCTGCATATACTTTAATCACAGCACTGCAGGGCTATTGAAGCCAAACCTTTGCATTCCTTTATAACATACACCCATATGTCATTTTTAAATAGATTAAAAAGGCTGTGATGCGATGGTGAATCTTTTATTAATGCATCTTTTGTTTAATACAGATTTTTTTTTTTTAGTGTCTGTGCTTTAAAGTTCTGTCAACATCATGTTATCAATTAACATATTGAAAATAAATTTTTGACTTACGTGAATCGATTCAGAATTGCTCACGTCAGCATCGCAATGCATTTTAAAAGCAACCCCCCCCCCCATATGCAACCCTAAGCTAAACTAGAAGAAATTATAAAACAACAAATCTTTAACTTATACATTTCTGACTGAGTCTGTGTCGAATATACATACCATGCATTGTCCGGTCGCTCAGTTGTAGACAGTTGGACAAATTAAATTCATTTACAGTTTAAAGCTAAATAGAAAGGTCATCTACACTAAAGACTAGCTCATCATTGATATTTTGTTGTTGTTGTCTTAAATTAGGATCTTCTGAACAGAACAGCCAAATCCCCAGAACAGAAACAAAGAGCACCGAGGTGATAGACACTCTTCTCGCGCTTCCCTGCCCTACACCAGCCACTGCATGAGATGCCACTTCTGCTCTCTGTCCTTTTTTTAAATGTGTATCAGGGGATAAAACCTAGTCTACAGTTACAGGTAACGCACATTATTAACGGCCCATCAAATATGCAGTCATGCTGTTTGGTAAATAAGTTATCTGTTAATTCACGGTAACAGTATACTCTTTATTAGAGTTCAGCTTCAACATGGCCCGTTGTTAAAAGCGGCAGCTATATGTGGTTTAATAATGGTGACTGTGGTTAAACCATCTAGGATCAGATGGTTCACAGTGGCATAACACCTCAGCACACAATACTGGACGTTCAGCTCTGTGTAAAAAATAAAATAAAAAAAATCCCCATTTAAAGAAAATAGTCTATATATATATACATATACACACGTAAAACAAATTATACTTAATTTGTTTTTCCCCAGAATACTTGAACTGGTTTGTCATTAAAAATAATGTTTAAAAAAATGTATCGCACTTTTATGTCTTTAATATTCATATCCAGAGTTTGGTACCTGTGTGGTTGCCAGCATTTTTGTGGATTTCTCATTTTAGTTTATTATAACTTTTTTTTTTTTTTTTTGTAAAAAGAAAACAAAAACCCTACACATGCCATTTTCTCCGCCAAGCTGCTATACCTCTACAACTTTTAATGTATTAATACGTTTAGAGGTTCCAGAGATTGGAGGGGTGATTTGGTATCAGGTTACATTGGATAACCTCACCATGTTAATGTTTTGACTCTGAATCTCCATAATAACATCTACTTGCTGTTGTGATGGCTGTCTTATTGTTTAAATAAAGCATTATTTAAAATCTGTCTTTGTTAAACACAAACTGGTGTAAATGATACAATATCTGGTTATAGTAAAATAAACAAGTGAAGTTTGGTGCTTTGTTATAAATACATTTGTTTAAGTGACTTAATGCAATAACAGAATGCATCTTTAAACTTTATTACAATAAACTCAGGCAAACAAATCAATGCGATTGTAGCAAGTGAAAAAAATGCCGTTTTAACCATTACATTGTTTAACGGAAACCAAGTGAACAAGCTCATGCCATGGAAAAGCAGTGAGTGATACATTACTGTACTAACTGGACAAGCACATTACATATTTAGTGTTTGGGATTCGCCTACATGATTTACTGGTTTGAATGGAGGTAGGCTGTTGTCCTGTTTTGTAGAAAGGGTTTAGAACAAAATGTTAATATTTATTTATATCTTTCTTTTAAATATGAAATCTTTTTTTTTTTATTTAAATGAAATGTAAAAAGATATTAACTTAAACTAGATAGACAACTTTTATAAAAATTTTATTTTTTATCCTGATTTGTCAAAAGTGGGATGCGGTAACCTTTTTGAATTTTTATACAGTTAAAGTCACAAAGGCTTGAATCGGTTTCACCCATAATTAGTTAATTAAAACAGTGTTGGAATAAACCCTCACCATCCACTTTAAAAGTTAACCAATTATGTGGCTGCAGCACCAGTCATGCTGATGAAGCACTTTCGTTTATGTTCATGTCAAACATCAGAATGATGGGGAAACATGGGATTTTCTGTGAAAAAAACTGCTGAGCTGGCAGGAAAAGTGTATTTAGTTGAAAAATATATATATTTTTTTTACTTTGAGAGCAGAAAAGACTTATGAAACAAAACCTTCAACCATCAAAAATAAGAATCTAGGGCCATCATGAACATAAACATACTTAAAAGAGACAGGTGCTGACTAGAAAAAGACAATAACCCCCCCAATTCTTTTCAACTGCAGAGTTCGGATGAGCCTAAACTAATGACCGTCTGATCTCATAACGTACAGTTCATCTAGGTTAGGGGGTTGATGTTTTATGCATGCTGACATGCCGCATGAATTTCTAATAGACAGTGGACAACCTAGTGTAGCCTAATGAGAAAGATGGCATCAGACATGGACAGATTAATATGAACAGCATCACAGTGCAATAGAGAAATTTCTATTTGTTAGAAAACTAATACAATATTTAACACTACATCACACACATCCTTCTGAAATCATCTCGGAAAGGATGAACATGAAGCACTCACTTTGGCTAGCTCTCACAAACAAATAAGTCACAGCTACTTCAGCACAGACTTACTGTTTTATGTTCTTAAACCCCATCACCATTCTGATAACGGAACACAGGGTGGTGTGCACTCCAGCAGGAAAAGACAACCGCTATAACAGCAGAGTAAGAACAGGAGGTCTAGGCAGGGTGAGCAGAGGACGGCAGGGCAGCAGTTGTTTAGCTTAGGGTCTTAAGATTCTTTAGAAGTTCAGGCTTCAGCACGGTGCTGCTCTGTCCTCCGGCTGCAGAAATGTCCGCTTGTATTGCAGGGTCCCACGAGAAGGTCAACAAGGCTGCAGGAACCTTAAAAAGTGAGTCCAACAAAAAAATATATATATACACATCAATTAACAGTATACAAACAATAACAAATAGTTTATAAATTTTTTAGCTATAACACACAAGGTTGCATTCGTTCAGTGCCAATTCTTCATCATCCTTTAGTTTCTGTCCTCCTGGTACCACGAGGTCGAAGGGTTGCCAGCTGTTCTCCAGGGAGTCACGCACAAACTGGTACAATGCTGCTACCTTTTCCCATGCCCAGAAAGTCCCTGTGGGCACATGATGATGAGCAAGTAAGGACCATAACGAAAAAAATTAATAGACAAAAACCAACAAATTAACCTTCTATGACAAATTTGATAACTAACTATAACCTACTTAAGCGTTTTTGCACTTAAATCCACAAGCATATTTTACGCTGGGGAATGTTCTTTCCATTTTTTAACAGAACGCCCTGAAATCTCTCTACATCGTATATATTAGGACATTTCTGCACTAAAATAACTCTATTGGTTGGTGCTAAACACTAGATGTGCCAACATGTAATGTAACTTAACACATGTTCATGACTGAAAGAAACAATTGTGTTATATCTATGTTATATATAGATATGTGGGACATACAGAGCTGAATAGTGTTAATTTTCCTGTGAATGGAGACACTTTACCACCCTGTATAATTAGGCTATATAATTAACAGGTTTATATTAGGAAACCTGTAACATGTCATCTTTTCTATAACAACGTCCAGAACCGTCTACGATAAACCGATACTTTTACACTGACATTATCGCTGATTTTTTAGAGGAGGTTTATCTGGCACCTTTAAAAGTCGTCTGGTGTCGGCATTTTCTAACAGTCACATCTGTTGCTTTCAAGTTTTTCTTTCTATATGAAAAAACATTGCGAGAGAATGTTGTGCTTTGCATACTATCGTGTTACGGTCACGACTGTCCTATCCATTTAATAAAATGCTCAAAAAAGATATATCTAAGAAAGAAAAAAAAAAGAATTAATTTGTTTGGCTAAGTAACACAATCCTTAATTAATACAAAATAAAAACACTTTGGGATAAAATTAGTTTGTTCATTTATAAATAGCTGAATGTGTTAATGTTTGCAGACGGCATTTTCTTTTTAGGGGGTTTGAATTTATATCAATGTTTAAAATATATTGGGAATTTGGAGCATCTTTGCTATTTTACACAATTATGGAATGTGGTAGGATACTGTTTATTAATCGGTTTCAATAATACTGCAAAAAAAATAACCAGGAGTGTGGTTAAGGTGTTGGAATGGTAATTGGAGGATCAGGGTTCCATTTCCAGCACCACCAAGTTGCCATTGCTGGGCCCCTGAGCAAGGCCCTTAACCCATAATTGCTCAGTTGTATAAATAAGATAAATATAAGTTGCTTTGGATAAGGGCGTTTGCCAAATGCCCTAAATGTAAATAAGAAAATTTTGGACATTTGGATTTCAGGTAAAAAAAATTAAAATACTTTTTCGCTACAGCCGGTACCACCAAATATATTTTACCTGATCAATTAATAACAGAGACAATTTTTTTACTTTTGCTATAAACAGTAACTTGGTGGAATTATATAGTATTTTAGAGTTTGTTTGCTAAACACAGAAGCACATACCCTGCAGTATGTTTCCATCCGGTAACCGAACTCTCAGTAAAGCGTAGTTATACTTCCTTCTCTCCCTTTGCTCGTCTTTCTCCCGCATAGCTTTGGTTCGCAGCATGGCGTTCCTTTCAACGTGATCGCTCCTGAAATACAGAACATGTTTTTGCATAGTCACTGAAACGGTTTACATCATTACCACCAGCAAGAAGTAAATTGCACTTATGATTCGTTTAGGAGAAACTGTCTTCTTTTCATACTTCAACTGCTGCTCTCGTCTCAGCTCCTCCGCAGTCAGGTTGTAAAAGTCTGGTGGCAGCTCGAAACGCGTTGCATGCTGTGAGGGTCTGAAGACTTTTGCCTGTCGGTCCAGTTTGGCCCGGACGGGTTCTCCGTTCTGCAGCTGCTCCTTTTTTGCCTTCATTTGCTCCAGAGCTGCTTCATTCTGCTCAGCTAACACCAGAAACTCCTCTGGGTCCTCTGGAGGGGGTCAAGGATAGCATGTTTAGACATTACTTACAACAATGTACAGTATTAATCCAATCCTGTGGAATCTTGTAATCTAAGCAACAGGTGACTGCACAATTTCATTGAAATGTGAACTTATTGCCATCAAAAAATACACAAAAACTCAACAGAAGGAAATGTTTAGATTGGCTCACCTTGCCCATCTACTGGCTGCACAATGCTCTCAAACCCCAGTGCCTGCAAGAACTCCCTACACCCCTCAATTACACTCACCTTCTCCTGAAAGAAAGAATGAAACAAAGAAAGAAACAAGTGATATCAATTATTCACTGAATGTGTGACACCTACAAAAGTGTCTCTTTCGAAAGTCCGACTAGAATATCTTTGTATGTTGTAGCATTATTTTGTATGTAACTTTTAGGCATCGGTGGGCTACCACCAATATGTGGGGTCCCACCCACTTTAAGGGGCCCCAGAGATCTGTTTTATTAGAAGTAACGAAGCGAAATGAGTGTGGTAGGAATCCCAACCACAAATTTATTATCATCAACTGTGTAATAATTAATGGACGCAATGGCTAAAGAGTTCAGTATTCAGTATTTTTCTTTGGCATTTAAAAAAAAAGGCTTTCTTTAGGTGGAGAAAAAAAATTTCCCTTGTTGCAGCCTGAAAGAATGTAGCATTGATTGCCAAGTTATACATATAAAAACTTTTTACGTTTACAGACAAAACGCATGTATCCGATTTATATCAGATTTATTTCCCACATACGAATAAGGCCGGAAACCAATCTAAAAGTATCGGAATACATGTGCTTTTTTTCCTGCTTTCCTGATCTGTCAGTCATATCCCTTCTGTTCCACATCAAAAGCCACACATGGATGTGTTCAGTGGCCACAATACATTTATCTTTATAATGCGTGATACTTTTTTCTCACCTACTCACCTGAAAGACTTTGTTGCTGACTCTAATCTTCCTGTACTTCTCTTCTGTTGGATTCTTACAGATATTGTCAATGTACCTGCAACACCAGAAATAAATCACGAGCTGTAGCCTTTTCAGACATATAGAAAGAAGTACACAAATCAGAACGCTCACTTGCTGATGATGTCGATGGCCCCTTTTACTTTATCTCTGTCCTTGTTAAAAGTGTGTACCATCATAACAGAGGCCTCCACTGGATTTTCAGAGAATCGCTACAAAAAAAAAAAAAAAAAAAAAACAGTGGAAAAGTTTTCTATAAAACAAGTCAATCCAGTATTGGAGGTGACGGTATTAGGTCATGTTTGTGTGGGAAAACACCTACCAGAAGGATGGCCTCCTTGATGCATGTCTCTCTCTCACTTTTCTTTAATATTTCCCCAGTCAGAGGGCAAATGAAGAATACTCCAGACACAGAAAAACATGCAGCCTCCATTTCTGGGATTTGAGAACCCTGAAAACACCACGATACACAAGCGACGATTATAATAAAGCTAAACAAGCCAAATACATCCTGATATTACTCAGGTGGAATAAACTGCTACTTGCGTCTGCGTCTTTGCTTTTATGTTCCACTGCTGTGGCTGCAGCCTCTGCTTCAAGTTCCCTTTTGACTGAAATAGACAAGGAAAAAAAAAACTTATTTACTCTAACAATCTAGATGATCATGTTCCTTTTTTGCTTTAGTGATGGCACAAATATAACACGACACCTCAGAAAGAAGCATATCGAGAGAAAAGTGTAATTTGGGAAACACTGAAGTTCGGTTTATTCACAATTTGTCAGTACTTTACAATCCAGAGGAAATTTTTTTTATTTCTCTGGACCACAAACCAGTGTGTTTAGGAGAACGGTACAGCTGGAGAGCTTTTTTTATACTTGTCTACCCCATAAATTTTTTTTTCAGAAAAATAACCACTTACAAGTCAAGAAAAAGTAGCTTTCCAGTAGCAGTGATATAAACAGTAGAACTCACCCTGGTTTCTGATTGCATCCTGTGATGTTTGTGGTCGGGGTTTGTGCTGCTGCTCGATTCTGGCAAGAGCTGCAGCTCCAGCTTTCTGGGCACTCTCATTGGGGAAAGGATGAGGCTTGGCCCGGTTAACCGTCTGCCCAACTGGAACCTTAGTGCTAAAAATATATATCAGAAAATTGATCAGAATTGGAGTAAAGTGATTATTTAATGAACTTAAAATAAATTGCTCAGGTGGGAATGACCACAACTAAAACCTCTGTGATGTATTCGTTAATTCTGGTACCAATTCGTTATCTGATCGGTGATAATTTTTACATTTCTGTATACCATCTGGCTTGTCTAATTAATAATCTACGACAGACGTATGGTACCACTGTCCAATACACAACATGTAGCTTAATTGCTGTTCTTTAAATAAAGCAGAATTCAATCTTACTGCACCTGTTTCAGCAGATACATCATTGTTCAGGTTAGAAAGTCGAAACTCATGTCAAATCGAAAGTTTCCATCAATAAAGATCATGTGATAATCTTAAAATCAGCTTTTTCATCTTGAAATATGTTTTCTTTTATAATGATGATTTTCCCCTAAATGTCCCCTAAAGAATGTTTTTTAAGTTTTAGAGTTTGTTGGGTGGTGGAAGCCCAGGGGTTAAAATGCTGATTGGAAAATTGTGGGTTTAATTCTCAGCACCACCAAGCTGTCACAAGCCCCTTAACACCTTAACCATTGGAATGTCAGTAATGTTGGAATGTCAGTAATGTAGATGTTGAACTTCATGTACCATTCCAGTTTAGAGGAAATAGTAACTCAGTAGTTTAGTAGGTTCAAGTCCACATACCACCAAGCTGCCACTGCTGGGCCCCTGAGCAATGCCCTTAACCCCTGAAGGATCAGCTGGATAAAAAATTCGAGATAAATGTTTGTGGCTTTGCATAGGAGCGCCTGCCAAATGCTAGAGGTGTAATAATCTGTAAAAGTCACATTTCAGGATGTGTCATGTCAACTTTGGATTATAATAGACTGCACCACAGTTCAGAACACATGTGATTTGTTGATTCATTGCAAAGTCACAGTTTAGCTTTTGCACGTTGTTTTAAGCTTTGTTACTCTGTAAACATTCCAAACAAGTTTTGTACCTTTAACAAACTTTAACTGTACTTAATTTATGTAGTAAAGTCTGGGCAGTCTGATTGTACATTTAATTATTACTCTTTGTTTTATTGCATTTATCTATGCTTATTATTTGGGTATTATATTTTACGCCGCTGCTCTCGCTTACAAAATCACCCCAAAATAATGACATTTTCCCAAGCTATTTAAGTCATCTGATGATTTTCTTTATTGCAATTTAATCGCAGAAAAACACAATTTTGCAATATCAGGGTTTTTTCCTATATCGCGAATCCCTAATTATTAATATCTTAAAAACACTTTAGTTATCTTCAGTAGAATGTTAAATATTTTTGACCGAATCGATTAACTTTTCAACTATTCGGTTAACTAATTAAATCCAAACTTTGCTCATTAACCGGTGACGTCATAGGGCCCAATAGCTGTATCGTTTTACGTTATTGTCTTCATAATTGGCAGTGAGAAAGAAAAAAAAAAAATACCTGCTTTATTAGTAATTACATTTACAATAAGGATGAAATTAAGTATTAAAGTCGACGAATAACAATAAAAAACTGTCGATATATTTAGACTAATTGCACAAACCTAAAAACAAATCAAACCGTATGAAGCTAATGCAGCTATTCTCTGTGGTTTAACTTCACCAGACGATCTAACACTCAATCCCAAATTGCTCTATTTCACACACTTTAGATTGAGCTTTATTTTATGTGCAGTAAAATCTAAAATACAGAGTAATCTGCGGTCCATCTGCTTTAATAGCGACTGCTTTAAGTACTTAATGTGGAGCTTTTAAAGCTACCTGGTGTCTTCAGTCAATTTCTTTCCTGGTCCCGCTGATTTAAATTTTATATCCTTTTTAATGTCTTCGAAAAACTTCTTCATTTTCAATGAGGTTAAGATCAAATAAGATAAAGGCTGTACACATAAAACCAGCAAAGTAATCTGTTTACATCAACAGAAGGAGGAGTCATTGAGACTGATAGTCATTACTGACCCCTAGCGATCAGGATGTACAACTACATCATCTACTACTACTACTACTACTACTACTGCTAGATTCAAGATTCAAAGCTTATATTGTCATTTGCAGAAATAGCAGCTGTAAATGATAAATAAACGCAGCAGTAGATTATCAATGTGCAAATTAATGCGATTGTTATATTTATAGAGGTGACTCATAGAATAGCAGCAGTAAATAGTAAATGTTATCAATGTGCAATGTTAGGTGTGATTTTACAGATGTCTTTTGGCTATCTGTTTAAAAGACTAATGGTTGACGGATGGAGGCAGCACTTCTATGGACTCTGCAATGATAGATGGTCTGCAGAGAGGGCAGTGGAGTCCTGGTGACCATTTCAGCAGTCTTCACCACTCTCTGCAGGTATTTGCGCTCCCTCATAATAGTGCTGCCATACCACATGGTGATGCAGTTGGTTAAGACACTCTCAATAACACAGCTGTAGAAGTTAAGAATCTTTATAGGCATGCCAAACTTCCTTAGCCACCTCAAGGAAGTACAGCTGTTGTTGTGCCTTTTTAACCAGTTGGGTGGTGTTAAGTGTCTGTGTGAGGTCATCACTGATGTGGACCCCCATGTATTTAAAGCTCCTCACCCTTTCCACTTCAAGCTATCAAATGAACAGAGGCTGATGACTTTTCCTCTCCTCTCTAATGTCCACTACTACTTTTTCTTACTACTGCTACTACTACTACTACTAATAATAATAATAAAAGGCAGCACTCTGGCTTTGTGGTTAACACTGTTGCCTCACAGCAAGAAGGCCCAAGTTCGAGGACTCATACATTTTTGCTCTAAGACTATTTCACAAAGCGTTATAGCACTAAAATCTGCAAAACCTGAGTAGTAATGAGGACTCCTAGGTCACTAATATCATGTCACAAATTATCCTAAAATGGCTGTTGCCAGCAATCTTCTTCGAAAAGTAAATATTTTAGAAATATTTGACGATAATAAGCTTTTAAAAAGGTATGGCCTTAAACGTGAGGGTATCATAACATGCTTGTTCCTACACCTGTCTAACCTAATCATTCCCAGAGTGAATCTCAATATTTACCTGCAACTCTGTCTCCTGTCTCTTCCTTAGTGCCACTGTTTCTAAACCATAGAAAATATTGTAGCTGCTCTAACCACCTGTCTTCTACACCTTCTCCTTGATGCTTTCTGATATTCTTCTTACACATCACTCCTGATACCCATTCCAACCTGCCTGCACTCACGTCTCCATCTCTTTTCCACACTCTCCGTTGCTCTGGACTGTTGACATCCGTACCTTCTAAACATTTTTCTGTATACTCACTGTCCAACTTTCTTCCCTTTCATTCACACACATGACTGTTTGGTTACATTATTTAATGACTTTGAAATAAATTGGCTGATCATGCTTCATGGATTGAATTGTTTTGTATAATATATAAAGGCCTATACTTAATACTTGAACTTTGTTAAAAGATCAGCCTAAGTTTGGTTATTTTGTTGTTGTAATGTAATATACAGTAACTTAATTCAGATCACAGTCTTAAGTATTATAGCTAAAGACTAAATATATTTTATTTGTGTCAAAGTACCCTTAAAATATTAGCAATAAGAACGAAACATTTCTCTTTTTTAACTCTAAAATCCGTTTTTAAAAACCGTTTTTTAATTAAATAAAAAATATCATTCCCAAACTCTTTCACGGCGAATCCACACTGTAAAATATAATTGGCTAAGAATGGGAGTGACAGGCAGTCCCGCCAATCAATACTTGCCGGAAAGGCGGGATATCCGTCTGTTGCTATCGGTTAGCGGAAACTAGTACCGGAACCAACAGTCTTAACCTCGCGCTGTGGAGGTTTCTATGGTTAGGTTGAAAACGGGCTACAACAGGGAGATACAAACAACACCAGACATTAAGCTGTAAACACCACCACAAAATGCCGCACAATTTCCGACCCGGGGATCTCGTCTTCGCTAAAATGAAGGGATACCCACATTGGCCGGCACGGGTAAGCCAACACAAACGGAGTGGACATTTTAGATTCTGGGGTGCTTTTACCTCTTTCGCACACCTGTATTCCGAGTTACACCGCCTTTCACCTTACGATTGGCTTACGGTATTCCGTTTTCGGCGCGAGGATTCGCTCTTAGCTTATACATTGAAACAATTAGCTGATTGGCCAGTGTGTTGGGCCTTATCAGCCAATCATGAAGCTGGAGGCGGAGCTTGTCAGATACGGGTGGGAAAAGCAAACTGTAAGCTGAGTGAACTGAGCGGATAGCATTAGCATTCTTTTGGTGCACACACCCCCAGCTAGACTTCCCTCTGTTATGGCCGTGTGTGTGTGGGATGTACATTTTTTTACACTGCACGAACATGTTGTGTATCAGGGTTAAACATTTTTAGCCAGTTTTCGCTATTGTTAGTAATTATTTCTGCAGATAAACATAGGTAACAGGCTAACATGCTAGTAGGGAAACTCAGAAGGTGGATCGAATGCAAAGCAAATAAGCCTGATGGCGGGGCAGCAGAAAGAACTTTATTAATTAAAGGTTTAGCAGTGTGGTGAAATGGAATTAGATGAACCCATAAACTGTTTTATATTTTAAGGATTCTTGGTTGTTTTATTTGTTTATTACATGAAGAGTTTACTTACAACATGCTCAGTTTTTATTACACTATTGAGGCGCTTCGTTCATTACGACACATAAAATAACAACTATTTTGGTTTGATTCACTGATTCGATTCATTGATTTCCACCTGCTCTGTATTTTATTCAAGACATTCTCAGTAGCTGTGTTATACTTCAGCTACAGAAAAGCTCAGCAGGTTCCTCAAGCTGTCAGTCAGGAACAAGATTCAGAGGATTCAGCTTTAGAGAAAGTGGCACTGAGGAGAAAACAGGTAGCAGAGCTGGAAGTAGCAGAGCTGAAGATGTTGAGGTCTTCCTTGGAAGTGACGAGGTTGGACAGGATAAGGAACGAGTTAATCAGGGGGACGGCTCATGTAAGATGTTTTAGGGAAAAAGTCAGGAAAGCCAGATTGAGGTTTGGACATGTACAAAGGAGGGATAGTGAATATATTGTTAGAAATGAAGCTACCAGGCAGAAGGCAAAGAGGAAAATTAAAGGGAGGTATATGAATGCGATAAACGAGGACAAGTTAGTGGGTGTAAGTGAAGAGGATGTAGAGAACAGGGTTAGGTGGAGACAGATGATTCACTGTGGCGACCCCTAAAAGGGAACAGCTGAAAGGGAACATGGAGGGAAATTCTTTACATGACTGTCATGTGCATTTGCAAAGATAAGGAGACCTCCAAGATATTGAGTATGAGTAAATAAACCAGGGCTGCACGATATTAAAGAAAGATGCAGCATGCTAAATAATGCATTATTTGATATGCAAAAATGATATAACCAACATGAGTTTGTTCAAAGCACAGCGGGTTATAAATTGTGCATGGCTTTGAAATATTGCCCTTTTATTGAAGAGCTTCTTTGTTTTAACACTAAATCTTCGGGGGCAGCTGCAGGTGCCTTGGGCTTATCCATGTGTCAGATATTTTACTATTCACAACAACCTATAACCATACATTCTTATTTGAAGTATTAAATCGTTCATTTATGGCAAACCATTGCATATGGCGATGTGTACATTTGCGATATTTCAGTAGTTTATAGTATATTGAAAGATTTACTTTAGGACTTTCTATAATAAAATACATTTGTGTATGTGCATTTATATGTAATACTTTTTAAAGTACATATATTTTTCTGTCTGTTTCAGATTGAAGATGTGGCTGAAGGGGCTGTCAAACCACCTCCTAATAAAATCCCCATCTTTTTCTTTGGGACTCATGAGACGTAAGTATTCGGAGGGGTAATTGGCCATTTCAGCACATTTTATTGTCATGTATATTATACTGATATGCCACTGCTGGGTCACTGGGTCAGGCCCTTAGGCCTTAACTGCTCAGTTGAATAAATGTACATAAATGCATGTTCTTTTTATAGATCATGCACATTTGGTGTTTTTCATAATGTTCATTTGTAAAGAACAAGAGTCATTGTCATAAAGCTGCTGAAGGAAATCCAGATGTCTTCTCATATTTAGGTCCTTAATGAGCCTAAGGCGACAGTAGAAGAAAGACTTGCATGCGGAAAAACCTTAAAAGGACCCAGAGGAGATCTTTTTTATGAAGGCTGTATCCTCCTGTGTGTGACACTGGATAATCACATTGTAAAGCATTACTAAGCCACAAGTGTGTAAAGTCAAGGAAACGTGTGTTTAAATGATGCTGTGTGTCAGCATCATGTGGCATCTTTAGGTTGACAGCAGCAGTTCTTTGGTACAAATCTGTGGAATGTAAATTAACTGAGCTGCTGTTATAAGTGCATGTACTGCTCAGTACTGTTTACACTTGTAGAAGAGTTCTTGTATTCAGTATTCCAACTTGATACAGAAGGGAATGTTTCTCGAAACGTTTTTTCACTCATGTCCATTTAGAGAGGCTTTTTGCTGAATTGCTTATTACTGTATCTACCTAAATAGCAATCTACAATCTTATTTCCACCGTAGAGCCTTCCTTGCACCAAAAGATCTGTTTGCCTATGAGAAGTACCAGGACCGGTATGGGAAGCCGAACAAAAGGAAAGGGTTTAATGAAGGATTGTGGGAAATACAAAACAATCCACATGCGTCGTACACTGCCCCTGCAGTAAGTAGTCCAGTTTTGTGAGTAATTTGAATTATTATTAATGTTATGTACCTTAAAATCCCAGAGAACATTTGTTGGCGTTTCTAACCTCATTTACACCTGGTCGGATTGTACCTGGATTGTATTCTTCTATATATTTAAGTAGATGTATTTACTTCTACTTAAGTGGAGTAGAAGGGAGGGAAGTGGTGGCTCATGGTTAAGGTGTTGGATTACCAACCCGAAGGTTGTGGGTTCGATTCCCGGCTCCGGCAAGCCACCACCGTTGGACCCCTGAGCAAGGCCCCAATTGCTCAGTTGTATAACAAGGAATGTTGTAAGTCGCTCTGGATAAGGGCGTCTGCCAAATACTGCAAATGTAAATGTATTTAAGCTCCATCCGAAATCGCATAATACCCTAATATATAGTAGGCAAAATTAAACATCTGAGAAGAGCAGCATGTCCGAATCCCTAGTATGCAAATTAAAGTAAGCAGTAAGTTCCTGGATGACCTACTACAACTGTTCGGAATTCAAAATACACATACGAGGCACACTTTATTATCCTATGAGGCTGATGGAGAGACACTTTGTTCCTTGTAGTTAGATTGCATTTATTTAGCATTATCCAACTTTGAATTCGTGCTGCTGTGACATTGTATGTCACATGACAATATCAAAATAGCAGCTGTAGTACATCTGAATTTCATTTATGCTACACGTCAGCGTACTGTAAAAAAAATTTACTCGTTTAGCAGCCGGGAAGTATGTACTTACTGAAATGTAGTACCTACTTAAGTAGTATGCGATTTCAGATGGGGCCACACACGTTGTTGGAGGCATCTTAGGTTAGTCATTCTAACCATGTTAAGTCCATTTGTTATATAATTTCAATCTTTTTGAAACGCAGCCTACATTTTTTTATGCCGCTGATCATTTTCTGGATGTACTGCCGCTACTCGAGTTTCTGATTATGCCCAGGTTGTTAGTGGTAGTTTGTCAATTTAATGTTTGATAAAATGTAATAATAATTTTAAATGAACCTATATAACTACACATCCTAGTATTCAAGAGTCATATTTCTGTACCAAAAAACAAAATTGCAGCCTGGGAAATTATTTACTTTATACGACCGAGAGCACAATGTTCAGCATGTCATGACATTTTCCCCTAATTTAATCAACTAACCGAACTGCCGGATGCTCAGCCTGCCAGCTCATCTGAGAGTGAGGACAACGAAGCCGCAGCAGGAAGTGATGCACAAGATGATGAAGAGGTTGTGGTACCAAGGAAAGCTGAATCAGGAAGTGAGGAATCTGATTCTGGAAGTGAAAATCAAGGCAGAGGAGCAGTGAAAAGAAAGGCTCCAGCAGCTAAGGTAGCTGAATTTCAACACACACCGCCTTCTGTGTTTATTGTGGTGTCAGGGATTCTTCCTAACTTTAAAATGAAAAGAACATTTGTATCCACATTTAGCTAATTTGAGAGTGTAACAATGTTCTTTAGCCCTGTCTAAGAAAATTGTATGGTTACAGTATGTGATAGTGGTTATGATCAGACACCTTGGGAATATTGTGGCTTGCTGATTGAGAAGAATTTACATTACTAGTGTTGGACTATAGCATGTAACGTACTTGATATTCTATCATCTTTTTATTCTTCTTTCCTAGCGGCCACCAGCAAAAAGGGGGCGAGCATCATCCAGCGAGCGAGATGAGGAGGAGAGTGGCTCTCCCTCTGAGCCAGAACCTTCACCCAGCTCTGAATCAGATTCTGGCAAAAACAGTGACCAGGTATCTTTGTCTGTCTGTCTCTCTGTCTGTCTCCTCTGTCTCTCTATCTCTCTATGTCTAGCCCTGGGATAGGGGGTTGCTGTATTGCATTGCACATTAATCAATTTGCTAGTCTTTCAAAATGTTAAAATTCCTGGTAGGCACTAGGGATAGCTTAATACTATAACTTTGACTTTGATGCTCTACCAGAATTCAATACTTTAATATTGATATTATTAGTAACGAATAATCAGCCTCATAAGATTAAAATAAAAACAATTTTATAATAGTTTATATTAATGATTATTTTTTTGCTGCTGATAGTACAACCTGAATTCTGGAAAAGTTTGTTCAAAATAAATTTTAATAAAATAAAAATTAAAAGACTTTCAAATCACATGAACCAATATTTTATTTACAACAGAACATGGATAACATAACAAACGTTTAAACCGAAAAAAACACCTTTATTTACTAAATGGGCTAAAAAAAGCAATACAATTTAAAAAGATTCAGCTGGTAGAACATTTAGCAACTAATTAAGTTAATTGACATCCAGTCTGTAACATGATTAGCTATAAAAGGGATGTCCTAGAGAGAAAAAGAAGCTATGTGTCCTGTGGGCCACGACTCATTTAAAATGGATGGATTCATAGTGGAAAAGTGTTCTATGGTCCGACAAGTCCAAATTTAACATTCTTATTGGAAATCAAGGACGCTGTGTCCTCCAGACTAGAGACGATGAAACCTTTCAGTGTGTTCAGTGTTTAGTTCAAAAGCCAGCATCTCTGACTGTATGAGGGTGCATAATTGAACACGCTATGGGCAGCTTGCATGTTTTGGTAGCCACTATAAATGATAAAAGAAATATAAATGTTTGACAGCAACATATGCTCATAATCTTGATTCACAGATGTCTTTAAACTGTTTAAAATAGAAGAGGAGATGCTACACCATGGTAACCATGCCTGATTTAGAGACCTGTAGCAGGCATCAATTTTGAAATGAGCTTATTTTGTGCATAAAAGTGTAAAAAAAATTTCAGGTTAAACATTTATGATATCTATGTTCTGTTGTGAATAAAATATTAGCTCATGTGATTTTGAAAGTTGTTTTTATTTTATTCAAATTTTTAAGAAATGTCTTAATCTTCCCAGAAATCTTCCCAAAAATACCTGGACAGTGGTGTTTCTCATAATTAAATTTGTGCAGGTTAGAATGTATTAAGCCATACTTAATAGCCATACATACACATACATTTTTCAGCCGTGTTCAGCTCAAGTGTTCTTTGAGAGCAGTTACACTCAGCTACACTGCAGTCAGATCAGCAGCACACGACTGATTTCAGCTCTTGTTTGTGGAAACTGCGGGTCTCAAAGAACGCTTGGACACAATGTTTTATACAATATATTTAGCTTTGTGTAATTATGCTGGCTTTGTTGCTCTCACAGCTGTGACTTTTTGTACTTCAGCATGGTGCATAACAGATATTATATAAGCTGATGTGTGTATTTCTCAGGACTTCACTCCACAGAAGGACTTAGGTGGTCGTAGAGGCAGAAAGCCTGCAGGCAGAGGCAGGAGGAAGGTAGGAAATGCAACAACCATTACATTTAAAGTTAGTTTATATGGTCGGATTTGTAGTTATAAAGCTTGTATCCTATGTTTATATGTGTTCTGTGTAGAAAGCTTCCTCAGATTCTGATTCAGACTCAGGATCCCGGTCGGATCATAAGCAGGACAGGAGTGATTCTGAGGATGTAAAGCCTCGGCCGGCTGTGTCTGGATCTGAATCTCAGTCTGGATCCAAGTCGGAGTCTGAATCGGATCCTCCACCCAGGAAAGCACCACAAGCACGCAAGAAAGGTGAAACCAGCATCTGTCAGTGGCAACTTTTAGACTAAATATTTTTGATAGCTGTAAAAGCAACCTACTCCTTGTACATTTCTGTATATGTTTACAGAAAAACCACCACAGAAGCCACGTGCAAGAAAGCCTAAACCAGCACCAGAAAGAGCTCCTTCATCTTCTTCAGGCAGTGACAGGTGAGCTTGTTTTCTTGTCTAGAAATACTTGAAGTAGACACGTACGTACGTGTGTGTGTGGATGGGTGGTTAATATAGGTTTCAATTCAAACCACATGTTTGTAACACAGACAGAGCTAGCTGTTTTGAATTTGGGATGGGATGGGATGGGATGGGAGACAAAAACACTATTTATCACATGATTGGGACAGGACAGGAAAAAATTGTCAGGGTGATTTACCTGGGTGAATATACCTTTTACATAAATAAACTATGAATTTTAACTCAACTCTAGTTGCTCTGTCTCTTTACGCTCTTCCCCTGTTTGCTGTGGCTTTTTGACTAGTTAACTGAATGATATGCACCACACGGGTGGTGGTAATGCATTAAGTTGGTATTCCAATAATATAAAAGAAGGTTTTCCCGTGCACTTTGTAGCTGCAAAAAAATCAAAATAGAGTAAGACATCAAAGCATTACAGAATTACCACTTATCACAGGATTGGGACGGGACAGAATTTTTCCCTAGGTTTTTTCATGGGATTGGGGTAGGAAAGGTTTGAAATTCCATGTCACCTATTATGTACCTCACATACGCAGGTACCTAAAATGTCAAAGCGTCTAATTATTAAATGTCCATTTGGGGTAAAATTTGCCAGCTGTAATGGTTTTGTGGTAAAGCGCATGTGTAACTTAGAGTCGGCTGAAATTGCTTGGTTGTTTTTGCAGTGACAGCGGATCAGACCAAATCAGCGACTGGAAGAAACGAGACGAGCAGAGGCGACGAGAACTGGAGGAACGCAGGAAGAAAGAGGAGGCAGAGGAGATTCGCCGGTTAAGGGAAAGAGAGAAAGAGGAGGAGGAGAAAAGAAAGAAGGAAAAAGAGAACAAAGGACGTAAAGAGGATGACAGCAGTAGCAGCAGCAGCTCGGACGAAGGGGTTGATGAACATCCTCTCAAGAAGTCTAAGAAACCGCCGCCGCCTCCTATCCCAGCCCCTTCAGATTCTGATTCATCCCCACCAACTGAGGCAGGATTAACCTTTAGATGCATTCTGTTTTTAGTTTGTGACATACTACAGCAATGCCACTTACTTAATTTTCCCTTTTAGGTAAAAAAGTCAGCTAAACGTCATGATGGCCAAAAAGGCAGACAAAAGAAAGAGAAAGAGGTCAAAGAAAAAAGGGAGAGGAAAAAGGAGAAGGTGCAGCGATCTGAGGAGAAACACAGAGCGAGGTAAGAATTCAAAATATTTGGCCTATTTTTTGTCCCAGTGGATAGAGAGTTTATGGCCAGTTTAGTTTCTGTGGTTGTTGGTAACAAACATCTGCCATTTTCTTTATCTCCTTTTTATAAGAAACTGTTTTTTATTGGGTTAGTTGATACTTCCTAATCTGCTCATTTTGCTAAGGTCTAAGCCTGAGAAGCCAAAACGACGACCTGAGCGTCAACCTGAGAGGAAGGTAGAGAAGAAAAAAGGTATAAATGCCAGATTTGCTTACCATCTGCAAACTTGCATCATGTTTTACCATCTGTGAATGGACTTGCATCATGTATAATATTTTTCTTCTAATTTGAAAGCGTTTTATCTCTTCAGAGCCATCACCAGAAGAGAAAATCCAAAAGCTGCACACAGACATTAAATTTGCCCTGAAGGTGGACAACCCCGTAAGTTTGTTACATTTATTATGGAATACTTAATACCTACTCAGTAACATATTTATCTGATTGTAACAAAGAAAAACAAAGACCAAGCACTTAGTGACTTTTAGTGAATATTGTCAACACTATCAGACAAGGCAGTGCTTCGGTATAAAGCAGAATATCCTCTGGCCTTTTTCTGGTTATGCTCATATGTGTTGAGAAGGGAAGTGGTAGCACAGAGGTGAAGGTGTTGGACTTCTATTCGGAAGATCGGGGTTTGATTCCCACTACCACCAAGTTACCACTGCTGGGCCTCTGTGCAGGGCCCTTAAGCCCCAATTGCTCAGTTGTATAAAGGTAAAGATGTTTTATCTATCAATATTTTTGAAAGAACTTTTGATTCTTTGCTTCAGGACATTGAGAAATGTTTACAAGCCTTGGAGGAGCTGAGCGCTGTACCAGTCACCAGTCAGATCCTACAAAAGAACTCTGACGTCATCACCACACTCAAAAAGGTCGACATTTTCGATATCTCTTCAAAAGAGAATTATAACATTTTAAAAGTATTTTCATGGTGCATTAAATAATGAATTTAATGCAGTCTATAATTATGCACATTTATTATACAATTGAGGAAAAAAAATATAAAGAATTAGTTTTTTTTATAAATTTTTTTTTTAATGTATTTTCTCAATCCAGCTCAAAAAGCACATGTATAACACACATTACATACATGTAACTCCAATACTTTTGTCTGGATTACAGTTTATTTCTACAGAATGTGTTCGTGAGACAGATTTAACAGGAGCAAATAAACAAAATTTTCTGCTTTTAAAAACTTTCAAACTATATACAAACTCAGTTTGGTGTCTGTTCAACAGATCCGCAGATACAAGGCCAGCAATGCAGTAATGGAAAAGGCTACAGAAGTTTACAACAAGCTCAAACTTCAGTTTGTTGGAAAAGTAGAGACAAATAAACCAAAACCAGAGGAGAAGGGCGAGGAGGATAATAAAACCGAATCACAGAGCACAGGTGATTCATGGGGACTGCCTGTCAACATAGAGTTTTGATTTTCTCTTTAGTTTTCCACTTATCAGGTTCTTTTAGTCTCAAACAGCCAGCTAAAGTTTCATTTTCTCAATTACTTTTTAACGATAACAAATGCGGCTAAAGGCAGACTGTTAGTGGTTTTGAACTTATTTCCATTGCTCAGACTCTGTTTGCATTTTACTTTCATTTCCCCAAGATTCCAACCCAGTGAATGGAGCGTCAGAAGCGGAGAAAAAGGACATTGTTTCTGATGGTGAATCTAAAGATCCAAACTCAGCAGAGCAGCAGGAGGAGGAGAATGACCACAAATCGCACAACAACGAGAGGTAAATAACCAAGATGTATTTCATTATCCCAAATTAATACGCAGACTTTCCAATTTGGAAACTTGATGAAATATCATCCCTGTTTATTTTTTTTTCAAAATTAAACACAATAATTCTGTGTACTTGTGTAAATCCAGCATATGCCAACGTTAAAGGCCTTCTAACACACATCTCAAATGTTTTTTTTGTGTGATGATAAACAGTTATTAATAGGACACAAACTGAATCTCATAAACATCAACTTAAGTTACATTTACAGTCGGTACTGATTCCTGTGCATGTGGCAGTTTGATCAACTTCAATTCTATTATCTTTTTATCCATACTGGTGAAGGCTTTTGTATTGCAGCACCTTTTTTATAGAAATGAACAATTAGACTTTCCAGAACAGGGCCAACTTAAAAACACTGTAACACAACCAATAAACATGTAAAAAAAAAACTTGGCACACACCTAAAATGTGAAATTGCCAGTAATAATAAATAATTCGCTATTCATTAATAGTTAATTAATTAAAAGCATGAACAGATTTTAGGTTATTAGCCCTATTCTATAGTCTGTAAACTTTATTTAAAATCCTGCAGAAACAAAAATGACACGCTTGGCTAGGGCTGGACAATTAATTGAAAAAGTAATCAAAACCGAAATTTAGACTGATGTAATTTTCCGATGTTAGTTGTTTTTAGTCATTTTCCATTATTGAGTCAACTGAGAAACAGGAGGAGCTTGTGTCAAAGAAAAATGCAGTAAATTTTAAATTAAAAAAACCCAAAAAACACGCTCTTTAATCGCAATTGAGGTATAATATTTAAGTAATCGAAGGTTTTGATTCTAGGTCATATCGGTCCTACCTTCATCTGTCCCTATGCTATACGATTACTGGGAAAGCAAGTTTAATGTAAATTTAACAAAACACTATTTTTTTTATTTTGGTGCCAGAAGAAGAAAACGTTGGTTACATAAGAAATAAAAATGTTTATTTGGCTGTAAAATCGCCAATTTTTAGTAATATGTTGTTTGTCATTTTACCTACTGTATGGTTGTCATGTTGTAAAAAACGTGTTTCCTTACCACCTCGTCTTATATGCCCCTATGTTTTTAATAAACAAAAAATATATGCCAAACATGTCTTTCAGGACAAAAAAAATATACTGACCATTACAGGGCACTGACACAATGGGAGAAACACACACTAATGATGAATCCTCATAACTAGTAATAAACACACTCTAGTGATAAGTCCTCTGTCTCCCCAATAGCAAAACTTTTGCGTGTTAAGTCTTTAGTTAAGTGCATTAGTTCATCTTCAAAAATCCAAAAACTTTGGAACCATGCCGAGAGATGACAGAACAGGGGCTGCAGACTGCATCCACAATCACAGGGAGCTCAGCCTTGTGCTGCCATCTGTTGGCATGTTTGGGAAGTTTTTGATATTTGCTTATATGTGCATTACTACTGAGCAGTGATTTTAATTACAGTCAGTCGTATTGTCCAAAATGCAATTACGGGTAAAGTGTGACCAGTAAAAATATAGCAGTTCTGTAGAACAATACTTTGGTATAATAGCAGTGGCTGGGGATTTAAATGCGATTGAATCCCTGTGCCCTGAGATCACTGAACAGAACTGACTGTGCCTTATTTCAGGCCTGAAGAGGACAGCTCGGCAGAGCAGCATTCACAGCTGACTGAGGAAACAGATCACACTTCAACAGCAGACACAGAGCCTCCACCACAAAGCTGAAGATCTGAACTGCTCTTTTCTTAGCTGAACTGAGAACTTGCCCATTGATTTGTGTTCTTTGTGGAGGTTATCCATACTCGAGACCACGTCACTCTTTTACACATGTACATGCTCTGACTTTTTTCCCTCTCGCATTTGTGTCTGCTTTGTCCACCATTTATAAACACCTGTTATAATACTGTATATAAAATTACAAAAATACAAACGTTATTCCCAGTATGAACAAGGTCTGCAAGAGCCTTGTACGTGCTCGGTGTGGCAGTCATCCCCTACGCTAAACGATGCTTGGTTGTAGTGATGGAGTCAACGTTATTTAAAAACACTGATATTTAAAATGCCCAGATCATCATATGTGAAAAAACGGCATTTGGTACATGGTAGGCCCCCTTTTGTTAACCAGAGCGTTTTTTTTGTTTGGTTTTATAATACAAAAAGAAAACTGAGGAACTTTTTGGACATTAACCATATCCATCTGTAAATTGCTGATATGCAGCAGGGGTTCATGAACTATTTTCATACAGTAGTGCATCTGATTTGTAGCCAACATGGAGTATAATTTAGTGAGACAGGGCTTAATGCTAAATTCTGCAGCATAGTCCTTCTATCCAGTCTTCATTAACAATTCTTTATCTGCTGCTTGTATTACATATGTAGATGTTTTTAGTGTTTATGTAAATTTGGTCAGATCATTTTTACCTTTAATGGAAATTGAAATAAACGTCAGCATGGTGGCCCTAATAGTTGTTCATAATAAAAATTGTTTTCTGTGACTTGACTTCGAGAAGAGGAATAAAAAAAATTATTATAAATGCAAACGCTAACAGTTGGGAATCAAATAAATTTGGCGTTTTAAAAACATTTTTATAACGTTTTAAACATTGTTTTTCGAAAATATATTTTGCAATAATCAAAAATATAGGTCGAATACCGAATCGCCTTCTTGTTGTCTAGATAGTGCACTACTCGGAATGAATAAGCTATTATTCCATTACGTGTATATTGTACCTATGTAGGGAACAGGTAGTCATTTGGGACGGAGCCGTGTTCTGAGTCAGCTGATGCGGACGCCATTTTGTCAGCCATTTCCTAGGTAGGTTTGTTGGCAGTGGGTGAGTTTGCAGTTACAGGAGGAGGACGGACCAACTAGCCTCGCCTTCTCCGGGCTATAGGATTAACAGACTATAGTGTTCTGCTGTGAGGACGATACTCGGGTGGATGAAAGACTGTCTAGCGGGTCTGTCAGTTCAGAAAAACACCGCTTGGTCTCCTGAAACCGGAGCGGCTGGAGGCTCGGCTTTGCAGTAGCAGCAACCATGGCTTTGAAGATCGTTAAAGGGAGCATCGATCGGATGTTCGATAAAAACCTGCAGGACTTAGTACGTGGCATTCGGAACCACAAGGAAGATGAGGTAGGAGCTTAAAGATGATGTATAAAACATACATGATTAGTGTAGTAACGGGTAACGTGTCATTTTCCTACAAGCTGTTCAGCTCAACGTAACGGTTCCTATTAGCGACGGCTATCTTCGCTAGCCTGCTAACTTCCCGTGTTTACTAACGTTCCTCCGAACAAGTAAATATTCTAAACAAACAGGTTTCTGTCCATTCTAACATTACGTCATTTTCCTGTTGGAAATGTTGCCCACGTTATCAAAAATGTCCAATTGTGTGGTTGGCATCTGATCTCCTGGTCAGGTGGGAAAAGGAAAAGATCACGTAGTCTGAATGAATTAGCGAATCCGCTGCTCTTCTGAATGAACACGGCATCAAAGTGTGCTCCAGACATCCGTACACACTAGCAGCTGAATCAGGTCTTCTGTGTTTGACAAAGCTGACTGTCGATTCCAACTAGTTCCAGTTAATTCAACCCGCTAAGCTAGCTGAGTACAGCTGACTCGCGAGCGCCTGACAGCTGTTTTATTCATTTCTTTATTTGTTACCCGGAAATGTGGCTCACTGACTCGCGGGTCTAATTGTAAATCAGATTATGTATTATTCAATGACTTAAAATTTACAATCGCAGCACACACGATTCACGAGTTTCCGTGTTTTATGATCTTTGTGGACTGCTGATCGTGGACTCGGTTATTAGCATTAGGCAGATTCCACTGCTGGGGCCCCTGAGTAAGGCCCTTAACTGATCAGCTGTATAAATTCCATAAACATAAGTCGTCTTGAATGTTTCGGTGTTTTAGAAATTTAAAATTAGTTTTTACAGGTTAGATGTTTTTAGTTGTACGATCGTCAACTTGACCTTTTGGTTTGACTGGAAAATTCACTTGCGTCCAGTCTGTAGATTAAGTGCAAATGTGATCAGTGGACAATTTAATATTAAATATAATTTAACAAATATTATTTTATACTGATTGCAAAATACATTTGAGTTTGGTAGCAGGTTCAGTCATTATATATTTACACTCAAAAAAGTAGCCGAGAATCGCCTGATGACGCCATAAAGCATAAAGTTTATGACCATAAAAGCATATCCTTTGAATTGTCTCATTTGCATATATAAACTTATTTAACACTTACAGAATTTTTTTTTTTTTATTTTTACAAAGGCAGTACAAACAACTGGCATATTTATAGATAAAAAAATCAGTGGTATTTATTTATTTATTTAAAAAAAAAAAAAAAGATATTAAGAAATACTTTGGGAAATTTAGCCAAACGTACTAAATATTCTGCAGTGTAACTCGGATACACCTGAACAAGTGGTTCCGTTAAGAGCATTCCGGAACAGCACAGTAGCACAGGACTCCATTACAATGCAGATGACCAGAACCATGGAAACAGAAGTGATGAGTGATGGATCAGTGATCAGTACCTTACCAAGATAATGGGGAAAAAAATCACTCTCAACAATAAACATGTCTAATCTAGCAAAAAAGTTGCCAGGTTGTCTTATTTTTTAAAAACACACAGCAGTATACATGGCTGTCAGTGCTGTTGTAGGTACAGACAGTTAATGAAGTCCTCTTGACATTCTTGGCAGTGGCGTCCCTTTCACACCTTTAGTGTGTTGCTGTAACTTTCATGTCCAGCAGTAAGACCTATTAGTGTCAATGTGTTGGACTATTGAAAGATCATGGGTTCAATTCCCAGCATCACCAAGGTGCAACTTCTGGCCATCTGAGCAAGGCCCTTAACTCTCAACTGCTAAGCTGGACATGTGAATGAGATAAAGTCACTCTGGATAAGCGCGTCTTACAAATGCCAGAAAATATCCATTCATCCATCCACCAATCCAACCATCCCTTGTCTATACCCGCATATTCCTAATTTAGGGTAACAGGGATCTTCTGAACTGTATCCCAGCTGTAATTGGTGAAAGGTGAGGGTACACCCTGGACAGGTCACCAGTCCATCACAGTTCAACATACAGACAAACAACCACACACACTCACACTCACTCCTATGGGCAATGTAGAATCACCAATCAATCTAAGACATGTTTTGGACTGTGGAAAGAAACCGAAGAACCCGGAATAAACCCACCCAAGAACAGGTAGAACAGAACAGAAAGACCCCTACCTGGGACCTTCTTGCTGTCAGGCAACAGTGCTAACCAATAAGCCACTTTGCTGCCCTGTGTCAAAAATGCAAATAGAAATGGCAAAGAAATGGAAACCTAAAAGTCTGTAATAATGCGTATTAGCTGGGCAGAAGCATCTTACATTTTTAACCCAGCCGGGTACTTCTAATTGTTTGCTTGCTGGTTTAACTAAGATGAGTTTAAAACTCACACCGTATAATTAGCTGTGACGTCTGCTGACACGTTTGTCACTGAATCGTTCACACTTTAACACAAATATGCCTCAGAGTTGCTATTTTTACCATGTGTGTTTCCTGCTAAAATGCTATATTAATATACGGCTAAATTTCTTATGAAGATTTTCCTCCAGGAATGCAATAAATGAAATATTTGTAGCTATTTATTGTTTGGCTGTTCAGCAGTGTCTTGTTGACAGAGATGCAGTCGTCTTCCATGTTTGTGTAACAGCAGTGCATCTGGCTTTGGCTCAGTGGTGTATAATGTGGGCCAGGTTGTCCTGTCATTTTATCAGCCTGCTCAGCTGCATGTGTATCAGCGCTGCTCCATTTGTCCCCAGCCAACGTTCACCTATAGTCTCATTAGGAGCGCCGCATGCCTGAGGCAGACTCATGCGATCATGAAACATTCTTTATTTAGTGCAGAAAAACGCATCATTTAGGTGGTGGACTATGCATCTTTATTTTGCATAATGTAGCCATATTAATGCAATAATGCACAATATATTATTCCAGCAGCCCAGCCACGCTTTCTACAGAAAACATTTGTCCCTGCTTATTCTACAGCGACAGTTATGTTAAGCATTGCTTATTTTTATCATTGCTCACTACCTTCATCCACAACAGCAGGTGAAAGATCTATTTAATTTTGATTAGATTGATTTAACAATATCTGTGTTCTGCTGTGTGAATTGACAAAAAACACATCAGTTTAACAATCCTTTTAGCAAATTGCAGAATTTAACCTAATAGATTGGATAGTTACCAGGTAGATTGGATAGCTACCCGTTACTGGTAGCTAAAACAGTAAACAACCAGAAAAAAAGAAGACATTAAATATATTAGCACTTAATCTAAGAATTATTGTAGCAGTTAAGTTTGTTGGTGTTGTAAAATGCCTGTGGATATCTAAGAAAAAGACTGGGATTATAGGAATAAGGAGTTCGGAATATATCGTTCTGAAGCTACATAAAGCTACATGTTATAATGCTTTATACATTTATGCAGCTTTTGTATGATGTTTAGCTGATTGAATATATCATAGGTTTATTGGACTCTGCTATTACTCTTAAAAGTGCTGTCATTGAGCTCACAGCGTTGTTCGTTTACTTATTTGTGCTGTTTGTATAAAACCGAGGTTTTCAGTAACTTGCTATAATGATTGGGGTAAATATAGTAATTTTGAGTCCGGAAAATCTAAATCTAACTATCTAACAAAAAGAAATAAAAGAAAAAGTAAAGAAATATTTTAGTAATTATTATTATACAAATTTTATGCTGTGGTATAAAAATAGGATTAAACGTTTGTGGTTATTAGAAATATAATAAAATGATGATACATTTGCTGATGAACCCTGTCGTTGGGTTTTTCTTTACGCCATGTGCCCATTTGTATTTTCTCTTACTTGGATAAGAACCTTATCTAATATAACTCGGTTTCACTGCACACACAAGCCAAACCCACTTTAAACAGCGGTTACGAACTGTAATTCGGCAAGTGAGTCCTTATCATCTTCAGACTGGCAAAATGCAAACAGCTCATTTAATTCTCGATTATTTAGTGGAATAAAAAAAAAAAAAAGAAGCTTGGATGCTCTTATAAATGCCTACATTAGCTCTGTTCATAGGAGAAGCATAGTCATCTCTTGTTTAAGTTTCTGTTGTGTTTAGTATCTCCCAATCATTTGGTTAATAAAGTGTATCTTTATCCTATGGAATGAGACATTCTATGCTGTTGGTTGTATGAGTATAATATTGTACGGACACTATTTGGCCAAACATTAGTAGACAGCTGACTATCAATCCCAGTGACAGACCTTCAGTCCTGACTAATCTCTCGTTTGGTGTTGTAATAATCTCCATTCATTCTGGGACGATTTTTGATAGATTTGGTCTTTGGAATGATCTCTTTAGCCATCAGTAAGGTCAGTCACTGGTGATGGTCAGTAAAACTTCCAGTTCTTCAGTAAGTTTGAAGTCCGAGCTCTGTTCTGTTGATGGGTAACAGAAAATTGTATTTGTGTGGAAATTGTGTTCTTTCATGTTGGGGGTAATGGATTGTGATGACCCAAATATGGGTTTGATGATCAGGTGGTTACTGCCATTCATGGTGCACTTATTTAACACAGGGTGTGTTAAGGTATATTTTTTTACTAGTAGTTTGTTGTACGAGTCAAGACTTTTAAGTGTAGTAATCCTTCTCGCTCTGTTTCATCCTGAGACATTTGGAGTCAGGTATCATGAAAGGCTTCACCTGTGTAACCTGTACCAGCTCACCTAGATACAGTGTCTGTTACCCAGCCAACCGTGGATGGAACTCTGAAATATTTATCCCCTCCTGAATTAAGCTTGTGTGGGTGTGTTTGTGTGTCCGTTTGTTCAGATTTTGCTCCTAATGTTTGTGTTCCCCGACAGTAGTGTCTACTCATAGGTGAAGTCAGAGTTTTTTAGACGGTGTGTTACTTTCTCACCTTGTTGTAGGTGTGGAATGCATCTGTGTGTGATTTGTTCTAAAAAATCTCACCAATTTCTCATGTTTATACTGTGAGTGAATAAGAGGTTCAACCCGTTCACTCGAAAGACTCTTACCGTGCTCAGGTTATGTCTGAATATTGTGAAACTCTGTAAACAGTCAGAACACTGGAGAGAAGCAGCTGTGGATTTTGGACCTTTATTGCATTTCGGTGCAGCTGGTGAAGTATGTACACCACTGCAGCTTCTTCCATAATGCCTTCCTGCCCTTCCCTTTATTCTGACTGTAGGCTGTCTTATGACTTAAGACACATGACCCTCATTCCATACAGCGTGTGTGTGTGTGGGGGTGTGTGTGAGAGAGTGATTGAAAAGGAGATGGAGTGAAAGAGAGCAAGAGAGGGATAGAGGGAGAGAGGGAGAGAAGGAGAGGGGGAAAGTGAGCAAAAGATAGAGATGGGCAGAGGGCAAAAGGGAGAGAGAGGGAGCAAGGGAGAAGGAGAGGGAGCAAAGGAGAGAGGAGAGCAAGTGAAGGAGAAAGGAGAGGGAGCGAAAAAGAGGACAGGGATAAACGGAGAGAGAATGAAGGAGAGAATAAGAAAGAGGGAAAAAAAAACAAGAGAGAGGTGACAAAGAATGAGATTGGGCAACAGATGACTAAAGGGGGGAGGGAAAATACACGCTTCACATAACAGTTTCTCTCTGTTGGCCCAATCCAACATTTTGTTGAAAACTAATCACATTCATAGCTTCAGAGTGCTGCACTGCCATTATCACTGCAGCTGTTGTTTAAATATGCCACGTGGGAAGTGGTGGCTTGGTGGTTAAGATGTTGGACTGATACCAGACAGACCGGGGTTCGATTCTCAGCACCATCAAGCCACCACAGTGGGCCCCTGAGCAAGGCCCTTAACTCCGAGTTTCTCAGTAAAAAAGAGAGATAAATGTAAGTCACTCTGGATAAAGGGCGTCTGCCAAAATATTTTATAAATAAGTACACAAAACTTCTGAAAAGTGCACTGTCAGCTCTTTCTGCCACTTCTGCATATGGCGAGTCATCTCTCTTCGTAGGATAGTATCAAGTCACGATAGTAGGTCACATTTTTCATGGGCTTTATGTTTTACAGGAAAAAAAGCATTGTTTCTTGATGTTAAATTGCATTCATTTATCATCATACAAGTTATTAAATGTATGACTGTATAATGTAATCCATCTTTTTCAGTGATCTGCCATTCAGTGAATTGATTCAGAATCGTCCACGTCCAAGAACGATTAATCATTGTCAAATATAAAGCCTTTCTCCAACATCAAAAATGCACTACAATAGGAGGAAGTTTGTCTCTGTAACTGTTTTCTCTGCTGTCTCTCCACAGGCCAAATACATCTCTACATGCATCGACGAGATCAAACAGGAACTCAAACAGGACAACATTGCTGTCAAAGCCAATGCAGTGTGCAAGCTCACCTACGTAAGTCCACCAGCCTGTCCTTGGTAGCCTTTTCATGTACAGATGTAATGAGATTAACTCGTGTGCAGGTTTTGTGCTGTTGTAAATGAGCAGTATACTTTACTACATCTTCGGTTGTGTGTTTACAGTTGCAGATGCTTGGTTATGATGTCAGCTGGGCTGCATTCAACATTGTTGAGGTGATGAGCTCTTCCAAATTCACTTACAAGGTAAGAAGTCCTTATGATATAGCGACAGACAAACTAGTAGACATAGAGTATCAGGGAAAGGAGATTGTTTAGTGGGTTCGACATCCAATGAACAAAAAATCTTCCTATTTGATACATAGCTATGTTTAATTATTAAATTAAATTGACGGCCTGTCATGGTGATATCAAGCACCTCATTTCTATTCTATAAAGCAAAATGCACAATGTGATTCGCCTGCTGCACTACACACATTAGCTGAGACTCAATTTGTCTCAGTGTCAAATATTTTTACCAGGTGGATTAATAAGACACCTAAGACACTAACAAAACTCACCAAACAGATAACATGGTGACAGAAAATAAAGCTGCTCGTCAAACTTGTATCTTCTGTATGTGATACAAGGACAGCGCAACACATTTTTGAGCTAAACGTTGACCAATGACTTGTTGATTTATTTGATATTAACTCACCTAACTAGCAAGCTAGGTTATCAGTGTTAGCTTTGCCCACTTGCCCAGTGCAGGGATTTTAGTACTTTGGGCATTTACTTTTCAGATTTTGGTAGCCCAAATGAATTTAAGTAAAAATGTCATTTTTAAACCACAATTAACAATTGTATAAAATGATTCAATTACAATCATTTTTGAGATAACCCAACGTGCAGGGCAGGGATATATTTTGGTAGCCTGACTGGAAGACACAGCAGCCCTGGGACGCCAGCAATTTTTGCAAGCCCCTTAGACTAACCAAAACAACTTTAAACGATTGCCTTCTTTTCACGTTCTTAGAGAATCGGTTACCTCGCCGCCTCACAATGCTTTCACGAAGGCACCGATGTCATCATGCTGACAACCAATCAGATTCGCAAGGTAAACCATACATCCAGTTGTCCATGTTTTTATGCCTGTACTCTGCACAGCTGAGTTCTGCTGAATCTTATTAATGTGTTAAAGAGCTTTTCTTTTTGTGGTCTTCTTTTCTGGGATGCAGCTGGGTTACTTATTTGTGCTAAGCAATATATTAGCCACGTACATCTTCCTGCATTTTTGTTAGCTGTGTAAAGCATGCTGGTATTCCTAGTGATGCTGCATATGACACTCGTGTGATAATGTAATATGCAGCATTTAAAATGTTTCTGCTATGAAGCTCCTGTCTCTTGTTTAAGTGATTCGTGGACCATTTTGTAAAAACCAGAAAGTATTTCTAGCAATTATTTCTAGAACTGTTATGTAATCAGACATACGGGTTTATTTAAAAAAAGCAAACTTTTAATTAATTATTTAAAAAAATGTTTTTGCAAAATGTATATATAAAAACTTTTTTTCACTGTATCACCCAAAGTAGTTAAATGCTTTGTTTATTGAGCAAAATTAAAGTTTGTTATTAAAACGTTACATTAATGTTAGTCAAAAAACTTGCTGGACATGAGCATCACCGAATGACCTCTACAACCCCCCACTGTCAAGATTCCTAGTAAAAACTAAATATTTTTTCTCTGTAATAGTTTAAAACAGATCTGGGACTCCAGACAGGCTTCTCTTAAGGGAAAAAAAAAGATTTTACTTTACGTTTGTGTGACTTTTCATGCTTTAGGATCTCAGCAGTCCAAATCAATATGACACTGGTGTGGCTCTGACGGGCCTCTCTTGCTTTGTGACTCCTGACCTGGCCCGTGACCTGGCCAATGACATTATGACCTTGGTATGTCTTTTTGTGGTTGTTATTATTTTAATTAATTTTAAATATATATTAGTAGCATTTAAAAAAAAATACTGTTGTCAACTATAAAACGAGATCTGGTTTTGAATTTATAAGAATTTCATGGAAATTGCAGATTTTTGCATCTTATCTTTGGCCTCTCTCTTTAATGCTCCCATGTTTTGACTCTCTTCATCTCAGATGTCCCACACTAAGCCATACATTAGAAAGAAAGCTGTGCTTATCATGTATAAAGTGTTCCTAAAGTACCCCGAGTCTCTGCGACCTGCCTTTCCACGACTGAAGGAGAAACTGGAGGACCCAGACCCAGGTGAGGAGGTCTCTTTTAGTGCCTTATTTTTTACAGACTACACCTCTGGACACAATTTCAGCTTTAGCTACAATTTACCTTTGCTGAAAGACTAATAATGGTTAAAATAGATAATGATAATTCACTTGAATAATAGACATTATAGGAACAAATTACAATGAAAAAAGGTTATTTAAAACTTTTATGTATTTTTTTTTTTTTTTTAACCTTCCTGTTGTCTTCAGTTCAAATCTTTTCTATTTTATGCTTTTGAACAGTTAAAGGAAACATGATTGACAAAATAACAATACAAGAGTTAAAAATATTTACCAAATTGGAACAGTAAAGCTTTTTTTTTGACTTTTCTCATTTCTAACCCCACATGCAGTAACATTTTCAAGGATGGAGCATCCATACTCTTCCAGCACAATGCAATTACTTTCCTGACTTAAAGGGGATGATAATCTATGTCTGTTTCAATACGAAGTCTAGTGGATTCCAGAATACAAAGTTAAACATTAAGATAAATCCCGGATTTAAATCTAAATGTGATTTAGATAATAAATTTAATAACCTTTTTCCAAAAGTTTAGTATTTATTTATTTTTTTACATTCCCAAAGGCAACGATATAATGTATCTTTATCATCCAAGCATTTAGAGCACACCTCGGAGGTGCTAACAGACATATGATGCAGTTTGATAGCAGTTTTATGGGTTCTCCTTACCCATTTATATTGAAGTAATTTAAACATTGTATTTATTCTGTTTGCTTTAAGTCATGCATCATTCCAGTCTGCTTCATCTGTATCTCCCTAGCACAGTAAAGTTAATTCAGATTAGCTAAATTGTGCTTCTTTGTGTACCAGGTGTGCAATCAGCAGCAGTTAATGTCATCTGTGAGCTGGCCAGGAGAAACCCTAAGAACTACCTGTCTTTGGCCCCTCTTTTCTTCAAGCTGATGACCTCCTCCACCAACAACTGGGTCCTTATTAAGATCATCAAACTGGTACGTGAAGGACACCTGCGCTATAGGTTTGCATCCTTTTAATGTCTGACCAGCTGGTTAGAGATACATGTGTGATTTGTTTTGTAGTTTGGCGCCCTCACCCCTCTGGAGCCTCGTTTAGGGAAGAAGCTGATTGAGCCCTTAACTAACCTCATCCACAGGTACATTTTGTAGTAATGCATATAAAATGATATGGTTTTGAGCTCGTAGAGGTTTTTAAATGGCTTACACTCTTCACTGGTACTGCATTCTGTGTAAAGCTGCTTTGAGACTATGTCTGTTGTTAAAAATGATTAACAATCCTTAACAATACTAACCATATGCAATTTTATGAATATTATACTAATGAAAATAAATAAAAAATAATTAATTCATACATTATTCATTCAAATTTAAGTAAATAATCAAGAAAAACATTTTTCACACAATTGTATTCTTTATAGAGCCAGCGGAGAAGGCTCGGCTGGCCCTCATGGCCTACCACTGTTTATTGTGTAGTCTTATGTTTTAAAGAGATGCTAAAATAGTGCTTTATTGACGGAAAATTTATATAAGTCTTGATTTGTCTAATATATTTTGCCATTTTCCCAAAACGGTTAGTAATTCATCACTGATAGTAGAAGAAAAGTTAATTTTTTACACGTTTTGCTGAACCAATTTAGAACACTCTTTAAACCGCTTAAAAAATTTTTAAAAACCTCTTAAACTTTAACCCTGGTAAATCACCCGTTCCCTACATATTTTCTTTGTTCTAGTTAGACAAAATGTCACTGATTGAATTCACTTCTTTTATAGTACCTCGGCCATGTCTCTGCTGTATGAGTGTGTGAACACAGTGATTGCAGGTTGGTTTTTGCACCATACAGTGGAGTAAATTAAAATATATTGAACATCAGTTTATTTACAATCTTTCTCTTTCTATACAGTGTTGATTTCTCTCTCCTCTGGAATGCCTAATCACAGTGCTAGCATTCAGGTGGGCTTCATTTTTTTTTTTTTTTTTTTTTTTTTGTCTTAGCAGTAATTTTTCATCAGTTCATTATTTAAATTTTTGTTATAAATAATATACCTTTTAATGATTTATAGCTAAAACTTAAAATGCAGTTGTTCTCAGATTTATAGAACAAATTTGAGCAAAGTAGTCCATGCAGTTGTTTTTATTAGGTAATGATGAGCCTAACCCTATAGACCAGTATACCAAAAAGATTTATAAATGATGCGATTTCAGTGTAGCGAAGTCATTTATTTTAATGATTAAATAAAAAAATAATACTTAAGCGTAAGAAGTTGCGGAAATGACTTAAATGTGTTAATGGTGACTCTTACCTTCTGGTCTAATCTCTTATTTGTTGCTTGCATCCACAGCTCTGTGTGCAGAAACTGCGAATCCTAATCGAAGACTCTGACCAGAACTGTGAGCCTTCTGTCAATGCCTGCAGTGTGTCATTTTATCATTGTCTGCGTTTTTGTGTGTTACCCCTTCAAGCCCCTATGAATGGAGGATACAGAGGCCTCCATCCTGGATAACTCGAAGCTGCTTTTGTGCCTTAGTCCTAATTCTACAAAAGAAAGATTGAAAATTACATTGGGTTAAACATTCTATATAATCTCGGTTAATGATTTAGATTTATAGATCAAGTAAATCAGCCTTTCTTAGTTTGGCGTTTAGAACTTGACAAGGGTTCGAGTTATCAGGTTCCCACTAAGTGCAGTGAGTAGAGTAACTGTAATACTTGGACTGAGAAGTTTTGTTTATTAATGATCTTTAAAAATAGCTTCTGATTCCTAAGTTTAATCTAAATAATGATTCTGTCTGCAAACAGTTTCTTTGTTGCTTATAAATATAAACCTTTTTAGTTCAGATATTTTTCGCAGATTACAGATTATTGTTTGTAAAATCCAATCCCATTTAGAAGCTCTGGTTTTTTTTGCACACTGAGTCCACAATTTTAATCAGAAATTTTCACATGTTGAAAAATAAATAAGACCTCACGTTGTGTTAATCATGTTTACAAACTACTGCTTTAACTTCCGTCCATCATAGAGAAAGCGAACCCGATTTAATTTTTTGTTTTTCGCAATTGTAGCAAGCATTTTAAGGGTTGTTTCCACAATTCAGATCCGTACAAGCGAAAGCTAAAATCCAGAATGGCGAATAACTGCTGTAGCTTATTGTATGATGGTTTCAATGCCCAGCGTTGTTTCTAAAACCACAGCGTTGTTGTGCCTGTATGTGTCTTTGTCCATACCTATGCATACTGTCCGTCTCTGTTCTGGATCATGGAAATTGGTGGTCTTTAGTTTTAATATGTGGATCCAGTATCGCTAGCCAGACTGAATATTGAATACAAAAAAAAATGCATACAAAAATGTCAAACTTCAGTGTGCAAAGAGCTTTACGTCCTAATTATTCAGCATAACTTAAATCGAGAATAACTTCTCAGGGTGTGATTTATACTATTGTGAGCATGTAGGGTTTGTCACACTTGCCAAAGCAAATCTAGATTTTTAATCATTATGCAGATTTGTCCTTGGGAATAAGCTGCCTCTTAAAACACTACAGAACAACATGCAAGTTTGTTACATAATGTTCTTTTAAACCATATTTCAGGGTCATGTCATATACACATTGCTGACACTACTCTGTGTTCAATTGATTAAGGAATGCAACTGCGTCGATTCTTGAGCTGCGTGGTGACTCAGCATTGGCTAGTGAACTTTTATAACGCCACAGTGCTCAGAAAATCATGCAAAGCCTCAGGTCCTTGTATGTCTGTCTTGTGTCTGTGTTGTGTGTATGTGTTGTCTTCTCGTGTTTTTATGTGTGTGCATAGTGTTGTAGACATAGTGATGTAGACCTTTTATAGCGTTAATATATTGTTTCTATACAAATTGACATAAATAATACATAAATATGAGCTATTTCCTTGACTTATTAAATATAAAGATAAACATGTATGAGAATAGATGCTATGCTGATAAGTATTAAGCTACTTTCTTAACAACTCATTCATTCCTTGCTAAGTGTTCTTTCGGTTGCAGTGAAGTACTTGGGTCTGCTGGCTATGTCCAAGATCCTTAAAACGCACCCGAAGTCTGTGCAGTCACACAAGGATCTGATCCTGCAGTGTCTGGATGACAAGGATGAGTCCATCCGACTGCGGGCTCTGGATCTTCTCTATGGGATGGTATATATGCTTGTTAATGCCTTTTTATTTGTGTTTCTTTTTGGTTTTATTGTCTTCACTTTCAAACTTAAGCAAATTAGCCGATAAAATGCATAAAGTATAAAGTTTTATGTATTTTAGTGTCTGTGGATATAAAAGGTCTACCTGATGCTTTGCGAAATACATCCAAGAAAACCTACTTTGGAAAGCTTGTTAAAATTAGAGCCGAAATAAGCACTTGCTGTTTTTTTATTTACTGACTATGGTAAATAATATATTTCACATTTATAGGTCTCTAAGAAGAACCTGATGGAGATTGTGAAGAAGTTGATGCTGCATGTGGATAAGGCTGAAGGCACTACATATAGGGATGAGCTGCTAACCAAGATAATTGACATTTGCAGCCAGAGCAACTACCAGTACATCACTAACTTTGAGTGGTAAGGACACAGCACACACACCAGAAACCTGCAGGATAGTCAGTTGACACACTGTTAGCCTGATTTTACTTGGAAGACTTGGACATGTTTTTGAAATAATCAAGACATACAATTTGCACTTTACTGAATTATAATCCCAAAGGAGGACAGGCCACTTTACCATCTTTTGCCACTTTGCCATCACATTACAGATTTTTTTTATTAAATAAAATTTTTTTTATAACCTAAAGCTGGGCAGAGTGTACAAACATGAACGCCATGTCACACTGAAAAATCTCAGTTTTCATAATGACAGCTTTAGGTACGACAGTCATGATGCATCGAAACCAAACAGACACATGAAAACCTATTCTGGAGTTTTACGCCATCAATTTGTGACCTGTTTAATAACCTGCATTTTTTTTCAGATTTTAGTATAGCAAAATTTCTCATTTAAAACAGATTGTAAATTTGAGCACTTTGTATAAGCATTTGTTACCTAATCGTCTTGTTAAGTTTTTTGATTAACTGTGTTTTCAGGTACATTAGCATTCTGGTGGAGCTAACACGGCTTGAGGGCACTCGGCATGGTCATCTCATTGCCTCTCAGATGTTGGATGTTGCCATCCGTGTAAAGGCCATCCGAGCGTTCGCGGTGGCTCAAATGGCCATGCTGTTGGATAATGCACACCTCCTGACGGGCAACATGCAGCGCAATGGCATTTGTGAGGTCCTCTATGCTGCTGCATGGATCTGTGGGGAATTCTCAGAGTATGTCAAATTGCAAATCTGTTGAAGAATACTAATTAAACATGTGTGTATATATAATATAAATGACACACAATAAAATATGCACAATTACAATTTAAAATGTTTGTGTTTTTATTAGAAACCTTGAGGAGCCCATGCAGACACTGGAGGCAATGTTACGACCCAAGGTGGCATCCCTTCCGGGCCACATCCAGGCTGTGTATGTGCAGAATGCTGCAAAGCTGTTCGCAACCTTGCTTCAAAAGCATGAAGGGACCGAAGACAGCCAGGTTGCTCAGGAAGCTAGCCAACTGCTCATAGAGAGACTGCCTCTGTTTGTCCAGAGTGCTAACCTTGAAGTGCAGGAAAGGGTGAGGCCGGAACTGATGTATACATTGATTTTTATTTTTTTTTTATCTCTGTTGAACACAAAGAACTGATTAATCTTTTTTCCAGTGCTCTAATGTGATGTTGAATTTTCTACTGAAATCAAAGCTAAACTTTTAAAGCAGCACCAAAACACACACAGTATTTCCCTATTCACTGTTTTTTGCTCTTGTTTCAGGCATCCTGTATCCTTCAGCTAGTAAAATACATTCAGAAGCTGCAGCAGAAGGATGTGGAAGTAGCTGAGGAGGTAACTGCACTCTTTGCTGGAGAACTTAACCCGGTGGCTCCTAAAGCGCAGAAAAAAGTGCCTGTGCCTGAAGGGTAAGTCTCCTATAAAGGTGCCACACATTCACACAGATTCTATAATGAAATAATTAGAAATTAAATCTATAGTCATACAAAGAAAGATGTTTTGCCCTTGTAATTTGACGGTGTTTTTCCTGCTGCCCTATAAAAATGATTTTACACATCCACAGGCCACTAAAATGCTGTGTACTAATATACCGTGTGGTGTTTGGGTTTGCAGACTGGATCTGGATGCCTGGATCAATGAACCTCCATCTGAGAGCGAGTCTGAAGATGAGAAGCCCAAGACCTTATTTGCTAAAGAGGAGCCTAAGCACTCTCGACCTCGTCACACTGAAGTGGATGAGAAAGAGCTGGCGAGGGTGTGTATATCTGCACTCGAGTAATTAGTCCTAAGACTAATAAAGCTGAAGAGTGTAAAGCAGATGTTTCATTTGTTTCTAGTTCGTTTTTAAATGAACATTGAACAGTTGTTAATCAGTAACCATAAAACATTGTGTGTGCCTCTATCTGCCAACTGAAGCTTTATAGAGCTGAGTATTTCGGGTTTGGAAATTAATTAAATAACAAGAAAAAACTTCCTTACCATTAATCGCATGCATAAAATGTTTACCCAGGATTCTCAAAAAATTAGTAAGGTTATTGTTTTGCTAACGTTTCCCATAAAAAACTAGCTCTTGTTGCTGGGGAAGTGCAGCCTGTTGCCAGTATAACCCCCTGCAGAAGAAGCAGATGATGAAGGCATTATAATATATGTATATACTTATATGTTTTCTAATATTCTCCTTCTGTTTTTTTTTTTGACCCAAACAGAGAAGAGAAGCCAGGAAGCAGGAACAAGCTAACAATCCTTTCTACATTAAATCGTCCCCATCCACTCAGAAGGTTTGAAACAGTTTTTAAATGTTTTAGGTAATATATTATGTGCATTCAGGTTTTAGTGCTGAAAAATGTTGTGTGTGTGTATGTTTGTGCAGGTGTATCAGGATACGCCAGGTGTAGAGCACATTCCAGTGGTACAGATTGACCTCAGTGTTCCACTCAAAGTCCCAGGTGTGTGTGTGATTATACACTCGTGTCAGTAAATCTACAGCACTAGACTATAAAATGTTAAATGTATAAAATATAAAATGTATTTTGGATAATATGACTTCCTTATATGTTGTACTGTCTGTAAGGTTATGTAATGTGTGAAGCGACCTTGTGAAATGGAGAAACACTTTTTTTTTTCCTTCTTTTTCACTCCCCTTACTGTCACTTTTTTAATTTCGGCTTAATACTCTCACCCCTCTCTTAGGCATGCCCATGTCTGACCAGTACCTGAAGCTGGAGGAGGAGCGTCGGCAGAAAGAAAAGGCGGAAAAGAAGAAAAAAGAGAAAAAGAAGAAGAAAGAGAAGCGGGGCAAGGGGAAGAGAGGTGACTCTGGCCCTGAAAGTGAGGAAGACATCACACCCGCTCACCAGGTGGACATCGTCACTGAGGAGATGCCGGAGGTAATAAGGACGGTATACTGCACTGAGACTGGTGGTGAAATCCAGAGTGTTGATCTTAACAGTCATCATGAACTATTTTGCAGAATGCCTTACCAAGTGATGACGATGACAAAGATCCTAATGATCCACACAAAGCCCTGGATATTGATTTAGACAAGTATGTGCCATTTGTTTTGCATATGGTTCAACTAGTCAACCTGACATGTAGACTTTATTATTATTCTTTGGACTAATAATTCAGTTTTTTCCCCCATCTCTCCTTCCTTCAAATCATTTATAAGAATATCTGTTGATATAAAGTCCCAGTCGTGCAGTTGATAGCATACAGTCGAGGGCACAAAGGTGGCACACAGCCAGTTCATTTTCTCTCACACACCTTGATCTGCCTCTTTTGTTTCTGTCTCCTCTGCACACATTTCTGTATTCCTGCCAGTCTGCTTTCTGGTGCTAACTACAGGTGAGTGCTAGGTCTAGTCTGACAGGTTCCTGGTTCCTTTTTCTTTGGTGGTGTAGGTATTTGGCAGTAGTAGATCACCTGGGGATGTCTTTGTGTTGCTGACCAGAAAGCACTCATTCAGTTCTGATCATCTGTGTTTGGAAATTAGTTGCTGTGATTTTTTTATAATTTCAAATAAGAGATTTTTTAGGCTCTACTAAATGCCCAACTCCAGATATGTCTAATTACTACTATTAAAATTGTTTTCAAGCAAGACCCAGTTCGCCCCAGCACAATATTCATGCTGAATGATTGCTTAGTTTAGATCGCTCAGCCCGTTCGCCTGTATGTGTTAATAATCAGGACTGACTCTACCGATTTATGGGGTTTTTTAAAAAATTTTTTTAATAAATTTTATTTTTTTTCTTCCTATCAGTATTGAGGTTTTAGACTATTTCTCCCTGCTGTGCTTGGCTTAGAAAGTCCAGTCCCATACACTCAGTCAGACAGAATGTGACAATCGCTGACTGCAGCATGTGTGTACCTCTAGGCCCCTGGCAGACACTGAGAAGCTGCCGGTGAGAACACATCGCCCTGAGGTAGTAAAAAGCCCTGAGACAGATGAAGATGGAGGGAGTATGCGACTGGAGCCTAAAAAGAGGAGCAGTAAAGAAAAGAAAGAGAAGAAGAAGGACAAAGATAAGGACAGAAAGGTTTGTTCGACTAAATTGTCCCGAGAAAAATGAGAAGGCCATGTTTGGACATAGGCATTTTATTATTTTTTAAATAAAAACAGCTCTGACTAGTGTTGGGTGTATTTTAATTTGCGTGTTTATAATAAACATTAATTAACAATAATTTCTAACTGAAGAAAAGTATAACATTTTATTGAAATTTAATCGCTGATAACTTGCTTCAGTTTTGTAGGATAGTCCTTATTTACTGCGCATTACTTAAGACTTTTAGGTAATTGTTTTGTTGTTTTTTTAGAAGAGCAAAGAAGAAGAGAAGAAGAAAAAGAAAAAAAAACACAAAAACGATTTGGAGGAAGAGCTAATGGAGACTCCCTCAGAAACCCAAATGCAATCAGAAGACACCAGCGTAATGGCGGCCCCACCTTCCTCCACATCTGCCGAGGTGTATATTAAATAAATAGATATATATAAGTTAATGATATCTAATTTTTCAAACAACAGAAACTAACGTGTGTTAACAATAGTTAAACAAATTACATGCGTCCCAGCATTAGTGGAAAGAAATATATTTATAAAAATAAATGATTAATACATTTGTGTGTTGAAAGATATATGTAGGAAATTATCCTTACAAATAATGCTATTAAGTACTGTTTTTGTGACTTTAATATTAAATGTTATAATTAATTTATCTTTGTATGTATTTTACCCATTCAGGTTTTTTTAACTTAAGCATTAAGATATCTTGCTTGTATTTCCCACCTATAATGTCTTTTTTTTACCATTGTTTTATTTTATTAAATTTGCCATGGTTATAGGATAACCATGTTGAGTATAATATTGCGTTATTAACCAGGCACAGATTCTCCTGCCAAGCAGCAGTTATCTTTAGTGGGCTTCCAAATTAACTATTATTACTTTTTTTTTTCTTTTTTTTTTTAATTTGCTTTATTTACTGGTAGCACATTACTCGCAATGCTTTTTGGTTACTTGCTGATGTCAGTACCAACGTGATTTTAGGCTTTGACTTCAAACACCTCAGCTTTCGAAGCTTTAACTTTAATGGTAAGAATGACGTCATCGGTCAAAGCCATCCTGATGGTTGTCATGTTGCTGCAGCGCATTCTGCATGTTGCATTTTACAGTCTTATACTCGTTTATTATGTAGTCCTGTGTTGGATCTCTCATAGATACAACAGTGAAATTTAATCCTTATCCTTTTTTCTTAAGATTACTAAAAATCTTTACAATACAAGAAATAACAAGTACAAAAATTTAGTACATGAAGGATTTTTTTCTGTACTTCCCAATTGCTTTAGTCAAATGTGCTTCAGTAGCGCTGTTTAACTTACCTTGTCCCGTGCCCTTTTTGTTCTAGGCCTCTGATTTGGATTTCTGGCTCTCTAGTGCTCCTGTTCCCCCACCTGCCAAGGTCCGGTTTCACCCTCCCATTTTTTCTTTTACATTGCGGTGTCTATTTTTGTTTCTCCTAACAAACTCTTGTAATTTCATCATTGTGTTTGTCAATGTGCCAAAGTCTCACTCAGTCTCCTGTCCCTGATTATTCACAGTTACAGTGGTTATTCATTTCTGGGCTGGCTGTGCAGTTGTGTACATGTGCGTTGGGATCTGTATGTTTCAGCTTTCATTAACATTGTCCTTTGTCCTGCTTTGCTGTTAGACCATGTCTTTGCGACCTTGAACATAGAAGAATATTGCCAAAATTTCTTTTTTGGAACTCGACTCTTACAGGCAGCTGTTTATCCCACTGATAACAGATATCACTTGTATTCTACTGTGTAACTTTTTTCTCTTAACATTATCATAAGAACTTTACTTTCTATTTTCAATTCTTTCACCTTTTTTCTCAGCATCATTTGCAGCATTTTTTTAACATCGTTTTCCAGAACAGTATTTACTTATTCAAGCAGAAATACTTGTGCAAGAGCAGACTTGTCTAGAATGCATGTCGTGACATATACAGAGTTGTGTATTGGCATGTGATCAGAACTTGCTTTTTTTTTTGTCGCATTTGCTAATTTGAAGTGTTTTCAGGAGGCAGCGGTTCAACCACCAGCCCCAGTCCCTGATACACACCCAGCTGCAGCTCCAGATTCCGAATCAGATGAGCCCAAAGATGAAGAACCTGAAGAAGTGGTGGGTCAGAGTTTTCTTTTTTTCTGATTATCGCAAATGAAAAAAGTTCTAGAAGACTAGAAGAAAATACTGTAGCAAATCTAGTAAAATTGGGCAAAATTGTAATTTTTTTTCCTTTTGGCTTTTGATTCAGAAATCTAAACTTAAGAAGAAAAAGCAGAAGAAAGAAAAGGACAAGGAGGAAAAGGAGAAGAAGAAGAAAAAGCGGCATCATCACCACCACCACAGTGAGGCAGAGAGGGGCAATTCAGTACAGAATGGGACCGTGGAAGAGGAAGAGCCTCTACCGGTCAGTCACTTTTTAAAACAGTATGTAAACAGTGCAAAGAATTGCAGCGTTGGCAAGAAGTGATTTCAGACTCTTGCTTGAAACTACTGGCAGGTGGGAGTGATAGCTGGGAGAAGAAGTATATGTTTGCCTGCTTACTAGAAGATCATGGGTTCATTTGCCAGGTCCACAAAGCTGCCACTGCTGGGCCCATAAGCATTAACTCTTAACTGATCAGTTGTGTAATGATATACAAATGTAAGTTGCTTTCAATAATAAGAGCGTAGTGATGGGCGGTGTTACCAAAATTCTATTTCACGATATAAGTAATTTTATTTCATGGCAACGATAAATAGTTGGCTATTTTAGAAAATTAACAAAAAGAGCTTTATATAACACTCTCTTGCTGGGGCTGGTGTATGTTGCACATGAGTTAGGCAGGACCACTAATTTACATATCGCGTTACATACACAATATAAAAAAATCAATTGCAGTTGACAATTACCATATAGTTACCATATATACAGTTATACCACCCAGCCCTATAAAAGCCTATGCCAAATGTAAAGGTAATCGAAGGTGACTATGAAAGACAGTAACAGTAAACGGGCCAATCCGGCATGTCTGATCCCACAGTCGAGCTAATGTAGCATAAATTGTTATAAAAGTTAATGCTGGCATGACACACTATACGTTTTTCCTAATGCCAATGGATATTTCGAGCAGGATAATGTGTCCTGGCCAATTGTAAAAGATATTCGGAAATGATATAAGGGGCAAGAACGAGTTACGATGGCTCATTTTGGATTCTATTTCTTTAAAGGTCAAAGCTGTTTTGGTGGTTTTAATGTTTTGACTGATATATTCTAGTCAAATTTATATGCACATTTATAGCATTGAAATAAATAGCACCGGCTAGCTAATTCAAATCTCATTGTAAGAAAATTTTGTTTACTTTCATGTGTTAAAAGTGGTGAATTTTTTTTTTTCTCCTCACAGCCCATGTCAAACTACTGTCTTCTGGCTGAAAACTCCTACATTAAAATGGTATGTATATTACTGACTGTATATTAAGTTCCATAATTTAAAGATGTATGAAAACACTTTACAGCTTAACCCATGTTCCTTAGGTTACTTTATTTTGCTACCCCTGCCCTTCCTAATGCATTATCTGGTTCATGTGTGTTCAGTCGATCAGAAGTTAAAAGGTTCCTGTTTTTGATGAGGGTGGAGTGTATAAAGATCTGGTGATTTGGTATTACCCCCACTGAACACATGTGCACCAGGTATTAAGCAGTGGGTAGGGTGGGAGGTATCTGGAAAAACAAGCAGAATAAAGTAACCCTAGAAAAATGAGTTACCCAGCTCTGTTAATTGGATGAAGTTAGACTTGCTGAATAGTTTGTTTATGGTTGTTTATCCTAATTATTAGAGACTCGTATTGTTAAAGCTAGTCTGTAGCTCTGTTCTGGGATTCTGGTGTTTAAATCTTACCCTGTTCCCTGTCTCCCTTCCCTGTTTAAGATGAAGGAGGATGCTGATCAGGTACTGGCAGATAAAATGCAGTCTGGAAAAGAGCGTTTGCTGTTTGCTTTGCTGTGCTTTAGGACAGTGTGCTTTAAATATGCTTGAAACCTTTATTTTTAAGAAATACAGCAGTGTGTTTCAATATATTTGATTGTGCAGCATATTTTCCTATTTAAATTAATTTGAATAATGAAATTTCCTTTCCCTTTAGATTTGTAGATCTTTTCATAGAAAAGAGTGTTCTTTTGCTAACTGTTTAAAAGTGTGTGTTCTGCTTGTTGAGAAATAGTAACCAATTTTATTTTGAAATGGGAAAAAATGGAAGTATGACACAATCTTTCCAGGTGTACGATATTCAGGGAAATTTGCAGGATGGAAGTCAGGTTGTGGTGTCTGTCATCTTTGAGAACAAGAGCAACAGTTTTCTTAAGTCCATGGAGTTCAATGTTCTGGATTCCCTCAACTCCAAACTGCAGCGGCCAGATGGGGCTGGACCACACGATGGGCTTGTGGTTCCTTTTCAGCTGCCACCAGGTATGATTTTAGAAATTAAACTTGAGGGAAATGATTAATCTGCCATGCTTATTTTTTTAACTGGATACACTGATTTACTTTCACTCTACCCACCATCTTGCTGACATAGATGCTGACTAACACTTCTGCCCAATTGCTCAGTTGTATAAGAAATAATTGTAAGTTGCTCTCGATAAAAGCGGCGTAAATGTGAACTGTTTGCCCCCCGCAGACCTGTTTGACTAATGTTGCTGTTTTTTTTAACACAGGCTTAGGGTTAGTTTAACGAATTCTAACGAAAATAAGAGAGATATTTATTTTATGTATATATAATTGTACTAAAAAACAAGAAACCTCCTTTTTAACGTTTAGAAATGCTTAATGTCCTCAGTAATATTGCTACACAATAAAGAATAGTATAAAACCATCATATCTTGCAGATACAAAATACAGAAATATAAATCATGTCTAAGGCCTTGAAATATTTACATGTTTTTCTACAAACAACTTGCAGCCAATCTAAGGTTTTACTCTTGATGTTTTTTGCTCTGCTGTTCTGCAGGGGTGTCAAATGAGGCCCGCTTCGTGTTCTCAGTACAGAGCATCGTCATGCCTCAGAAACTGAAGGGAACCCTCACCTTTATAGTAAAGGTAAAAAACGCACGATGCAAATACAAAAGAATGAGGCCTGTTAGAAATCTGTATGACGCAGATGTATTTTTCTGTCACAGTCTGAAGACTCTTCAACTCATGAGAAACTGGACTTCAAACTGAACTTTACCTGCACATCATACCTAATCACCACTCCATGCTACAGGTTAGCAGTGAGCAAATGCTTCTGCAAAAAATTGGGTCTGATTTTTTTTTAAGTTAATTTCAGTCGTATTTGATCAAACTGATTTTTGAACAGTGATGCGTACGCCAAGCTGCTAGAGTCCGGGGACTTGAAGAGCAGCTCTCTGAAGCTAGAAGGAGTCAGTATGCCTTTTCACCACTTGTTGGCTAGAATTTGTTTCCATCACCATTTCTCAGGTTAGTTTTTAATCTAATCTTTATCACAGATTTATAATAGACTTCTTGAAATGCCACTGTTAAAGATGACAGCTGATAATATAATTATTTTTTTTTTGGAACAGTTGTAGAGAGGATCGACTCCTGTGCATCAATGTATAGCAGGTCAATTCAGGGTCATCATGTCTGCTTGCTGGTTAAAACCGTAAGTTTGCTATAAATAAGTAAATATATTGCATACTCTGTTACAGGGGAAAAAGATTTATGTTTGAGAAATGTTCTTAAATGCCCCCAAACATATCAGGAACCCCAAGATCTGCTTATTTAGCAGTAGAAGATGTGAGGTGCAGATAAAAAAAAAATGAGCGGCTCTAGGTCTGTTTACATAAAACGTGGTATTCCCATTACTTGGTCCAATCTGAATAAAATTGCACCATCTAAACAAATTAACCAGAATAAAAATACCCAATCCGATTAAAAGGAAAGCGCAGGAAATCGATGAGCTCTGCTATAGAATAGCTCCGCTTCTCATGCCTCATCTTACATGCTTAAGATCAACACAGTTGTCGCACCTACACACCATATACACACCAACAGCGAAAACTGGGTGAAGCGTTTAAAAAAAAAAAAAATCTCTATAAAGGTATGATTATGGTCTAACTGGGTCTGACTCTCTCGTCCTAGGCTGATCAGACAGTCTCCATTGACGCTAAATGCGATGAGCCGTCACTGCTGGGGAATGTGCTGGAAGAGATAAAGCAGACCTTCTCGCAATGCTGATTGTGTCTGAGAGACTCGGTGCCCTTGACCTTCCTGTCCCGTGCCCTTGTGCTGAATCTGACACTCTGAATCATATCACAAACACTGAGGCTGGTTTCCCTACGTCTCTACCTACCTTATATTTATTGGAACTCTGGAATCGAGTTAGCTTTCTCTTTTACTCCTCTCTTTAATTTTTCTCATCCTCTTGTGTGTCAGACTCAGTCTGGTGTTTGAGCTCACTGCCCTTTTGCCACCTCATTATTCTCCTTTCCTGCCGTCTTTATAGTCAAACTGGATTTATTTGTTGTTAAATGTAGGTTCTTTTGTCTTTTTTTGTTTTGTATTGTTGCTTTTTGTTAGTTGGTTTACTTTTATTTCTGTGTTCACAGCGTCTTCATTAATCTCGAATTAAACTTTAGTTTACTGTGTGCTCCTTTCCCATCAGGCTGAAGTGTGCTTGTGTCTCTTTCTGTTGAAATTCTTTTTCGGAGAGCATTTGAAACACAACTTTTTTTTCTTCTTCTTTTTTTCAATTTCATTTAAATACGTCACTATCCTGCCCAACATTATAACATGATCCTGAATGCAACCTAATGATCGAGAGGTTCTGTAAACAAATTAATAATCAGGTTTTTTTTTGTTTTACGTAATGTATTACTCGTACAAAAAAAAAATCTATTTCGTTTTTGACAATAAATCAAACACAAAACTGTTACTTGTGTAACTTTATGTTTATTTTTTACAAATATTGTAAACTACCCAAAAGTTTATTACACGCTAACAGCCGCTGTGGAGGTTTGCAGTTAATAAACAGTAAAACGAACATAAGTGAGATTTCTTTACTAAGGTCATTACTCTTGCTCGCTGCTGTCTTAACATCATACCAGAAAAGCTTACAAGGCAACCAAACCAAAAGTATCAAATGAATCTGTTTTCTTGGTCAGTATTGTAGAAAGTGATTACTTGTATATCTCTCTATTTATGGCAAGCTGCACATTTTCTAATATGTGCTCATTTCACCTCAGTCTGCATTACTTTAACTTCCTGTAAACTGGAAGAAAGCCAGAATTGTTTCAGTCTTTCTGTTCTCCTGCTGCTTTCCATTTATTCCATGACCACCCCCCCTTTTTTTTCTTTTTTTAATGTACTGACTAATAGGAAAACATGCTCAAGTAGCATTCCTAGTTTGGTTCGCCTGGTCCAGCATTTTGTAGCACACAATTCAAACGTTTCATGCTGAAAAAACTTGGTCTGCGCAGTTGTTTAAAGCATTTAACAACTAACTAGCCATTGGTTTAAGGCTAAAACAGGCTGTGTTTATACAGACGACTACCCAATATGATACGTTTTCCCCACTAAAGTGTGCACATACAGTATGTACTCCTCAGCATGTGAATGCAACTTTTGGTGCATATGTCTAAATGGACAATGCAAACTGTATCAGCGCAGGCTACACTAGGACGTACTAAGTAGTCGTACTTACTTTTTTTTCTGTGCAAAGTTCATATCAAATTAATCTTGCATGAGTAGAAATTTGTAATTATGTTCCTTTTTGTCTCTTTTCGAGAACATGCATATAAACCATCCCGTTTTGTTCTGTTTCCTGTTTTTCCCTTTTAATGTAAGAATAAATACAGTGTAGTAAGTATAAGTTGGCTTTATTCTACTACATTTTGTATTGTATAATGTATTTTTATCTGTTAAAGTTACATACAATTTAGAAAAAAAAAATATCTAAACTGTTTTAAACCATAAGTCTTGCATTAAATGACGATATTAGAAGTTTGGGTTTAGTTGATGTTAAAGGTGCTGAGATTAGGGTGTAACCAGCTCCCCATAAAAAGCTACCCCCTCCACCTCACTCCTTAGTCCATACTCTATATTCCCTGATCAACTGTAGCGAAAAATCTTGCTGGATTCTGCTTGTATCACACAATGTACTCTCAGTGCTCTTCCTTCGAAGGTACTGATTCCTTCAACTATGTATTTTCTGACTGTATGATGTAATATAATGTTTCAAGAATAAATGAGAATGACCAGTGATTTGCTCTTTACATTCCCTTTAATTAAGAGGTTTACCCAGCAGAATTATGATAGACGTAGGCTGCTGTTTTTTTTTTTTTTTTTGTTGTTGTGTGAAGGTGGTGTACCAATAAATTCCCCACTTCTGAACAATCTGTATTTTTTGTTGTCTTTCAAACAAAATAATTTTTAAAATTAATATAGACTTTAAATCTAATACGTTACACGTTATAATAAATATGTGTAGTTTGTTTTAGATATGGATATTGTTAAGGTTGCAAATTTTGTTAAAGAAACTCACCATTGCTTGCTAATCATGCCAACAAAACCAATCATACCAATTAAGCAACAAAAAAACCCACTAAAATTTCTAAACACATCACGATTATTATAGTCAAATGTTTTGCGTTTGTTTTCTTTTTAAGACTGTTTTTCTTTTTAAAAGACTGACTTTTCGCTGTTTGTTGGCGAATGGTTAAGTGCTTCACCTTTGCATTTTTTAATCATGTCAAAATAGTTCTGAGGACAGTTATGGAAAAATGTGCTCATAAAATCTGGTGCTAATGTGTGCGTTGATTATCTATTTTCCTTATGTATAGAACTAAGTGCTTGGGTTTCATGTTGGTCAATGAAGACTATTAGAGTTAAGGGGGATAAAGAGTTGATGGAATATAGTGTTTAGGAAATAAAAAAAATTATCCAATGTTTAGGGAATAAGGGTTTAACTATCAGTTACTTATCATTATTATGTTAGTTAGTAGCTGAGTTTCCTGCTTTATCTTTCCCCCTAGTGGCTTAACAGAGACAACTATTATATCAATATTCTTTTTTTTCTCTCCTTTTGGCTGTTCCCTTTTAGGGGTCACCACAGCGAATCATCTGTCTCCACCTAACCCTATTCTTTACATCCTCTTTACTCTGCACCCACTAACTTCATGTCCTCGTTTATCGCATCCCTATACCTCCTCTTTGATCTTCCTCTTTGCCTTCTGCCTGGTAGCTTCATTTCTAACATCCTCCTACCAATATATTCGCTATCCCTCCTCTGTACATGTCCAAACCACCTAAATCTGGCTTCCCTGACTTTCTTCCCAAAACATCTTACATGAGCCGTCCCCCTGATGAACTCGTTCCTAATCCTGTCCAACCTCATCACTCCCAACGGAAACCTCAACATCTTTAGCTCTGCCACTTCCAGCTCTGCCACCTGTTTCTTCCTTGGTGCCATGGGTAGCTGGTCTCACCATCATAGCTGGTGAGACTACATAGCTGGTCTCACCACTGTCTAACGAATCACTGGCTCTTGTATTTATCCTCAATCCCTAAACAAACACAAAGGAATTTTGTTTACACTTATTAGGCTATAAAACAGTTGACATTATTAGCGAACAATGAAAATCACTTCACTTCAATTAGTCCTCTTTAGCTGGGCTGATCTTTTGCCCATTATAAGCTATTAAATTCTCTATCTTTAGTACAGTTATATTTTACCTGCTTCTTCAACAATCCCCGACCCATAACTATTTGTTATTGTTTAATTTAGATGATATTTTTTATTGTGTACCTTCACAATAGTTATGTGTGTTTTTATTTTGCATTATAAAACAGTGAGCTGTCATTAGAAAGCTGAACACTAAACATTAGCAAATATTAACAATAGAATAGTTTTTAGAAGGCCGCAAGTATTATGCCATAATAGCAGATTAATACAGAAAGAGTCACAATTTTCTGTATTATCAGGAATTTGTGGTTGTTGGAAACTGACAGTACAATTAAATACAAGTAAAGTTTTTCTTTTCATTATCAGTATTTAATGTTAACAATTGATGTTACTGCTACTACTGTAGTTTTTAATTTTCAGTTTCACTGACAGTCGATCTGTTTGTGTTTTTGTCTGTCATTTTGTTCCTGAACTTGTCTTTGTTACTGTAATTTTTTAATAAAAAAATACCAAAATATAAATTATGCCTGGGTTATGCCATTTTACCACAGGATGGCAGGATTGGTTTTTATTTACACCATTTGTTCTGTTCTGTCTTCTCCATGGATTAGTTGCTGTGTAACAGCCACATTAGAGTAGCAGTATTTGTTAATAAATAACCACATCTTTTTTACTTGTTTTGAGAGAAATCATTTACTATGTAAACAGAGTTTGCTACTTAATGCTATGCTAAAAAGTTGGCTAATTAAAAAAAAAAGTGATATCCTATCGTGACTTCGAAATCTTTAAAAGATAAACCCTAAGGGTAGGAATTAGTATAATAAATTGTATCATGTGTTAAATCTTAATTTTGCAAATCAATATATTTATTTATTATTTTCACATCAGCAGTCCAGTTCTGTGTAAAAGTAAACATTATTTTGATCCCCTTTCTACCCCTGCCCCCCCCCTCACTAGACAGGACTCCTTAATTAAGATAATTGCTAAAAAAATAAAACAATAAAGATAAAATACACCGAATAGCATCAATAACAAATAGATAGGTAACTTTTTCAAACATTTTTTCCAGATTGAACATGGGATGGATTTTAGAGGACTGATGTGGACAATAAATGAGCATGAAATATATGATTAATATAAAAGAAACAGCTGGTTTTAGCTTTTTTTCTAACAAAATGTTTAAGACAGTACAGGAAAGTACAGATTTATATTTAATATGGACTATAAAAGGGAAGTTTTGTTGCTCTGTTCTATGATATAATCAACTAAAGAACCCTGTACTGATGATGTCCTTGAGTAAACAAGTCAACTAGTGTATCAGGATTACAAATGTAAATAAAAAGATAAACAAGGGTTAAATATTTGATTAAATGACCAGCTTGGCAGTGCTAAGATTTGACTAATTCACAAGCTACCAGCTCTATCCACCGCTCAACACTTCCCTATCCCAGCCATGCTGTGAGTGTAATTAATCAAACAAACAGGGATGTACAAACAGGTTTCGATGCATCCTGGTACAGGCTCGGTGATGAGCTTTAAGGTCTTCAGTCAAGGGGAAAGCATGTGCAGTTCTAGTAGGCAGTTTATTAAAATCCCAAGCAGAACAATAAACCCAGATGTCAAATCTTTATTCATGCGCTTGAAGGTTGACCCAGTTCTTGTAGCACATATTACTCACAGGAACATTAGGTTATCAGTTTTTTTTACATGTCTTGCAGCACCCACTGTGTCTCACCATCATTTTCTCAGGTCAAGCCAATTTGTTCCGGATCTGCTCTTGTTGTTCTGTTTTGGCTTTTGTTCCAGTCGAATGGGTGAGAGTGAGAAGTCTTTGCTGTGAGAAGGTGCGTTTGACGAACGACTCAACCTTTTGGAACAGATGGTTAATTTCTCTATGATTAACTGCGTAATAAGCTCTTTTTCTGTAACACTCAGTGTATTTCTGGCTGAACTCAAAGTAGCTACTATTAAATTATTTTCTGTGACTCACCGTTCTGACAAAAGGCCTTAAAGAACTGAAAAAAACAGGCTGTTATTTTGGAGAAATCGGCCATTGATTTTCTTTTCTCCCCGTGTAACTCCTGTTAAATCCTGTCTTCAACATGACATGTCTCCGAGTGTGTTTATGGTAAGTGCAAATCCATTTAGTGACCTTTTTCACTCTATCATAAATTTGCCTTCCAATATGTAGCTGTAATAACTGACTTTCATCAGATTTTATTTTATAATATAATGTACAGCATGTTGCAATGTACGTAGTTCCATATACATGCTGAATGATGTCTTCATACATGTGGTATGGTGTATAATGTTGCATATTACACACAATACTTTAGTTGCTGGATTTATTTGTCTGCCTGAGAATAAAGTGGGGTTTTTTTTTTACAGTTCTTGACTCTCTGACATTAACTTTGCTGTTTTCTAATAGCAGTGCATTTCATCTTTTTTCTTTCTCAGTTATACAGTCTGTATGAACTTTATAGAGAAAAGCAATCTCACATAATATCAGTATGTATTTTTAAACATCTCATTTAGATTTAGTCTCATTTTACTACCTATAATAACCTTTACACTTTTGGACTTTTCCCCCAATAATATTAGTGAGTATTAGGCAGTAATGCTGGGTGAGAAAGTCTAGTTCATCCCGAAGGTGTTTAGGACTCTTTGTGTGCAGGGACATTGTCATTCTGGAACGTGTTTGAGCCTCTTAGTTTCAAAAAATAAATAATGTACTACTACAACATACAAAGATATTTTAGACAACTGTGTGCTTCCAAAATTAAAAGACTTATTTCAGATCCACAAACCTTTGGCCCTCATGTGACTCATCTTTCCAAAAGTTAGCACTATTTACTATCTGACCTCATGTTATACTAAGGTCCTGACTCTTTTTTGCCTAACATCCACAATCACTCTGCTAATCTTATCACTGTGTCTATAGAATAATACATAGAATTAAATATAACCTCTTATCAAATTCTGACTGGAGTACATATTTAATAACAAGTTTATTAGCCACACCAAAAGCAAACAGGCAGAGACACATGTTGAGACAATACATCTGGGTGTATGTAAGTGAGCGTGTACCTTCACTGTTAAAATTGCTTTCACTTTAGATTCACTCCTACAGACTTTTTCACTTTTGGATCTGTTCTGTTTGTTGCTATAGATATAATATTGTCTCCAGGACAACTGAGCCCAGGACAACCAGAGAAGATTAATGGGATGTTCTGCCTCCATTCCTATATTAATTTGCTATAAAGTTCTTTTTTTAAGCACGTCTTAATGAAACACAGCCTGTAATAAAAGAATGAAAATAAGCTTTTCTTACAGGCAAATGTATGAATAAACAAACAAATACACTGCCCATGCAAAAAAATCACCATCTGGAAATTTAACTAGGTAAATAGGTAAGAGCCTCCCATTGGGTAATTACTGCATGGACAATTGTGTTTCAGCTGGCAACAAGTTATTAAACCCGAACTGATGCAGTGAAAAGCTGCATGTCAGAAGACACATCCTGTGATGGTGGAAAAGATGTTAATCTGTTTCAGAAGATTAAATTATTGGCATGAATCAAGCAAAAAAACATTTAAGAAAATTGTTAAAACTACTAAAATTGGGTTGAGAAAAACTGGAAGGATAGTCTTCAAAAAAGAAATGTGGACCAAAAAAACATGGCTATGTTTATTAGTGAAAATAAGAGCATTTCTACACACACAATGCAAAAAAACTCAACGGATTGGGACTAAACAGCGCGGTTGTAGCGGTGATCACTTGAACAGTGATCTTTTTTACACATCTGTCATCATTTAAGTAGCTACTAACTACTAACATTAATTTCAACAAAGAAAGGTTGTTTCTCGTTTTGGTAGTGATGGGAGGTCAATATAGTTGGGGATTTGCTGTACAACAGCACTACCTACCAACAGCAGTGTAAGAAACAAAAGGACGAGACATCTGATTGGTTAACAATGTCGAGTCGCGATGGTTGTGATTAAAATACATTAGTGAAGAAATCTAAATCTAGCTAAAGTGTAAAATAAATAAATTTATTATTATTATTATTATTATTATTATTATTATTATGATTAGTATGATTATGATTATTATTATTAGTATTATTAGTAGTAATGGTGGTGGTGGGGTTTTAATTAATTAATTTATTTCTGTATTTAATTTCTAATTTCTACATTGTAGAATCAAGCCGAATGCACACACACACACACACACACACACACACACACTTATTCAATATAAATCTGTGTTTACAGCACCACATAAACACAGATAAAATATTTTGTTTATGCCAGTGGAAAATAACTAATTACAAATACTTCCCTTACAGTAAATAAGTGATTTTTTTTCCATTTTTGTACTTTTTGGAGTATAATTGAATCGTGGTACGTTTATCTACGTTGTTTAAAAATATTAAAATTTGATTTTCACAAAACGTAGAAGGTAAAGAAATGACTAAATTTATGTAGATCTGAGTAATTTATAATTTATTACAGCCTATGCTTTTACTAAAAAATACTATAGCAAAAATAGTTTTACTAAAAATACTATAGCAAAAACAACAAAAAACATAATAAAATATAGAAAAAATGAATGCATTTCCTTTTACAACTCCTTTTACATTTGCTTAAGACAAACCTGACTGTGTTTATGAGGCTATTTTAACAATTTTGTATGCATGACATTTCCATAACTGTGCCATGGTTAACTTGCAACTGCAGTCTGTGCTTAGGCGCTCGCGCGCAGCCGGTGCGTCTGAAACCATGACGGTGATGCCGATTGATTGGCTGCTGATCGGAAGCGTTCGGAGAATCTGATTGGTCGCCTCGGAAATATAAAAAGGTAAGGGTCACTTTTTCGAAGGGGAATTGATGCTCACACTCGGGTGAGAGACTTAGTGTGCTGGGGATGCGCCGTTAGAGCTGAGCTTCATCACAGGAGAGCCGAAACAAGCGCACAGTAAGTCTGATATAAAGCTACAGGTGGCTTACGGTGTTTCTGGTGTCTTTTAGAAACTCGTTCGACTTTAAGTTCTTCTAAACAAAAGATTTGTTATGTGTTCTTTGTGCTTTTTGCGTTATTCGGCATCGTTTAAAATATTATTGAATGCTAAGCTTATCTATAATAATGAAATAAATGCGCATACTAAACAGTGCGCAGTTTACGTGCGGTAGTATGGGGGGCGCACTGAATACTGAATCTTAACTTTAAGAAAAATATAATAAAATATCTATAATTAACTAATAAATATGGAATTAATGCTTTCCTTTTACTGTAATAAGATGAGCTTTTTTAGGTAGCTCAGTTATTTTTCTTATCTGTACAGGGTACATCTGATTGGAGCACATTTATATAATGGGATTTAAATATAATTGCAGACTACTTTTTTATTTGCTATTCTTTGATGGACATGAAATTAGTCCCTGTGTCATCACCATTAATAATTATTACGATGTTAAATAATTAACAGTTGAACATTTTTACATAAGGGCATCTTATACCACTTTCTAAAACTATTTTTGCCATTTCTAACAAAATAACAGTAAATAAAATGAATTCCATTCCCCTTTCCCCCACTCAGGCCTCCATTGAGTAAACAAGCTTGGAAAATGTGTTATATACCCACAAAACTGTGTTTTGGATTTTGTTAAACTAAGACGTTGCATACTGCATTTTCCAAAATCTTTAATTACCAGCTGATTTTTTTGGGGAAATTATTTTAATATATCTATTTCATATTCCATAATGTGTGTATGCTAAGCAACTCTGTCTAATGTTGCAGACCAAAACTAAGAGCTGTCCGGTCTGGTTGCTAAGACCTTGAAGAATCATGTGGGTTCTGGAGAAAATCCGGAGCTCAGTGGAGAACAATGCACCCCGACCAGGGGAGACAGGAGACAAACAGGACAAAGCACCCATATACAGCAACGTTCTCACACCTGATAAGATCCCAGACTTTTTTATCCCTCCAAAGCTGGTGAGCTGCCCACCAGAGGCAGAAACAGCAGATGTGAAACCCAAGGACAGTCTACGGCCTTTCACCTCAGACCAGACCATTGGCAATAAAACCAGCAGCCCTCGAAGTCCTCGTCTGGTTAGCAAACTAGCTGGAGACACCAAAAACCTCCTAAAGGCTGCCAACCGACACATTATTCAGATCGAGAGTGCAGATGATGTCGTTGCTGGGGATACCAATGCTGACCCTCAGTCCCAGACAGCTATGTCTCTGTCATATATCCCAAAGACTCAGACCTCATATGGATTTGCTACACTTATGGAGAGTCCCCACACTCGCCGGAAAGAGTCACTCTTTCACTGTGACCACACAAGCCCAGTTACCTCCCCTAACACCCAGCGCAAGTCGCCAGGCAAGACCAGTAGTGAAGTCAGCCATCTTAACCCTCTCGATTTCAACACATCTCACATCAACCCCTATCGCTATTTCAGTGGAGGTGAGAGCGACACATGCTCCTCAGCTGAGTCGTCTCCTTTTAGCTCGCCCCTGCTGTCTCGTTCTGCCTCTTTGCTCAAGATCTTCACTCATGAGACTCAGGCCAGGGTTGTTAAAGCCAAGAGGACGCTTGCCCGGCACAGTTCGCTGTCCACGGATGAGTGCAGCTCTGCAGAACCCAGCCCCAATGTGCCCAGAAGGCTCCACTCTCCTGCAGGTGGTGGGTCTCTGGACCACCAGCATGGGAAAGACAGACAGCAAAGGGAACACATGATTAACCTGCACAAGGGAGGCATGGTCCGGCTCTGTGCTGATTATGATCCAGGAACTGCACGTTTGCGTGTTCGCATCATTGCTGCAGAGGATCTTTATGAGCAGACATTTGATATAAAGAGCATTAATTGCTGCGTGTCACTTTACCTTAATCCTGGCAAACTGCAAAAGCAGAGAAGCACTATAATAAAGAACAGCCGCAATCCTGTCTTCAATGAGGACTTCTTTTTTGATTCTGTGAGTTCAGTTCAGGTGAAAAGCCTAGCCTTGAAAATCAAAGTGGTGAACAAGGGAACTAGTCTAAAAAGAGACAGCCTGGTAGGGGAAAGAGAAGTTCCTCTGGGAAAGCTTCTCCCTGGTCTTTAGGTCTGCAAGGGCTTATGATGGCTTAACGCCTTGACAGGAGAACTTATGTACCTTCAACTAAATATTTCATCTCGTGATGGTTTAGTATTAGCAGCATTCATTCATTCATTACTTCAACTGACTACACTTTATAGTAATTATATGTGCAAAATGAAATCTGAATTCATTCATTTAGGCAGGAGGGGTAGACCCTGGACAGGGGTATAAATAGATATGAAATCTTATTGTATGTTGTGCAAAAAAAAACAAAAACAGTATCAGTTACATTTAAAAAATGTTACATGGTAGCATTTTGTCAATGTTTTTTCTTATTTTAAACATTTAAGAGATGTTAACCAGCTGTAATTAATTATGGTTTAATAGAAATGACTATTTCATTGAAATCAAATCCACATGGTCCCCAAAGGTTGAACATAGGAAATTGAAGGTGTTTAAAAACAATAAATCAGCGTTGTATATTCTATCGTTAATACTAATTTTAGAAAATGGCTCAGACAAAATATATTAAAAGCAAACAACTCTTACTCTTCTATAGAGGACAAGGCCTTTAAAAATACCCTCTTCTTCCTCCTCTCGTATGACTCAGTGTGCAAATGTCAGCTTTGATCCAGGTTGCAGGCTAATTTGCCGAATAAATAAACAAGATGAAGGACATTTTATGACCTTGTCTGACAGAGGTGCATTGTTATATGCTAAAACTTGTGAGACCCAAAAGCCTTAACAGTGAAGGTGAAGATTTGCAAGTCTTCATAAAGTTTATCTGTACTACATCATGCTAAGTAGGAATTCAGTAATCTATTCTATTTATTCACTAACTCTACTTATTATATGTCACTTTAAAGAAAAGAAAAGAACATAGTAAATTGCAGATTGATTCTGGGTTTTTTTTGTAAATAATAGTTTTTCCTGAGTACTAAATACATGAACATGAATAGAGATTAATAAGATATCAGAGTAGTGTTGATAGGGAACCATTAAATCACATTATTAACCATTTAAGCATTATTCGAGTTATTATTTTTGTTGAATATCTTCGGCTATTTTAAGATGTTTATAAAAGTTAATAATATAAACCAAAATCTCAGGAACGAGGAGTTTATTGACAGAAACGACAGACTGTGTATTGATAAAACATTATAAGACTGTGGCTCAGCATTTGTTGTGACAGCCTTTATTAAAATCCCTCCTCGAAACAGAGCATCCTCACCAACGGAGTGTGTAAATGTCCTGAAATGCTGCTCAACCTGCTCCATCTTGTTTTTCTTTTCTTTATATTTTAAACCATGTTCCAGTTTTATTAAGGTGTTAATGTGCTGATGATTTTATTAAATGTTTATCCTTTTAATGATAAATATCAAAGAGTCACTGTAACACTCACGTCTTCCTGTTTTAACAGTGTTTTTGAAGTGCCGATCCAATATACTTGATGTGTAAATTGTTTAATTAGTGAACTATAAAAGACAACAGATTAGTGAAAGGTAAATACTGGATTCTGGTTCCTCTGTTTTTGTGTTTGTAACATGGTGTACACAAAGTGATTTTGTGAACAAAAATTTGTAGCGTAAGCTGTAAAGAAGTAGAAATTAAACGTTTTTAGTGTGGCATGCTGTCCACAGTTCTGCATGCTAGATTCTATTAATCTATTAATGAAATACTAAGAGTTGTGATGAGAACTGTATACTTTGGTCTGAGTTAAATGAAATCAAGTCAATGTAATGAATAAAAGTTATTAAAACCGGCTTGCCAGTTAAGAGTGATGTTTTAGTGCATTTAAGAATAAGCTTATTAACGTGTTTATGGTCTAGGACTATATTCTAGTTACTCTGTTTTCAGTTGTACGTTGTGGGCAGACTATTAATCATTTAGGAAATGCTGCAATAAAAAGTGTTTGTAACAAATTCTGTCCTGACTGTGATTTTGTATGTAGGTATAAACCCACCAGCTGAGGGTCAGGATTATTCACAGCTGTGTCGATATTCGGTATAACCCGCACAGACGTAGTTATGATATTGCTTTTACACAATAGTTGTTAAAACAATGGGCTACCATTAAAGCATGTCTGGATAACGCACTTATACTAAATTGTACATGATCATTAAATGTGCTTCATCTGGAATATGCTTCCCTTCTCTATTTCCATCATCATCAGACAAGCTTTTATATTTTACGTGTTAAAAATGTTTTGCTATATCGGATGAGAATGTCCCTAACTTTGCTGTAAAATATCTAGTTTTAACTAGGAAGTGGAATATTGTGTCGCTGACACGGTCATGCAGTAAGGCACACAGGAAATAAATATAATAAATAAGAAATTATTTGAGTGCTTAAATATTTTCTCCACAACACTACCACTAACATCATAGTGTTTACCCGGGAAATTTGGATCAACAATAGTGGCCCTGCTGATCTGGGCTTCTATCCCCACATCTAGCCAGTGGTTTTTTAATGTTAGTCTCTTTTCAGTTGTAGATAAAGTCTACTTACTGAAAATGGCTATAATAAAAGGTACAGAATAGGTTGAAATGATTTCTTACAGACAAAAATATACACTTTATCAAAATAATAATAAAAGTAGAATATTTACAGTTCCAAAAGCTTTATCCTTAAAGATAACACCCCAAAAACAAGTACCATGCTTTTTACAGGGTCCAATTATTAATTATAGTGATTTGGTATTTAATTACAGTGTTGATTATTTTTTGCTATCCGCATAATTTTTTTTGTTGTTATCAGAAGCTTTTTGTGATTTTACTTTAAATAACAACACCACCAGCAGGCGTAATAAAAAAATGTGTATGAATCAGCTGCTCATTTCTTGTTGATTTGCACATCCTTATTGACTGATTGATCACTGACTTTAGTGACAAGTAAAACACCACCTCGCTTCTTAAATACACTAGCAGATGTAATAAACATGAATAGGTTTAATTTGATTTGCTTTATTATGCATGTTTGGATTTTTGCTTTACAATTTTGAAGAACAAGGAAAGTTGCACACAGAGACAGAACCATATGCTTCATGTTCTTTGGTTTAAAAGAAATAACTTGCTAAGAGAAGGTATATGTTTTATGTTTACCGTATTTGCATCATTAAAACACTTGACTAAAAACATGGTGCTGCCAATTTGTCTTTTAATGAATAAGAGTATTTATATTTGATTCTAACCCTTAAACCAAACCCTAACCCTAACCTTTAGCCTTACCCTAAACCCTAATCGTAACTCTAACCGTAAACCCTAACCCAAAACCTAACCCCTAACCCTAACTATAATCCTAACCCTAATCCTAAACCGTAACCTTAAACCATAAATCTAAACCTAACCCTAAATATAAGCCCTAACTCTAACCCTTCCAATCTGTTATATCTGTATTATTCCAGTAAACTTGTCTACTTGTAATATATAATATTTTTTGGTTTATAATTTAAAGTTACCTGTTGATGTTAGCTTAGCTAAAATAGATATTTAATATAATATATTGAAATTAGTTACTAAAAAAGGACAAAGTTTATTTTTTTATCAGATCTAAAATATAAGTGAATATAATAGTGTATTGTATAGAATACTATGATATAGCTGCTTATATATTAATATACAGTATAATAAATCATTAAAGTATCTATTATAAAAAAAATAATAAGGGCGTTAACTATATAATCTATTTTCCTTGTATATCATTTAAAATCATCTTATATCATATTCAATAGAAAAGTTATTATAATTAAATTAAAATTTTAAACAGTTATTATGCATTGAAGTCTTAAGTATTAAGCCCTAATTAAAGAATAATCTTGCATTACATATTACACACTACTGTTATTTTATCAGTAAACAATAAGGTTGGCTTAACCAACTGGCCTGAAAAATGTGTTCTGTTCTTGGATTGAGTGAATGTATTAGTAATCAGAAAGAAAGGGTGCATGAAAACCTTTTTAGTTGGTACAGACGCCAAAAGAGATTGGCAGCAGATATTATCCTGATTTGTTCTTAAAAGCACTGTATAAATAAAACAGAATTGTATTTAATTTAATTTAATTTTCTGAGTGCTTTTTCTACTAGTCTTCTTGTAACAGTCATGCTAAATTAGCCTAAAGTGTAGCCTAAATTGTGTGCCTATGAATTGCACTTACATGATAATAGTTCCAATAAAGACAGTATAGCTGCAATACAGTTGTATAATAAACTCACTACTATTTGTAATTTGAGTTTCTTATATTTCATTGACCAACTAAAACTAATATTTAAAGAAAAATATCTAATATTCTTGCTCTCTGTCGTGATGTCCTAATCTTTAATTATGTACTGGATTGAGGGCAGCAATTGTTTTATTACCCACATGAAGCCAATTTCCTGAAAGTTACTGATAAAAAACACAGAATGATCTGTTATTGCTGCCTGCTGCCAGGCCCCTGTGGCTCATTGGGATGCACAGAGCTAAGTAGAGAGGAGCAACAATAGCACACCTGTTCCTCCAAATTAGGTGGCTACATTTACATTACCTAACCTGGCATTTCCTCAGGTAGCAGCTGCCACATGAGTCCTCTTTTTCTTCTCTGTTTTTATTGGATTATTTTCTTTTTGTTTTGAAGTATTTATAACAATGTTTTCCTCATTCTGGCTTGACATTCATCAGAAAATCCAAGACATGTTTCTGTGGTGTCATATGATATTCATCCTCATGCTGTCTGTTCTGGCAGTCGTACTACCGCTAGGCAGTAATCCTAGCATTCAGAAAGCAAGAAGAGATTCTAAAAGCCTTTGCGGAGACATTCGAGTCTAATCTCAGAGTGAGACACACCAGAGAGAGACGAGAGACAAGGTGGGTAGGTGGATGTTGGGGGTGAGTACATTTTGATCTGCCTCTCTTGGCTTCAGGGTGCAAATGTAAGGGCTATTATTGGCCAGGGGATTGCTATGGCAACTGTGGGTTGGGGAGCAAGAAGAAAGGGTTTGTTCTGTCCACCATGTGGAGGAATGAACTTGAGAGAGAGAAAAAACCCATTAATGCAATATGACCTGTTGGCAGTCTGGTACAGCAGCTTTACCAGTAGCGTGAAAATTATTTTTTATTGTCAAATATAGCCGACAATCTGTCATGAGCCGTGCCAGCTTAACGTTTGGACAATTTAATACTGCAGTTAAATATTTAGAAAATATTAGGGGTTATTAAAGAATTAAAAAAAAAATTGTTACAGAAAGCATATTTTGTTTTGGTTTTAGTATTACCAGTGTTGTAGTGATTATAGTGATTAGGGGAAGTGGTGGCTTGGTGGTTAAGGTGTTGGACTGCTAATTGGAAGATTAACGTTTGATTCCCAGCACCACCACTGGGTCCCTGAGCAAGACCTTTAACCCCTAATTGCTCAGTTGTATAAAAGAGATAAATACAAGTCGCTCTGGATAAGGGCATCTGCCAAATGCTGTAAATGTTAGCAGCACCTAAAATGATATACAGTAGACGTAATAATGATATGATTATCACTTTGTGTACAACAGGTGCACAAAACATGCTTATTTGTCAGCATTGCTAATCAAGCATGAAGTCTGATTTAGCAGAAAAAATCTTTTGCGATAATACAGCCTATCAGTGTTCCTTTCCAAGCTTGTCAGTTAATTCCCAGTCTCCCTGTCAATGTAGCCTGCTCCAATGATCACAGATCCTTCTGGAATATTGAACCTGCAGACACTGCACAATCAAAATTAGAGTGACAGGTTCCTATGGTAACCTCTGGATGTCTGTCCCCGGAGAAAACATGAAAGAGAAAACATCTGGTGACACTCTTAAAGTTCAGCACTTTGTAAAAATGACATAAAAACCCAGAAACAGAAAAATCTTCTAAAAAGTGAAAGACAATGAACAAGTTGCTCGCACTGTAATGTGTTAGAGGTTTATTAAACTTTATTAATGCACAAGTTTTTATACATGATCACTTCTATTATAAGCTCTCATTCACATGGGCATGTCTATTGAGCAGCAAAAAAAATTAGCCAAATCAGTGCCCACTGTCCATCCCCAGTAAACATTTTTCCTTAAAATTAAACTTTTGACTTTATAAGGAGTGCTTTATAAAAATTAAAAATATTTGAATCATCTGAAAATGATCATGAACATGATCTTTATTATTTCTCCTAATATGTTTGTGTAAAACATAATGTCTTTAATGTATATTTCATCTTACATCATTGGAAATTCTGAGATATGATGTATGATAGTCCCTATTTTTTGTTTTATATTAATTAGATTCATTTATTTGTAATAGGCAGATGCTGCCGATGCCTCAGAGCCGCACAAACAGACTGAGAAACAGCTTCTTTCCTGTGGCTGTTTCTGTACTGAACAGCTGATATACAGTATTTTAATTACTACTGCACTGCCACTTCTATACTTTGCACTACTTTATCATTATGCATCTTTGCACGATCTATAACTATCTATTGTTACACCTCTATATTCTATCCATATACCTTCTGTACATTATTTACCCCCACCTCTGTAATTATCACCTCATACCCTTATTTATTACATTGCTATTTATTGTAAATAAGCCACTTATGCACTTCTGGTTAGATGCTAACCACATTTCATTGGCTCTGTACATGTACCTTGCACAATGACAATAAATAAATCTAATCTAATCTAATCTAATAATTATAAATATATTATATTATATAAGTTAAATACAAATAAGTGAATTTTGTGCAGGTTTTCTAAATCAACAGTAGATCTAAATTTTACTATCTATGACGCCACAGTGTGTTTGTTTTCTCATAGTTTTGGATCTACAGTAGCTCTCATGATATTCCTCCTAAAGCATAAACCCTTTAATGACTCGAGGTAACTTTGGCCCACAATGCAAAATACTGTATAATATAAACCCTTCTTCTACCCTTAATCAGAATCTGTTCTGAAAAAGAATTCCTTTAAAATATTTCACTTTATTTGCACACATAATATTATTTGTTTTTATTTGATTGAATTGTGAGTATGAACACTTGAAGGGAACCTCTAAGCATTACAGGATTTAAAGGCCACTTTATCTGAACTCAATTCTTTTTGATCTCTTTATGTCTAATGTAAGTGCCTCTGTTCTGGCTTTGCTTTACATTTATATGTTGGCTATTCAGCTATACTTTGCCTTATTTCCATACAAATTACTGCAGCACCCATGTAAAAGCAAAACCAGCCTACAAGATCAAATGGTGGCTGCCTTTATGGAAATACAGAGCTAGCCAAACCGAATTAAGTTTAAATTTAAGGTAAACAGTGCCAGACTAAGCATTGCTCTTAATATACCCGAAGCAAAAGTGTGGTATGTAAGAATAAGTGCTATTTGTTAAGGAGGAAACACAGAGATTCATTCTAGGCTCAGGTTTATTTTTAATCACTTTGTTTTTATAATTCTGACAAAACCTGGCAGAACTTATTTTTTATACCAATACCTGACAGTAAGCATACATACTGATGTAAGAACTTATTAAACATGTCTCCATAAAAGAGCAGAGAGTTGTAAGGAGACATACTGATGATGCATTTCAAACCTATACTGAATTAACAGTATATAAGGAGTAACACGTGACTGATAGTCCGGTTCTGCAGCAATTTACCAACAAATACCATACCATTGTTAATAAGATAATAATGCATTGTGTTTTAAATGATAAAATTGTTATAAAACTAAAAATTAAATGCTTCTAGTTCATTTCTTTTTTTTAATACTGTTGAATTTAATTAGACAGAACAGGAAAAACTTACACTTCCTGTCAGACTATTATAATTTTTTGACTTATTATTATTGTTCCATAAACTGCTTCTAACAGAAAACGTCACTATGTCAATTATTTTAGTGGGGTTTTTTAAATAACAAAAGAAAATAAACTTGCTTACCATTAGACTAAAGTACAGCGTCCGCCTCATAAGCTTTAGTGAGTGAGCAGTTACTATAGAAACTACAGTGTATTAGAACTAAAACATTAATAAACCTATCAATTATGGAACATCTGTTATACTGCATGGTGTTATATACATCTGCTTGTATCTACGCAGAAGTTTTATAATAATCATTTGTTTTAAATAAACAGTAAATAGCTACGTGAGCTGATGATCGGATACTGTTTGGTGTTATTGCTATTCTCAATTTAACATTTTGAATATAACCATTTGAAATCTTGGGCTTTTAAAGGTCCAGTTTTAACTTTTTCTAATAAAAGAGTGAGACTAATAAGCAGAAAGTTTTGTCATTTAAGATGTCATCTTAGGTCTTTACTCTGCAATAAACAAACATGACATTTTGCTGGTTGAAGCCACAAGATTTAATGGTGACAGCAGAAAACTTGGTAAAAGTTGGAAAAATGTGAAGTTTTGCTTTCTGCATTAATTCATGAGAAGTGTAAGTTTGCAAGCTTTGACAGGTTTCAGCATTATTATTGCCAAACATACCATTAAATTCCTTTCCTCAGACTGTTGGGATCCTACTTTAGATTAAATCAAACTGTCAGGTTTGACTGAAAGTGTAAATTGTTTCAAAGTCTGACCAGAAGACAGACGTGTCGTAACTCACAAAAGGATCCACTTTAATTTCCTTCAATTGCAGCCCAATCTTTACAATCTTTGAGTCCAAAACTCAGAGGTCTGCAGGCAATAGACATTGTTTTAGGTCTGGGTTAATCAGCATCGATATAATGTTGATGAGAAATGGGATACCTCTCTGTCACTATGGAGACCTGCCCGATGTGGACACCTGTGAATTAACATCAGCCTGCCGCTGAGTAGCAACAGCCGAAGCTTTAATTAGAGTCATAGAGGAGGGGGAAGAGAGAAAGACGAGCATAATGCACAGTGTAATCCAGCACATCTTTTTAATGTACCGCTTCCATAAAATCAAAGAGAATTAGTGCACAATTGAACAGGTGTCTAAAGGGGATGAGAAAACCTGAAATGGCGGAGGTTGTTTCCGCTTTTAAAAAAAACTCAGTGTAGGTGGCTTTTCTGGTCTGTGGCATACAAGATTAAGGGATTGCATGCCGTCTGCATCAACAGTCTGGACTGGCCTTTTTTCTCAGTCGCTGCTTTTTTTTTACAATAAACATACTTATTTTTTTAGAAAGTCTTTCTCAACGTGACGTTTATCTATGTCAATGCTTCACTGGGTTATTTGTAAGATCACAATGGGCTTGAGATTACTTTGGTCTTCAAAGTAGACAAATTGTACACTAAATGACCAAAAGTATGTAGACACACCAGCACACCTACATGTGTGCCCTTCCCTAAAGTGTGTCTCAAAGTTGAAAGCACACAGTTGTTTAGAACATCCTGGTATGTTGTAGCACCACATTATTCACTGGAAGACACTGTTGCAGCATGACACCGTTTCTATACACAAAGCCCTTAAGCTCCATAAATACATGCTGGATTATGTTGTAAAACTATTCTGCACCCTTAACCTTCTCTAACACCTTAAGCACAGGAAGATGGTGGCTCAGTGGTTAATGCATTGGACTGCTAACCAAAAGATTGTGGGGTCGATTTCCAGTAACCCCCTATTGTTTAGCAGTATAAATGAAATAAATGTAAGTTACTCTGGATAACGGCGTCTGCCAAATGCTGAAAAAGTAAAACAAAAATGTAAACCTCAACCCCACTGAACACCTTTGGAATAAACAGGAACACCGACTGCACCTCAGACCTCTTCATGTCATGAACCAAAATCTGAACTTGATCAAATTAATGGTCAGGTGTCCAAATGTGTGTGTGTAAATACCTTATTTGTATTAGATGATGGTAAAATATGGCATAAATCTTTATAAAAAGAATTATAAAAATGTTTGCAACAGTAAAGATATGCTTCAGAGAAAAGCATATCATCAACCAAAAGCAAAAATACAAAATACCTAAAAATAGCTATAGATACATGAAAGTGAAAAGGGAAAAAAGAGCAAACCTAGTAGATGAGTGTTTGGTGCTGCTGATGATATTTTGGCTCTAATTTTGATTGTATCATTAAGTAAAGGTAGATGTGTTTGAAAGAGAGAGAGAGAGAGAGAGAGAGAGAAAACGATAGATAAAGAGGGATGTAGGAGTGTGTTTGTTGTCTATGCTGAGAGAATAATTACCACAACAAAGACAGCACTGATTGGAGTAGACTTCTGATGCAACCTCTAGGTTCATTCCACCTCTTTGCACACACCCACAAAATCATTTGTTACACCCAACTCATGACCCACGTACAAGGCATCGTACTATTTATAGTGGATAAAAAAGGAAAACAAATAATAAGATTACATATGCCATCCAACGTACAAGTTATCATGTGGTTTCTTTCTACATGAAGTCCCAGGTGCATTTCTCATCAATATATCAAAACCTCAGTGCATATTGCACTTAAATTATCATAACAAAATTGCATTTTTCTGATCCTCATTCCTGCTTCGGATCATCTCATTGCAGGTCTCCTTTGCCTTATGATACAAATATTGGTTGATCGAAAATCTGAATTGTATTAATGTTATTTTAATTTTCTAATGAGGTTTAGTGGGACCAGCAAATTTATTCTAACATTAATAAATCAAAGTGGTGTCGTCTTACAATTAATCAGTTTTTGTATTAATAATCATTTATGCTACATGTTGCAAAGTGATGATTGAAGAATATTTTTGAAATATGTCCTGGTCTTGGGCTGTTTTCGTATACGTTACCCAACAAATCTTACATTTTTTTTGTTCGGTTGCTTCACCCCATCATGTGAACTGATCATGTGTGCAGGGCTTTAAATAATCTCCAGACTGACTCAGATTGAGCAAAACCTGTGGGGCTGATGCATGGTCCGTCTCTGCTACTGCCACAGCACACCTCTCTTACTGATATCTTACACTAATTATATATATATATATATATATATATATTTTCTGTGTGGAATTTGCATGTTCTCCCTGTGCTTGCGTGGGTTTAACTTATTGGTACCCTTTCGTAAACAGATTGTCCAAAAGTAGTTAACTAAACCACTGGAATATAAATAACACGTTACACCTGAGCAGTAAAAAGCTTAGGATGCACCATTTTACACTTTGCACCCTCAGTCAGAATTTAAAGAAAGGACTTCTATGTCACTTCTCTGAAATAACTTATAAATATTCAGAGCGTTATTTCTACATTTATTTAATCAAATTAATTTATAAAAATGTTTTACAAAAATGTCTATATTTATTAATCATAAATATTTATTAAGTGCCCAAACAGCTAGCTTCAGATTTCTATTAATACTGAATTCTATCAATATTTTTGCCAGTAAAAATCACACCATATGCAGAGTAGAGAATTATATTTTTGGGGGGGAATCCTGTGGGTCACGGGAATGGGAAACAAAATTCACTATTAATCATGTGATTCAGCGTTGACATAAAAAAAATGTCAGAATGAGTGGGCGGTAACGAGAATAGTAATAACAATATGTCATAACAATTAATTTTAATTTTGAACTCAATTCTTTTTTATTCTCTGCTCTCGTTTGACACAGCGGTGGCGGTAATGCACCAAGTTGGTATGTAACTGGTAAAAGTATAACAATAATATAAGAGAGGTTTTCCTATGCACATTGTAGCTGCAAAAAATCATAATCAAAATGCAGTCAGACATAATTTTTCTTTGGAATCCTGCGGGGTGTGGTAATTGGAAAGAAAATCCTGATTAATAACTTGATTTCGAAGTGTCAGGATTTTTCATACAGTTTTTTTTTTTTTCGGAATGGAACGGGAGAGGTTTGAAAATTTACTCCAGTGTCACCCTCTAAAGCAATGCTTAAGTTTCTTTTACCCAAAGATCTGCCAAGATCCCAGTTCTGGTTTTATTTTTTAGGGCTAACAGGATCACTATACATCATACAGTTATAACACTTAGTCACCAAAATACAGAAAACATGTTTAAATGTTTTGTGGTATGAACCCTCGGTTACACCCAGTCCCGACATGATATCAATCCACCATCACCTTATATCTCCCACATTAATTCACCCAAACAGCTTGTCTTTGCTTTGTTACTATCTAATCGGCTTTTTTTAGCACTGCTGTTCCTTGTGCATGCTCTAATCTTGCTCCTCAATCTTCTGGACAGAATTAGCAACTTTGTGGAGAATATGAGCGGATTAGCTTAATTTTGTCGGTTCTCTGAGATTCCTGTTGACACTTGTATTGATTTCCATTTCATTACGCTAAGTCTCCTGATTTGCTAACAGCCAATAATGGCTTGCATTTTTAGATTTTCTAGAAGAAAAAAGGAATAATGAGCTATAAAGCGTAATTTTATTAATGCTTTTGGTCATAAATCTTCTGACTTGATTGTTTAAAGCTAATTTCTCATGATTGATATCTAATCTATTTTAAGACCAGTATCTTTCCACTTATTTGGTATCTTCCCATAAATAATGTTCAGTTATCCTCCTTCTCTCGCTGTCCAGACAAGAAAAACATTCTGGTATGATGCTGTAATTCACTATTGTAGCAGTTCATTATTCAGTTGACTGCCAAAGCAACGGCTGTCATAGGCAACTGCTGCACCTCAGCCCTCATTAAAACTGTCTCCCATCTCTAATAAACATTCTATGCTTGATCATTAGCTAATAAACTTAATTGGGGCCAATGATTCTGTCTGGCAAATTCAAAAAAATTTGCATGACTCATATTTTGCTAGAGATTTATATCTATTCTTATAAATTAAATATAACATACTCATTTACTTTTTTCCTAGATATTATTTGCAGTTTTTTTCTACAGAATCAGTTCTTCACCAACATTTTTCCTGGATGAATTTTAGGAAACTGAGTTGCAGCATGATGCCATAGTGAAAAGCATTGCCTTTTTACAGTTTTACATATTCTCCACTGTCTACATGGATCTCCTCCTGTGCTCCTACATGGGTTTATTTTAATTTCCTCTGATGTCCAAATTGTAGCTAAGGAGACTGGATATGATGAGTTGGATTTATGTCTGAACAAACATTTTTTTTGGCATCATATCCTAAGTGACTTTTACCTCCTCACACACGATTTTAACAGGATAGATTCCACCAGGACCCTGATCAGGTTCAGTCATTTACTGAAGACACTAAAGCAGTTTGATAGTAAGGTTATTGGGTCATATCTTTCTTTCCTTTTCTTAGCAGAATTAAATCTGAACATAGAAGAAATGTTTATACATTATCTTCAACCCTCTTGTTTTGTTCCGTTTTTTTTTCACACTCTCATCTCTTCATCTATCTCTCAGTAACCGGAGTGCCAGTCATCCTCACTGCCTTTAAATTCAAAGATCAGCTGCAAGAAAAAGATAAAAGTCGATGGTTACTGCATTTTAATGTGTAAATTTTTTTGTGTTTTTGTGTTTATTAACAGAGAAAATAGCTCACATTAAAAGAGGGATATAACTAGCGCAGTGCCAAGAACAAGCAGCTGTTGGTTGGCTTGTTTGTGCAGACTAAAGGGTCAGTGCAGGTCGATAGAGCTATCTAATAAAGTTACGAAGGGTCTGGCTTACACCACCAAGCGTCTGTCTAATGAGCAATCGGGGAGAGAGCAGCCACAGGGGTTTTATAACCTATTAGAACATAAATTCAAAGTTCTGTGTTTCAGACAGTCATTAAAGTCTATCTCTCTCTCTCTCTCTCTCTCTATCTCTCTCTCTCTCTCTCTCTCTCTATATATATATATAGTAGATCTATATATATCTATATCTATATATATATATATATATATAGATATAGAGATAGATATATATATATATATATATATATATCTATCTATATCTATATCTATATATATATATATATATATATATATATATATATAGAGAGAGAGAGAGAGAGAGAGAGAGAGAGAGAGAGAGATACAAAACATAATAACAAAATACAAAAAATTAGTGCTTACAACTCTTTTGTTACGGCAGTTATTTGACATGCTCTCACGTTTTAAAGCCTATCCTTTAGGAAATGTTTTTATTTTATTGCTTAATTAATTTAAATGACTATGGAAACATAGACGGGAAAGTCCATGACTAAAACTGATTATTAATTTTGTTCCTGCTCACTATACTTCCTTAGCTGTATGTTTCACCTCGGCTTATTTAGCAGTAAAGGATGACGACGCTGCAGACAGCTCGATGTGCTTCAATGCACTTGATAGCACAGAGAGAGATAAAGGACAGAGTGCAAGAGTGAGAGAGTGAGAGATAATATAATACACATTATGTAAATGATATTACTATAGCTCCAGTAGGGATCTAATGAAACGTCTGTTTTAAATGCTTGCTTCTTTTCTATAACCTAAATTCTGCCGCATCACTATGAATAAAAGGGAATGTTTATCCTTAAGACATCTTCTACAGTCAATGGTAACATTAGTTTAGATCACAAAAAATGAATGCGCTTCCATTTTTGATGTGTAACTTGGTTGCTGAAATTCACCTCTCAAATGGATAATTAGACTGAAGGTGATGAGAATGTGGAGTAGGTGTGTGTGTGTGTGTGTGTGCTATACACTCATTAACTCACTGTTGGGTCTCACCTATGTCTCAGTGAAAAAAACAAAAAAAAACATCATCATCATTACCTCAGTCATTTCCATCATTAAAATGGCTTGGGAATTTGTTGTTAGATAATTTAATTGACTTATTAGTTAAATTAGTTTTTGGTCTATTTAGTTATTAAATAAGCATATGCAAAATATGTTCTTCTGGAAAATACTTCCTCTATTTATGTCACAAATTAAAAAAAAACAAAAAAACAATGCAAATGTTTTCCTATAGGGGGCATTTTGCTGGCATGGACTGAGTCATTTAGGCGAAAGCATCATTACAAATCAATCAAAAAATCTTCTTCCTAATCATCTTAATACTACAATGAAACATTTTTGTTTTAGTGTGTGTGGTGTTTTCCAGGATATTTCCGCCCCAATCTAGAGCACACACTTGCTTACTAAATGATTACAATAAATATAACATCAATCCTATCCTTTGACTGTCATACAACAACTAGATCAAAACCTGAATACATCTTACGGCCGTTTTTGGAATTTTGTGCTGTCTTTTCGTAGTAGAACAGGAGAAAAGGTGCCTTTTTCTAACTTTAAAATAAACAACCGTCTTTTGACTTGTCTTTTTTGTACAAGCACTAAACATGTTCCAGACATTCTAAGTCACATGCTGTCTGTCAGTCCTCGAGGCTAAAAGAGCTGTCTTTGCTCTCAGCCTATAAAATCTCCAATTATTGCAAAATGTGACTGTAAGTGCTGTCCAGTACCTCTAAAGAAAGCTCAAGTATTCTTTTACCAATCCTGAGCTGGCTGTTAAAAGAAGCCTTGGGTTTCTAAAATATATTAAAGAGATCTCATTTTACCTTGCAGATCCATCTAGGAAAATTACTTGCTAATACAAAGCAGCTCTTTTCTATTTGGGGATTTTTATTATGTTCTTTTTGGCGCAGCTGCTAAAGGTACTGTTTTGGTAAGACTTATAATTATATATATATGCAAAATAGATATATATGCATACAATTATCTGCAATTTTTAAAAATGTGTGCGTGTATCTGGCTAATGGGAATGTGTGCACTTTTAAAATTATGTGCATGATTGTACGCCTGGCATGCATGAGCTTTATGCCTGCTTTAGTACGGCAGAAAAGGTCAGACTCATTCACGCCTTCAAATCAGCCAGTCATTAATATACAATATGAAAATAAGAGAGCATAATCTCTCTGACCACTGAAGCACAGCCAGCACATCTGCTTCTACTCCATAGTATCCTCAGACAGCACTTTTATTATCGCTAAACTAGATTAGAATACAGTGAAATGGGACATTTTGCATTTATGTAATCTAGTATATTGTAAGTTAATATAATAGAAATAATAACAGTTTTACTGAACAATTTATTTTGCTACAAAATCTGATTCTCATTATTCACATAGTCCTGTTGGTATACAACATACATAAATATACAACATAGCATAAAATATCCTGTGAATAATTACTAAAGGTAAATACGATTTGCGGCAGTTTCAAACGCTATAGAACTCCTGGGAGTTTGGATGAAATGAGAGAAAGTACATTTGAGCTTTGTGCTCACATTTGTGTTTAGAGATAAGCGGCTGCTCATTACAGTTGTTGGTACTCATTATAAATGTGTTTGGTCTGTGCTGTAAATGTGCAAATTAATCAACCATTAGGGTACAAACTTTGGTTGCATTTGTGCTAATATGACAGAAACAGCACTTCCCTGAAGGCAATGGTGCTGCAGATAAAATCATCCCCTGTGTCTGGTCTTTTTCTGCTGGTGAAAAGTCAGGTCTACTTTCACAGCCATCACCAAGCTCTCAGCTTAACAAGATTCAGATGAAAGCAACAAGTTTTCCATGGTATAACATGGTGATGTGCCACTGCATTGCAAACAACTTCTAAATGTAAAGGATGAAAGGATCAAATTGTAATTGTTAGTGCTGACTGTATCATTTAAACAAAAGCACATTAATCAGTGAATATCCAACGAAACTTAACCATACTGTGGTATCTATCTGTCTATCTGTCTGTCTGTCTGTCTGTCTGTCTGTCTGTCTACGTATCTACTCACAAGCATTTATGATAATCATCAATATCAAAAAATGTATATTAAAACAGTTGACACAAAGCATCTTTCTTTGGCTATAAAAACTAAACCTAAAGCTTAAACAAATTTCAGATCCGGCTTCATGTTTTTAATTTTAAAAAGTCCACACAATGAAAACATTATGTCAGACACCTGCAGCTCAAGCAAACAATTCAAGGCATTACAAGGAATACAGATTCATTTTTATACACCTTGGTAGCCAAAGTTAAACAGCTATAAAATCTCTATAAAAGTAAGCAATGAGAATAAGATATAACTTGACTCATAAGTGCTAATTCAAGAAAAGCACCATGAAAATTTTGCTACCATTATAAAAGGGACCAAAATGCTTTAGTAACTAATTCAGCAACAGAGAAATGGTGAAAGGGAAGTGAGCAGGGGCACTGTGGGAGAGCCGCTGCTTAATAGTCTGTCTGCCTGGCAATAATTCACATGCTGAGGCTCGACAGCGGGCTGCACTCTGCAATTCATCTTCATTTTAATTGAAAACATTTTCTGTTTGGTGTTTCACAGCATTAATAAAGCACAATCCCTGACGAGCTTGGTTTAAATCTAAAATCTAATTGGTGAATCCAGCACCAGGTGAGATCCAGACAGAGAGAAAAAGAAAGAGAGAGAGAGAGAGAGAGAGAGGAAGAGAGAGAAGGGAAAAAAGAGAGAAGAGCAGACAAAATGACAGATAGAGCTTTAAATTGGCATTAATTTACCAGACTAAATATAAACAAATTGTTTTTCTTGGTGTCTTGCAAATAAAGCATGATTTGTTTCCAAAGGAGATAATTGCGTCCCTGTTGTCAGCAGGGAATCAAGCTGATCAGGACCTCTGAAGACCAATCTCCACTGACTGCTCTCAAAGCTCCCAGCTGAATTGCTGATATCTTATATTCATGTCGGTGTATAGAACACTCTCTTTCTCCACAGGACTGCTGTGTTTGTCTAACCTGAAATGCATAAACGACTCTCATGTTGACAAAGCAGAAGCTGTAGAAAAAGAACATCGCAGTGCATTTTAAAATGCATTTATTTTTAATTATTCAATTGTCTTTTGTTTTGTAGCTGTTTTAATTGCAAAGATACAAATGGTGTCGCTAATGTGTAATTCTTGGTCTAATTACACTCTTAATTTTATTTTAAGATCAAAGTACATCACCAAACATTACCAAACCCAAATTCTGGCTTTGCTCACTCTCTGCTCACTGTCTGTTCTATTATTGAAAACTCTGGGAAACGACAGGTCACTGTGACATGATGTTTCAGCACCTCTCAAATTTCACAAGCATGATTACAACAGGTGTTTTGGTCATTTTAAATTGCGGGGTTTTGTTATTCTGTTATAAAAAGAGATGAACACAGTAACAGCTGCTATAGTCATGATAACAGTCGATGTGGATTTTATTTTTTTTTAACTAAATGCTATTTCCTTCTTAGCTAATTGGAGGCAGCGATAATAATAGATACAATCATGCACATAATGTCCAACAGCTTTGGGTAAAGTTCATATCAAATGAAGTGAGACGGAGTGAGAAAAAAAATGTGATTTGAGTGATTTTCCATAAGTGTGTTTTTCCTGAGATTCTTTCAATCAAAAGTCTTTTAAGTTTCCTTATTCAGTGCCAAGCAGTTTGCTGGTGAAAAAGGTCAACAGATTAACTTGAACAAAAGGCTACTGTGAATCAGGTGTACAATTGTGGTATGCAATTGTACACCTGACTTTTTGTACTGCTCTTTGGCTGAGAGCAGAAAGAAGGTGGAGAAAAGTTCTCCTTGTATGTGACTTCCGCCAAGACATCTATTTAAAAGCTTCAAGCTTCTGCATAAAGATCCTCACAGGCTCCACAACATATTTATACTATTTAATTCTTTGGCTTTATCTGCTCCCTTCTGACTCCAAAACACTTTGGATGTATTAGGATGCAAAAGGTTTTAAAAATCTAGGCCATCTCCTCTACCACAGGTACCTCTGCTGACCCAGGACATCCCTTCTTCATCACTGAATCTATTATAAACTTGCAAAAAGAAACGTTTTGCAAATTTGATACTGTCAGTATATCCTTTACAATATTGTAAGTATTTTGTTATTTTTGATACTAAACCTCTGCAACTCACTCCATTTGTCATTTTAGAATACTGCACGACTTGCTTGCTCTTCTTAAACACCAGTCCACTCGCTCTGGTGTCTGCACCATTAAAATCAAAGCACTGATGATTGCCCACAAAGCCTAATACGAAACAACACCTTCTTTCAAACAAATATTTATTACACCAAACTTTCCCAGATCCACAAGCACTGCTCGACTGATGCCACTATACCTTAGGATGCAAGTTTTAGGCTTATGATACACTTAGTTTGGAACTAACAAATCAGTATTGATGCAGCCGCTGAAAGAGACTCACAAAAACATTTGTATGCCAAGCTGAATAAGGGTGTCTGATGAATATCTTAAAGAAAGAAGTAGGTTTTGAAGCTAATAGGATGCGTTACCTTTATTTTACAATTTTTTTTGATGCTGAAGGAAAATCTATATATATATAAATTTGATATGATTAGTTTGGTGGGTCTCAATTTGTCTCAAAAACAGACATTTTTAGAAAGGGAGAAAAACCCCCAAATATTTTAAGGGAACATTTTGTGTTTGGGTAATGTAAATAAATGGCTTGCTTTGGCAGTCTCTTATCAGTTTGTTCAGTATGTGCCATTGGCAAGACAAGGTATCAAAGCATATGCTGCTCAGCATCCAGCTTCCAAAGCTACATGTGACAAAACCCAGCCTGCTCTCAGCTAAGGATAATTTGTCATATTTTTTTTACGTCTGTCAGTGTGGGTGGGTGTTGGATAAACCACCAGCCTGGGAAACATTGATAAATTTGGAAGCACTCTGAACAAAACATTCTAAGCTTGGTTTGCTTGGCATTATTACACACACGTTAACAAAAAATCCCCAACTATAATTAAGTCACCTATCAAGTAAAAAGGACAGCTGAAAGAAGAAAGGTTTAGACAAATCCATCTTTCTAAATGTCAGACAAACAAAAAAGTGTTTTTTTGGAGTAATTTCAATTAAAATATTCTTATGATTAAATGTCTACTATAAAGCTATTTATTATATCAGTGCCTTTACTGCTAATTCTTTTTTGTTTTGCTGTATTGCTGTATGTTTATTTAAATCTGCAATTAAAAATAATGTTTCAAGGGCAACAGCATATGGTACAGAGAATGGCAGGCAAGTCAAATAATGTGACTCTCAGGACAGGGACAGCATGATGAATAAAAACACACAGACCGGGTGGGGGTATTCATAAAGTCAAGTGGGGTGAAAGTCGTATGCATTAAACAGGGAGTGACAGTCACCAAAACACCAGAGCTCTCCCTCTCTCCCTCTCTCCCTCTCTCTCTCTGTCTCTCTTTATTGGTTAATATCACACACAAACAACATGAATTTAAATAAAGTTTTCTCTATAAAGATGCTGCAGCTCTGGAGTGTTTGTATGTATGCACAAAATCAGAAATTCTGCAAACCAAATCGTTAAAATTCAAGCCTTTTCTATATTAATGCATCTCTAAACACTGTTTTTTACATCTTAGCGGGCAGGTAATATTGGAAAGTTTACAGTCAGTATTTTAGTTATTAATCTGATCTAACTGGTTTATATTTACACAGTGGAACAATGCGGATGTTTAAAATTTTAGTTATGTGGCCACAACTGCTATAACTTTTTATTCTACAGGTCCAGTATTCACAAACTATTTTTCTTACAACTGAAAGATCTCCTAAATATCAGTAACAGCATAAATGGTGCGATTGACAGCTTTGCTATGGATCATGCTTACTATTTACACAGTGATTGGTTAATAAGGGAGTAGTTTCTGCCAGAAATACATTCATACATATTCGCTTAAAAAAATTACATTACCATATTCAAATAAAGATTTACAAATAAAAATGTCAAATGCCTCGTAGCTGCATTTAATCTGTGGCAAGTATCGAAGAGTGGCATTATAGGGTAGTTTCTATTTTTTTCGAGGTGACTGCGTCTATAACACAGTCATAGACCCCTCACTTTTAAAGCGGTATATTTTTAAAAGCTGATTATTATCAATTCTTTTTTAAATGTGTTCATTTCCGAGGCAGTCCTTTTCACTTCTCCTACGGAGGAGCTAATTTTAGTGTCATTTTAGATCAAAAATGTAGGATTTTATGCCATTATTTTTAACATTTTTTCCTAAACTGGTGAGTTAAATGCTACTTTTAGTCGTAATCACATCACAGTGCCCTGTGTGATTAGTTGTGATCACAGGCTCTGTTCTTTTATTGAAAAGTTGAATAAAATTACATAAAAACAGCTATGGTATCCCGTCTTGTCATTAGAGTTTTATCCATATAAATGTGACAAAATACATGAAATAATGCGGATGGATAAGATTATGAGCAGAATGGAGAATCACTATGTCGATACATAATCACATACTAAGTGAATTATAATAGGTGTTGAAATTATAGTGATATAAGTGGTAGCATAGGCGTCACACAGTGTGAGGGATCCTGACATCAATCAGAAGTGTGGGTTTTTATCTCGGAAGGAGTTTCTGTGCACGTGTTCTTCATATTCTATGCGTTTTTCATTTTTTTCCTTCCGCTTGGTTGGTAAAAAATAGGTAATTGTGAACAGTTTATGCTAAATTATCTCTGATTAGTGTGTAATATAGTGTCACACCCTCAATGTAGTTCCCACTCTTGACTTTTTTTTTCTACCACAGTCCTGAACATGACAACAAAAACTGAGGATGACTGAATGAATACATTTTGATACTTTTCTAACTCAGCTTCAATTTTAGCCACAACTTGTCCTTTATTAGTTAAATTAGTTTTTATAATATTTATTATAATGTAATAAATGAAATGGTTTGATGAATAAATAATCATGGATTAGGATTAGATCAAGGCTATACAAATGTATGTTCATTGAGCAACTAAAAAATAACTATAGAATTCATTTATGGTATTGACAAATAGATTCATCCCTGTTTTAACATATCATTTATACAATAAAAGATCTGCACATACAAGACTTAGATTAGCTTATCCCTAATTTTTTAAGATCTTTTTTATATTTGGTTGCTTATTAAACGTTCACTTCACCCCACATGTTACAAATGATTAAAAGCCACTCATTTTGTATTTGCTGGACATAAAGACATACACAGGCCAAATTATCAATATTAATTTTACAGGCAGTAAAAATGCTTTCATTAGAAAAGAGAATAGCGAGCAAAAAAAGTACAAAGTGATAAGGACATAAGGATAAGTGTTCCTGTAGAGAAGGACATAAAATCAGGTCCCAGAGAAAGAAGTAAAGCCCTTATAGCATGCAGCCTCTCTTTTGACACTAAAATCTTGGATATGCAGCATAAACAAACACTTTTTACAACAAGTTTGATTAATTCTGATGTTTTCATTTACAATAGCCCAATTCAGTATCTACATGACTTCCTTTGTGTGCACACTGAAACACAGTCACTTTTCAGCCGGCATTGCAGCAGTCCAACCCTAAAACCAGAGTGTTTTCATATTCGCCACAGCACTGTTGTCTTGCACACAAGAAGAGAGAAAAATAAAAACCCACAAATATCTGTTCTCACTGTCACATAGTGAAATTTCTCCAGCTCTGGCTCATTCCATCACGGCAATGTATGGAGATGTCTGTATCATGTCTACCACCAAAAACAGACAAATAAACTATTTGACAAATGACACTAAAAGCATGAAGGGGAGGAGGGTTTATCCTCAGATATGAAAAGCAGTCCTGACATGGCCTGGTCACAGCACACCATATTCCTGCAGGGACTTGATGAGCACTGTGTCTTTCACATCCTTAAACACGCTGCGGATGTTGCTGGTGTCTGTGGCACAGGTGGAGTGTGGGTAAATGGTCTTGTTTTCCTTTTTCTCAGGGTTTTGTGCCTGCTGCTTGTACATCTCACGGATGAACTCTATGGCTGCGTCGGGGTCTCTTTTCCTGCCTGCAGGTGGAGTCCAATAAAAGAAGGTCAAATGCCAGCAAAGTTCAGAGTTAATCAATTTAGTTCTTTAAAAAAACAACAACAAATGAGAAAAAGTTCAAACTTTTCTTTGCTCCTAGATACAAGATAGGTACAACTTTATTGCCATTGCAAGGTACAAGTACATAGCAACGAAATGCTGTTTAGCATCTACCAGATGTGCAAATAGTAAAACTGTGCAAATAAGCAAATTAGGCTTAATGGTAAAAAGGTTGTGCAAGTATTTACCGCATATAAAGCGTAATTGTACATTGTGCAAAATGTGTACATTGTACAGCAAGAATATATTTATATAGACAAACTAGTGTAATTTTATGAATAAGCAATATGTACATTATAAATAATAGCAATATGCACATTATAAATAATTTATATTATACAGAGAAAATGTAGCAGAATGTAGAGAGTGAAGCAGAACTGCAAGATTGTGGTTTCAGAATTAAAGCATAAAATATAAGAGAATTGAAAATATAATCAATAGTTTAAAGTTGTCTGTTTACATTTTTCTGGCCCATAAACTAATTGCACCTTCACCCAAAGCAAAAACGCTCAGCCCAGCTGTTTCAATTAAAATCCCCCTCGCACAGCATGTTCAGTTTTAAGGAAGGATGTTTCATTTAAATGGTTTTACTGCTATTGGGATTCCCAATCACAGGCAGCGGAGGGCTCTCTTTTAACGGACAGGTCATTGTTGGACGAAGCTGTTGTTTCAGCCTGAATTTGAAATGTGCCCCAGAAATCCCATCAAACAGCTGTCATAGGTGAGAGTTGGAAATTCTACCCCAGTCCATTATAAAAACAGGCTGTCATTCTTCCTGTCTGCTTGCTGGTGCAAAACACTTTGCATTTCGTAGTTGCCATGAGTAACAGAGAGAAATGGGGAAAGGGAAGGCTTGGACTTACAGCGATATAATGTGATCTTCTCCAGAGAAATCTTTATCAGATAAAATAGCATGACGTTTATTTCTCATCAGGTGAATGCAATGTTGTCCTACCTTGAAACCTGGGAAAGTAGCTATGCAGGTCAGACATCTTAATCTTTTCAGCCAGGATGTCTTTTTTATTGAGAAAGAGGATGATAGAGGAATTGGCAAACCAGGGTGAGTGGATGGTAGTGTAGAAAAGCGTTAGACTTTCCTCCATACGGTTCTGCAATGGAAAAAGAATTAAGTGATGCTTAAAAGATAAAATAATCTTTTTTATTTTTATGTGATTCTTTAACAGAATTCATTTCCCTTTTTTACTTAAATAAAAGGAATTATTAAATATAATTTCTATATTAAAATATTATAAAGATTTAGCAGCTTATGAGTATGGAAAGGGATTTAAAAAGATCTCAAAAGATTTTGAAATCAGTCATTTCACTGGCTGCAAACTAGTCTATAAGTGGAGGACATTTAAAACAGCTGACAACATGCCCAGGTCTGGCTGTCCAAGCAAGTTCACCCTGAGAGCAGACCGCAAGATGCTTAAAGAAGTCACCAAAAACCCTGAAGTGTCATCACGGGACCTACAGCAGGCTCTTGCTACTGTTGATGTGAAAGTGCACGACTCTACAAACAGAAAGAGACTACACACATTTAACTTTCATGAGAGGTGTGCAAGGACAAAACCTTTGCTCTCTAAAAAAACACCAAGGCCAGACTGAGACTTGCTAAAAAGAATGTAGACAAAAACCAGGAATTCTAGAATAATGTTCTTTGGACAGATGAGTCTACAACTGAATTAATTGGACACTGCAACAGAGGACATGTTTGGCGTAAACCAAATACAGCATTCCAGGAAAAGAACCTCATACCAACTGTGAAACATGGAGGTGGAAGTGTCCAGCTCAGCATCATAGAATCCACTGTAAATTCTACCATGTATTAGAGGGTGCTTAAAGAACAATTGAGACCCTCTGTAAAAAAGTTAAAGCTGAAGCGGAACTGGACCCTGCAACATAACAAATGACCCAATACATACCAGTAGATCCACCAAGGCTAAAACTAAAAATGATATGTAATAATATGCTGTGGGGCGACTTGAAACGGGTACATGTACATGCAAGAAACCCCTTAAACACCTTACAGCTGAAAGAATTCTGTATTAAGGAGTGAGGCAAACTTTCCTCAGACCGCTGTCAGAGACTGGTAGAGGGCTACAAGTAACGTCTCATTAAAGTTATTTTAGCTAAAGGGGCTAACAGTGGTTATTAAGCAGTAGGGTGTCCTAACTTTTTTTCTCAGTTAAAATACATATTTTTGTTGAAATCTGTTATTTAATGAGTAAAACAATGTTAATTTTTGTTGTTGATCTGCAATTAAGACACTTTCTTTTCCAGAGAAAAATTAAAACAAGATTAGCCATCGATATTTCTAAAAATATAAAAAAAATTATTTAATGGGTTGTTCTAAATTTTTCACATGACTGTAAATTATCTAAAGAGATTTTGTGTTGTAGCGTTAATATTTTTTCTTCACTGGAACTAAAACACCCCATCACCGCTTAACCCCACTTGGTTGAACTGGAATGTCAAGTGCTCCTCCTCACCCAACATCAGTGTCTGATCTCAGTGTCTGATATCGTGATAATTGAGCAAATCCCCACAGACACACTCCACAATCTAGTGAAAAGCAATCTCAGACTTGTGGATGTTATAAAAGAAAAAAGTGTGACTAAACCTGGTATAGGATGTTTAAAAAGTGTTCTAATGATTTTTTTTACTAATACTTCTGTCTATATAGAGTATTTTCAAATCTGTTCTGACGGAATAAGACACTTATAAGAGGTATTCTGCTTTTGTCACAGTGGAAATTACAAGCCAGTATGAAGAATCAGTGCAGGTTTATATCTGTTTAAAAAAAGAACTGTGACAGGAAAAATCCTTTACTTACATCTTTGTTGTTTTCCTCCAGCACCTGATCGTACTCGCTAAGCGAAGCCAGAAATATAAGCGATGTCACATACTCAAAGCAGTGGATCCATTTTCTTCTTTCTGATTTCTGTCCCCCAACATCCACAATCCTGTGTGTGTATGTGTGTTACAAATGTTAAAAATAAACAGACAGAGGCAGCAGCATTTTCTACTTGTCTTAGTCTGGCCATGTTACATTAAAAACAGTTTTTTATCAGACGGCTAATAATGCTGTCAGTTTCCTATCAGGCCCTGCCGGCAAACAGCAACACAAATATTTATATTTGCTAGTGAGCTCATTTGTCTGTCACTACTAGCTAGCTAAGCAAACAGTATAAAATAATAAAACTTTTTTATTATTAATTCCAGCTAAACAGGTTTTATAAGGGAATATTGCTTGGCTTGTTCGGATAAACTATCATTTTAACTAGTACATCTGTTGTGTTTTTAATGCTTTTTAAATAAAATGTTAGCGGTATTGCTTTACTTTTAAGCTAGCTAGTCAGCCTAAAACAGAAAACTTTGTGTGGTTAGCTGCAGCAACACAACTATTAGTAGCATCTATATTTTCCTATTTATTCCTTCGAAAATCCTTGCTGGTGTAGCCTGTTATCTTCAGAACATTACTGCTGGTTAATTAATGTCTTCTGTTAATGTGATTAGGTTACTGCTAATAAAATGTGTTATTTCAAAATAGCTGACCAGCTGCTATCAAACCAAACTGGTACCCTGCAGCGAAAAGAAATAAATACTATCCAAATAAGATAAGCTCCACATTAGGAATTAAATATGAGCAATTAAAATAGCTTACAACTTATATCAGTTAACAGTTTTCTCTGCAGTTTTTATAATTGATTTGCATTTTGTCATCTGTTTAAACAGAGAAATGGACGACAGAGAACGTTAATGTCCATGGACACAACACCATGTCTGAGAAATTTTCTTTCTGTTGCAAATAATTAGAGTAACTCAAGCGTGACAGGTAAAAGATCAACAGAGCAGACATTTGATTTCAAGCAAACACTGTTATAACTCACAGCAATGCAAGTTAAAAAAAATACCATGGGTTCATAAATCATGTCTATTACCTGAGTGTGATCTTCTCCACTACGAAGGAGTAGTCGTTGATGCCGGTTGTTGGGAAACGCACCCGAAGCACATCCTGATCAGTGGGGATGTAGTCCTGGGCTGAGATGCGCTCCAGGTTTGACATAAAACTATAAATGACAAATTATTATAACCTTTTACTGAGTCTCAGTCCTTATCCTAGGTATTTTTACTTATTTCAAGTCTGAGACTGTGCTATTGTATGCAGTAATTATATTCTATCTACCAACAGATCAGGAATAAAAATATTAGAGTTTTTACAAAATATCAAACATAAACAGAAAAGCTGTAACTCTTTAGCTTTGTGTAATCTGTACTTCGATTAAACAATGTATGTTCAATCTCTTCACGTTTCTTTTCTCCACTAAATGGAGAATAATGGTAAATAATCGATTTAGTAATACACCTATGTCAGTACCTCACATGTAACCTTTAATTACTGTTGACAAAGTGTTACAGATGTGACAGTAACATGAGCTGAAAAACAGAGTGCTTTGTCACTCTTTATAATCACCCAGAATGTCTGGCACTGATAGGCTGCATGAACCTGCAGGCTGGATTGAAGAAAAAAAAAAATTACCCCCCGTTCTATTCATCCATATATTGTGTATACCCGCTTATTTCTAATCAGAGATCTATCTATATATATATATGTATATATATATTAGGGGTGGGAATCTTTAGGTACTGTAGGATGCGATCCGATTCTAGGAGCTTGGGGTTTTTTGGTAACTTCTTTTAGCATTTACAAGTCTGCTCTCAGGGTGAACTTGCTTGGACAGCCAGACCTGGGCATGTTGTTAGCTGTTTTAAATGTCCTCCACTTGTAGACTATTTTGTGGACAATGGAATGGCTGATTTCAAAATGTTTAGATCTTTTTAATCCCTTTCCCGACTAATAAGCTGCTACAATCTTTTTTGTGAAGGCCCTCAGACAGCTCTTTGTGAGCTTACCATGGTGTTTAATATCACTTCAACAGTCAAGAGCTCATCACACTAAATGGCTGAGGTATAAATAGGGCAGCCTCCCTTAAAAATAAAGTAAAAAATGTTTTAATCATGTGTAGCTGATGTGATACACCTGTGTGTCATTTTAGCCATTTTAAGTAGGAATAAATGTTGCCCCATTTAGACGTCCTAATTGGATGTCCTAATTTATTCCTCACCAGAAGTTGTTCTTTTTTAAAGTAGATTTTACAGAAAGATATCAAGTCTTTATTAAGTTTTAATTGTTTACTTATTCATTCAATTATCCATTCATTTTCTAACCCACTTATTTCCTAATTCGGGGTCATCTGCTGGAGTCTATCCCAGCCATCTCTGAAAGGGGGAAAGACTGGAGTGGTACACCCTGGACAGATCGCCAGTCCATCCCAGGGCCACACACACTCACACTCACTCCTATGGGCAATTTAGAATCACCATTTAACCTAACATACATGTTTTTAGACTGTGGGAGAAAACCAGAATACCCGGAGTAAACCCACGCAAGCACAGGGGGAACATGCAAACTACACACAGAAAGGTTTGCACAGAAAAGCCCCTGCTCTTTTCTCTGTGAGACAACAGTGCTATTGCAAGAGGGGGGGGGGGGACATGCACACAGTTAATTAGACAAAACAAAATAAAAAGATGTTTATATTGTGTTATAATGGTGTTTTCAGCTTTTCCTGTGTGCCTTAATTAAAACGTTACCCAGGATTTGTTTGTGTTTCTTATCACAAAAGTGTTCTGGGAACTGAGTGATTGAAAGACATAAGTGAGCAAGAGAGAGAGAGAATATATGAAAAAAGGAAAGCCGGTAAGCAGGCGAGAGAGAAAAGGAAGGAGAGCGAATATCGAGAAAAGGAAAACAGTAAGCAAGCAAGGCAGGAAACCAGACAGAGATGGGAAACAACCTAGCACTAAAATCTAACAGCAAAAGCCCTGATCTGTCCATTACAGGAAATTAGATGATAATCAGTAATGCAGAGTTTAATTATTTGATGAACAATTTTATTTGCAAGCTTGTGTCTCGGTTTAATTATAACTAATAAATGTGTGTGTGTGTGTGTGTGTGTGTGTGACGCATGACGGCAGCTTGTGGGACCTGCTATAACATTTAAAACATGTGTAAGGATACACATTAGCCTGAATAGGGGGAAATCCTAAACACTCATAACTTCCTTCTAGTATTTTTTTTGTTACAAAATTGATTTGTCTTTTCTTTCATATCCTGCTTTATAGTGCTCCACCAATTTCCTGAAATGAAATCATGACTCATTTAGTTCTGGGTGTGACGAACGTACGGGAAAGCCTAACATCAGAGAGAGTTTACTGAGGAATGTATTTAAGAATGTTGAGGAACATGCCCAAAACTAAAGATGTGTACTGAAGTGTAACCTACAGATGTCTCTATTCATTATGCTTACAAAGTAGATCCTTACACAAACGACACAGCAACAATTTCAGATGATGATTTATCTTAAAAAATTTAACAAAAAGATGCAAATATTGTCTTGTGTTTTCATACAAAAAAATGATAGTGCTATAGCTAAACAGCCATTACTACGAACTTAGTTGCCAGTTTAAATTAACTTCAACATACGAAAAATGTAGCTAGGGGGAAGCTAGTCAAATAAGGTATTGTACACTTTGTTAGCTTAATAAACTAGCTGTTATTTTTATTAATGAGCTTGTTATAGGATGTGTAAAATATAACACATTTTAAGCAATTCCTAAAGGCCTATTATAATCACAAGAGCTATGATTTGTTATTTTACTATTCTTAGAGAAACTACTACTAAGTAATGACATTGTTTTTTTACCAAAAAACAATTTTGCCATTAACCAAATATGTTTGCTGATCATATAATTTAACTAATAGGTCCAATTTTCTAACATTAGCGTGATCCGCTATGTATGTAGTTCTGAGGTAGCATAAAATGTAAATAAAATAGAAATGGAAAATAACAGCATGAGGCTAAAATTGAATTTGATGTAAGAGGGTATACAACTGAGTATTTAGAATGAAAATGTACACTTAAAATCAACTCATCAATATATCAATTTTTTTTTTTTTTTTTATAGCGTCCCTGTCCATAGTGGAGTGAAGGAGGAAATTGCATGTGGTCCTTTATTTTACCCCCTGCTATGTGGCACCATCTGGTGGAAAATTTTTATTCTGTCTATAGCGTATCTCAAAGCAATAAATGAATTAACATTTAAATATTTCTATTATAAAGCTCGGTTTGAGATCATAGACAATTTCAGACTACATACATTATTCTATGCACTATTCTATGCCATTGTGCAGTATAAATCGTGTGCAGACACTGAACATTCCAACAAGAGCACGTTAAGTACCATGGTGTCTGCAGTTATTCAACCGAAAAAATACAGCATGGAATGTTAAACACTTCAGCTTTGCTCACATAGCAGAAGAAGCGGTGCTACTAGATTGCTGACAACACAAAATTGACAAATGTTTTTTAAAATTGTTTTGTGTGGGGGTTTTTTTTTGTGTGATTGTTGCGTTTTATAAAACGTATATAGTGTGAAGCATATCATGCAGGATGCAGGTAGTGACTAATATGCTAACTTTGTTATATTAAACAATAATATTTTAATCACAAATATAAAGCATTACATTAACTAATCTGTCTACAGCATAACTAAGACTACATTAAGTCAGCTAGTATCTACTGAGATGTATCTTTATAGACAGTTACTCTACAAGAAAACTAACAAAACTTACTATTCAGTGGAGTCCAGCAGTTGGTACTCTCGCCGGCGACTGTAGCAAATTTTGAGTCCAGTGTCTGCCCACAAGCACTGAATAGCTTCCACATAAGCTTTTTCCAGCTGGGTCACCTCATTTATATTCACATCTTGAATCCATTGAGCATAAGCCTAAAGATATTGAGTTAGGAAAAATTTACAAATCAGGTAGGCACATCATCCATACTCTCTATACTTCAGCTCTATACTTTATCTGTGTTTAAAGGTATTATAGTTAATTATCTTTAAAAACATTTTTTTGTTCTGCTGGTGCAAACATCAAGATTTTCTACCAGCCCGTCAACATATTTATTTGCGTACCTCTGCACACCCGGTTCGCGCAGGCAGGGTTGCCATATCGGGCGGTTTCCCCAACCAGACAGTTAGACAGTTTTAAACTTGATTGTGTGGGAAAAAATTGGCTTGGGCGGGTATACAAAATTCAGGTTTAATAATAATTTAAGGCTTATCATTTAACAAAAACCAAGTGTGAAATATGACACATCAAAAACAGAATGGGATTGTTGCTCAAGGCAAGTTTAATAAAGGTTTTTAAGTTGGAAACCATCAACTCTATCTGGCAACACTGTCATTAGCGTGTTCACATACTGCGGAAAAAAACTGTTCAACCACAGCAGCACTGTGTAATCGGGTATTATTATTATGTTTGGTATTTTAGTACTGTTCCTAACTGTACTATAAAGTTTTCTCCCTGATGAATGACACATTGTGTGCGTTTATGCGTTCAGGAGGTGTAAGTTTAATAATATTTTCCAAGATGTCCCACTGCATGTCATCAGTAACTTTATGTTATCTTTATCAGGGTCACTGTGGTCTAATGTATTTAAAGCAGCCCTGTCACTGAAGCATTTAACTGTTGGAGCATTTTAATATATTTCCTGGCACTTAACTAAACAGGGGTTAAATCTTGGAACATTTGCTTTTATGTAGGAGTGGATGGAGTTTGCTGATTCACTCTCTTGCCCATAGGGTCAAGGAAACACATCGCCAATTGTCAATGTTACTGAGCTTAAGCATGCAAAAGACAGCAGAAACTGCTTTTTCCGCATACCTGGAGCATGAAAAACAGATTGAAAAGATGTGAATTCAAGCGAGCTTCAAGTGAGGAAGAGGACCTCTTAATGTTGAAAAGGGGTTTCATTTATTTATATATATCATAGATCAGTTAAAAAAAGTGTGGATGCTGCAAAGTCGAGTAAGTAATTGTTTATTAGAGAATCGTATAAGTACATTCTGGTTGAGTCAAAAATCTGCATTAAACTAGATGCTGAGCTGGATTTATATGTGAATGTATTTATTGTATTTGATGAGCTGATCGATTCAAGGTTCCGTATTACTTTGATCACTGTAAATTCATATGTACTATATAATTTATTGTGTTATAAATCATTAACAACCTCCATGGTTATATATCAAGCCAGACTAAACTGATGTTAAAGTTTTTTAGATTATTCTACCTAACATTCTACTTGATATACTTCATCGTCTCACCTCATTCTGCTGGTTGGTGTAGGGAATCCGCAGAGTTGTCATAGCCGCTGTCATCGCCTTAATTGCAGTGAAGATGTTTTGGAAAACCAGCTTAGCGAAGGAGCGCCTGTCTTCTTCAGAGAATCCCTTTCCATGGATGATCCTCATCTGCTTGATAAATGTAGTTTTCCCACTCTCTCCTGTGCCTAAAAATATATAACGTTAAATGAGCAACAAGAACATATATGTCAAGTCACTGCGTATGAAAAACAGGTTTTAGGGGGAAAAAAATCCTGGAATTTAAAAAAAGAGCAAAAATTGGGAGAAATATTCATTTTCATCAGCTGACACATAGTGGAATGTTAACTATCCTGTTAAAGTAAGAGGCAGCTAAACTATCAGGATGTTTTAATGACAAGCAGACAAACTAAAAAAGGCTGTTGCAGGGCATGTTGCATAAAGCAATATACATCATAAAATAGGGGGTGTAAAGAAATTAAAAGCCCCCATTTACCTTTCCGTAGACACATTTGCAATTGTTTATATTTCAGTACATTATATGTTATTAATTTTTAGCGTAGGTAATAGGCCTTATTGCTGTACACAACCACATGGCTCATGTATGTTTTGGAGGATTCACAGCTGCCCATGTGCTCCTTAATTTAATCACTGGTTTTCAATAAGCAAATATTTGCTAATGGCATGACAGTGCAACTTCTGTCATATCATATCAAACACACCACAGCGTCATGGCATGATGACTGCACGATCTGACTCCTTGCAAAAACAGATGATCAGCTTCCTATTTTCATTTACTCAGACATGATATGCACTGATCTTATCAGTTTATGCAAGCGTTTATAGCTGCTTTTATTGTGTAAAGGACACCTACGGTTGCTTAATACTTATGTTTTTTTGTGAAATTGCGTTTGATTGATTGCTACTAAAATCAAATCTAAAAACTAAAATTTATTACAAGTCTGAATGATAATAGCAGATATTACTATTAATCATGTCAATTCCCTTGTGAGTAACTCAGTCAACTCTGGTGCTATTTAAATAATTAAAAAAATGAATCTGATATTTTATAATGCCATTTTTTATGGACTTATGGCTCACAATTTAAGGCATAAACTACGTGTTTTGAGTGAGATGTTTAATGTCAGATGACCCAATTGTTATGCCAGTGTCTTGGTTTCAGCTGTTGCACGCCTGCTTCATGTAAAATGAATAAATAGCAGTAAATTTCTTTTTACCAAGTAGGAGCACTTTTATTTCCCGGCGCTCTCTCTTCTTCTGTTCAGCAAGGATTTTCTGGATTTCCCTGTCTATAGCGATTGAGTTCAGTTCCTCTTCGCTCAGACAGCAGGTGCAGGTTTGATAGCACCATCTCCAGCAGCCCCCCATCTTTCCTAAAGCACAACAGATCAGAATTATGTAAAATGTTCAATGCACATCTATAATGTTAATATTAAATGACTGAACTCCTACAACGTTGAACAAACAAACCCCTTATACTCACAGTAGGCTTATATTCCTTGTATAAATATTTACCTACTTTTCCCATCACCCTTGCTTTAGTAAATAAATAAAGGATTTATTTATTTATTTATTCATAAGGATTTAGCTTATAAATAAAGAAAATAAAGAGAAGTGGTAGGTCGGTGATTACGGTGTTGGACTGCTAATTTTAAAAATCGAGGTTCGATTCCCAGCATCACTAAGGTACTACTGTTGGGTCCCTGAGCAAGGCCCTTAATCCCTAATTGCTTAGATGTATGAATGAGATAAATGTAAGTCGCTTTGGATAAAGGCTTTGCCAAATGCTGTAAATGTAAATATCTTTAAATAGCTTGACCTGGAAACAAATCAACGCAAACCTTAAAGTTTTTACCTCTTTCAGTTGTGTTCAGATTCACTTTTCAATCTCTTATTAAATAATCATGGTGTATAATAAACTGATTTACTTAGAAAGGCCAATTTATGGAGAAAAATGGACAGATTTTTTTCTATGATTCATTATGACTGGCATTTCCAAAACTGGTTACTTTACAGCACCCCCGGTATGTCTTTTTTTTTAACAGTGTTTGAATATTTTTAGTTTCTCTTCTTTATTATGATGTTGCAGATAGACGAACATCATCAGATTCAGTTAATTATAGATAAAATTGTTAATAGGTTTCATTTCACATCTATGCACCAATGGGTGTTTTAAAGGTTTTTGGATGTTTTCCAACAGCTCATGATGTTACCTCATTACTAGAAGCACGTACAAGTTGTTTAAAGGGTTACAAACTTGTGTTAAATGAACATTTTTTGGTGTTTTGGTAAACTATTTTAGTTTATATGTGTTTTAAGTTGTACATATGTTAACAGTATACATGTTACTTCTACATTGGACGTGTTTACGCAACACTAAGGAATTTTCCTCGAGGCAAAACTAGACCAGATACGGTTAAGTATGGACATTGGACAGTGATTTTTCATAAATAAAAGTTTTTTTTATATATAAATGTTGTGTGTATTGTGTATAGTTAAGTGTGTAAACGCGCGCTGATCCTGTTGGGTGCCATTTTGATGTGAAAGAAGAGCCTCTCCAACGGTTATCGATGGTGGACTCCCCCCCCCCACACACACACACAAGAAAGGAAATAGTCTATAAACACTTATACACAAGGTAAATAAATTAATTATAGCTGCTGTAACAGTAAACAAAAGAACTATTGACTTAATACGACAGACAACTGTAACAAAATCACTTACCTTCATTCGTTGTCACACCTGTTCCGGGAGCTTACACGGTCTGTGACTCTCGGGGGGAAACACGATCCATCTTTTGCTCAGGTGAACTGAAGTTGTATCAAAATCTTAAGGTCTTCATCGAAAAATCCCAAGGCGCCTATAGTTAGTCGAGATCATTCGTATTATTTTTCGGTCATCCGACCAACATGACTCACGGAAGTGCAGCTTAGGTGAGGAATATGACAGGTATGTGAGCGGCTGCTCCCGGTGCGTATCAGAGGAATGCGACTTGAGGGAGTGAGTAAAGGGAGTGAGCGAGTGAGCTTCACTTAATACTAGTCCCGACTTATACCGACACACCACACCGACCTCATCTGTGTGTGTTTGAATACTTGAAGCTTTACTCAGGCCACCGCCTTACTCAGATAAGGCAGTGGTAATTGTGCTGTGGGCCAAAGGTGGCCCACCTTCACACAGCATTTTTAACAGCATTTAAAATGCAAAACAAAAAATGATCCCAAATCAACGAGCCATATCCATAACCTTTTGTGATAAAAGTACCTGAAAGTCACCAGATTCGGTCCTGGAGGGGCTGCAAAGTTTAGCTCCAACTTGAGTTAACACACCTGCCTGTAAGTTTAAAGTATACGTAGCTAGTTCAGTTGTGTTTGATTAAGGTTGGAACTATACTCTTCAGCCTTTCCGGACCAAGTTTGGTGACATCTAGCATTTGGCATATGCTCTCTCTCTCTCTCTTTTTTTTTTTTTTTAATTCAACTGAGCCTTTGAGGGTTAAGGGCGTTGCTCAGGGGCCCAGCAGTGTCAGGCGACTGGTGACCAAGCAATTGAACCTATGATATTATGGTCAGCAGTCCAACACTTTAACTTTAAAACTGGTACCGCCCCAGTTTTATTATTTTTTTATTATAACTATAAATCATATATTGTGTATGATAATAAAAGCCAAGTCTAATCAGATTTATTACATCCTGGAATATAAAGTCATGTCCATCACTACACAGGCCTAAAGAAGGTAACAAGATTGCTGTAAGAGCAATATATTTATTCATCTTTATTAACCACTTTCTAAATCTCATTACTACTGCCCATTAAACCGGAAATACACCCTAGATGGGATGTCAATCTATTATAGGTCATCAAGCACTTAGATATGCACAGTAAGACAATTTAAAGCCCTTAGTCCACCTATTGTCTTCTATCGTAAACATTGAAACATCATGAGCAACTCCACACAGACAGTAACTCAATCCCTGGATTATCTGCAGAACTACAGTGTTTGAAATATGTGCCAAAATAGCCCAAACACAACCATCTATATCTAATGGCTTCAGCTGGGAGATTTCATTTAATAGTTTGTATGCATTTTAAATGACTTAAATGCATTTAAATGATTCGTATAATAGTTTGTATGCATTTTAAATGACTACATTTTTACTAGAGGTCATATATTTATGATTACACACTTCAGCATAGGGGTTAATGTTATAAATATAAAAGTATTTTCACTTAGCCTACTATAGTTAAATATCTAATTGTATTGTTATCAGTTGTATGGTGTTCACAAGTGTGCTGTCTATTTGGTCTCTGTGCCAACGTAATTGAGGAGACGTAAGAATTGTTTGCCCAGCAGGAGGCTCACACCCCTCCCTTTTCCCATCACCCTACACCCCAGAAGCTAAACAACAAGTCCTACTGTACACAGGGAAACCCAACGCCGCTGTATTGCGAGAAAGGATTAAACAGACACTCCTGACGTGGGCTGGAGTGGAGAACCCAGTGTGAGTACAGCACATGAGGGTTAAGAGTCAGCCTATGAATGCTCAGCCATATTGAACACTGTCAGTTTTCAGGTAAAAGGGTTGACAGCACTGTGTCAGTGCCAGTTTTTGACTCACATATGGCCTTGGAATCATGGCAATGAACCCAATTTTTTTAGAACATATCCAAGAGTGCGCTTTAAATCTCTGGTGATATATAGTACAAGCAACATGATCGTAGTTTATATGAATATTTACAAAATTAAAAGTTAGTGTTAGAAGTTGGGTGGGTGGTGACAAAACTGTATATGAAATCAAGCTAAATCAAAACACATCCAAAAAGAGGGATTTCATGTAAACAGATTCTCTAGATTTTCTGTTCAACTATAAATGTCTACCTAGTTCACTGACTTACACATACAAATTTTTATATAGATATGTATGCCATTTTGTAAGGACTGTTTTTTCATTGATATGTAAACAAAGTGAATTTGAACTACAATGTGTACTCTAAAATAATTAATGAGGTTTACCATTATATTATAATAAAAATCTAATTTATATCCAGTCAACCTAAACTGAAGTTTGTACTCAGTAAAGCTCCAGTACTGAATTGTACAGTCATTCCTCAACATTGGGCATTTTGCCATGTATGTCACGATAGCATACTGTACTGTACTTAGACATGATTGAACAAGTTCAACTCTTTAAACTGGCCAGACCTGCTGATAGGTGCATATTTACATTTTTTACGTACCTTTTGCTTTATTTATTTTAAGTAAACTTACTTAAGGATATGATTTAAGGTATATAAAGTTGTTTATAAAAACTAAAGGATTTAATCTGTAGGGACCTTGTGGACCAGTAATTATATAATATAATAGAAGGCTTCCCCTTGTATTTTACCCTTAGTATCTCTGGTTGAGCTGTAGGAATAACTAAAACAATTACTTATACTTAAATATAATTATTTTTTATAATATTTAAAATTGGGTTGACATGAATTAATTTAGAACTTTCAGTTTTGGGAATTATTTTTGGAATTTCTGAGCACAGGTTTTCTGTTTTTGTTTACAGGGTTGTCAAGATGCCAATGTTGTGTGATAACAGCTGCATGTGTGTGTAGATTTAAAACTGAAAATTGTCTGTTTAAAAACATTAAAATCTGTTCTTATTAAAAAAAGTAATATTGTCTTAGTGTATAAGTATAGTAAGAGTATAAGATTTGTTCAGCTCTTTCTGTGTCTATCACTGTTTATAGCAGACAGGGCATTGTGTATAAAGAGAACAAAGCAGATTATTTTTTATTAGACATTTTTGTTTTATTAGACACAGATTTTTGTATAATTTGTTATTTTGTTACAATTAATTTATACTGATACATAAGTGTCTTTTGTAAATACGTCGACTGGAGTTTGGCACTCCTTTTCCCTTTAACTTTATGGATGGCAGCCTTTTGTTCCCACTAGTAAAACCGGTTTATCAAACCTATCGTGGTAGAGCTCAGAAAAATCTCCAGTGTTAAATTAACATGTTAATGGAAGTCCAGCTGGACACTAACTGATCCTGCAGAAGTTAATTTTACAATGAGGATCTCACATGCCAAAATCTTGAGAAGGTGCAAAGAGTACAGTCTATTAAAATTGAAAAAGGGTAAACATGCCTTGCAGGGAGAGAGAGAAAGAGAGAGAAAGAGAGAGAGAGAGAGAGAGAGAGAGAGAGCGAGCTACCGAACTACCGAAATTTTTAGTACAATGATTGTCCTTGTTTTTATTAACAAATAAACATATAAAGAAAGAGTAATGCAAGTTGCACAAATAGGGATGGTTTTGATAACATTTTTTGATTTCCTTACATTGTTAATTATAATTATAATTTAATTAGATATAGATATTGTTAATTATGTTCTAAAAAGCTGTTTTGAGACATTGTCTATTTTTGAAAGTGCTATATCAATAAAACTGAAATGAATTAAAATATTAAAATTCATTTATATTTTTTTGTGTAGATATAATAACAACACACACGACTTGTTTGTTTGGAACTTTCATTACTGTTGGAGTAAAAGATTTTTAATAGATATAGCAACCATCCTCACAAAATCTAAATGATATATAGCTACTTTTCTGGTGACACACACACACACACACACACACACACACACACACACTTCATTCAGGTGGATCCACCCATGTTTACCACTTTGTGGAATATTGACCAGGCTGAGGGGCGTTGCCGTTCCACTCAGACAGCGAGCTCTGCGGTGAGCCACGCCCCTCAGGCTTTTCACGTTGTCTCCACCAAGCTTTATTTGATGTAGAGCCCGCCCTTAGTCTCTCGCGTTGTTCTTATTGGTTTGTATTGTTTGTCAATCATCAATCATTTCCAGCGTTCTGTATAATGTGCAGTTCATAGGCTATAGAAAGCGTACGGGGCTGATGCGCGACAAGCTTACAACAATTCTTTTATTAATTAGAAGCCCCCTGTGGCTTTTAGGTTTAGCATAAAGCACACATTAAAATAAAACAGTGAGCTTTTTCGGCATGTTGTAGAACGAAACGATTTACCACGGCTATGGTACAAAAAAACTCGCTAGCTTGTTAGCGTAACCACTTTTAGCTTGCTGGCTGTCAGGGGGGGTGGGTTTGGTGGGTTAGCTGCACTGCAAAGCAAGTGTTTGCTAACGTTAACTAGCCTGCTAAGTAGCCGCATACGCCTGCAGACAGCACTGGTTGGTGCTGTAATGGTTTTCATTTTGCCGCTATTCGCCGTTTATGTGGTAGTTTTTTTTAGGTAGCCGGTGTGTTGAGTAGCTGATGGACGGTTTTTCGGGCTCTCTGGGCGACTACACTGGAGTTGCTTGGTTTCGGTACTGGGGCGGTTAGCTAGGCTAGTTAGCAGAAATCCAGTACGGATGTCACCGGGACGACTTGAGCTGCTAGTCAGCATATCAAACGGCATTGGAGAAGTGTCAGTGTTACAAGTTAATAGCAAGAGGCGTTAAATAGACAGCTGGTCTCGAATATCCCCCAGCCACACGGTGTTCATGTTCGCGTTTCTGCCAGCTAAATCACGTCCGAGTGCTGTCGCTTTGCTTTAATTGGCTGGATAATAGTGTTCGATTCAAGGCAAGCTTGGGAGGAAGAAAAAATAAGGGCCTAAATTCTTTCCTAGCTGTTCTCCTGACTCGTTTGCATCTTAGCGAGTCGGCAGCACATAGGGGTTTATTATATTTTTTTTTATTATAACGTTACATCGAAAGGCCTGCGCGATGTGCATCACTTTCAGCAGCTAACGGTTTTTTCTCATCGTGTTTGTTGCTGCATCGTAACACGCTAAAATACAAGTGAACCGCCGGCTAGCAGCAACATCAGCCTTCGTGCTTTTCTGAGAAAACTCGGGTGTTTTACTGAAGCACTGCGGCGATGACGCTGGAGTCGATGATGGCCTGCTGCCTGAGTGAGGAGGCCAAAGAGTCGAAGAGGATCAACGCCGAGATCGATAAACAGCTCCGCCGAGACAAGCGAGACGCACGGAGGGAGCTCAAACTTCTCCTCCTGGGTATGTGAGGTTTAGATGCGGTTGAAATGGCCGGCCACCTTGCATTAGCATGCATACAAGCTCCATGATCTGTCATCTCGCTTTTAAAGACATTGTGTTGCCCTAAGCGAAGCATGTTGACTGCATCGATTGATAGTGATGATTGGATGAGTGCCAACTTCCATGCTGTACAGTCGGAATAGTTAGAACCCCCAAATGACTGAGCATTGTGTTCAGTTCACTATTTGTCTGTGGATCCACTGTTTAAGCAGAAAATATTTCAAACAAATCTGTTTTTAGGGAAGAGCAAAAAACACAAACTACCCTCTAATGGCTGGTAATGCTCCTACCAGAAGGTATTGGAGCAAATATATACAGGTGATTTAATGACTGTATGAGGAAACTCATCTTAATTAAGCTAAAAAGCAAGTAATGTGTTGTTCCTGCTTTGTGCTCGTATAATGTTAATTTGATGATGTATTTAGTAAATGAATGAATAAATAAGCTAGATGTGTATTTTATATTTAAAAAAAAAACCTTCATGAGGTAAAGTTTTTTGAATAGGTGATTTAGACCCAGACGGCACAAAATAGTGTAGACCTGCGCCACAGTGGTGGTTTGTGTGCCAGTTCAAATCTCACCAAAGCTATAGCCATCTTTGGTTGGGAGCCAAGGGGATAAGATTGGCCATGCTGTCTGTCTGTCTGTCTGTCTGTCTGTCTGTCACAGCAGTGCTGGACATGTATCTAGAGGGTCAAAAATGAATTTATTCTGCTGCTCGGTTACAGCATGAACAGCAGTTAGCAAAACCATTGTTAGTGAACCTCCTGTCTCACTGCAAGTACTAGTTAGTCTTTATAGTTAGGCTGATGGCCGATGTATGATCAGGAAGAGCAGACTGACGCGTGTGAAAATTGGTGAAATTAAGTAAAAGGAAAGAAGGATGTTTTCCTGCTGTGGATCTTTGTGTTTCATGTTTTTTTTTTTTTTTTCAAAAACCAAATTAAAATAATTTTTTTTTTGCACAAAATTTTTTTTAATGATTATAATTTTGGTTTGATGCAGTTGATTTAACAATGCAAACATTATAATTATAATGTTGACAAGCAATTATGAGTCCTTCATCCATACGTATGGTGACATTAACCCCTAACTTCACTCTGCATATACAAACAGATTTTGCACGAAGGGTACTGCCTATGATGCACACAAAATGTTTCCTTTTTTAAATCTGGAATGACTTTTTCAGGTTATTTAAGTAGATTAAGCTTTTAAGAAGTGCATGGTAGGTTAAAGTTAGCTGACTTCTTATGTAGAGGTTCTTCTCTGAAATAATAATTTAAATACACTGTATAGACAAGGTTCTGATTTGTTGCAGGTTACAATCATGGGTGATGTATAGCATGTTTGGCACAGTATTTTACCGAAACAACATTAAATGCAAGGTAAATTGCGACAATTTATTGCGAGAAATTGCGAGTAGTTTATCACGTTTTATTTATAAAATGTCATTAACCAGATATTGATTCTGCAAAACATTAAAGAATGCTATTTTAAAAAACTTAATGGCTAAAATTTAAATAGACAGGCATCAGTAAGTCTGCCATGTCATGTGGCTCCATAGACATTTTTCTATTAGTTTGCATCAAAGATTGCAAAACTGCACCTAATTAGATTAGACACTTAATTGAAATCTCGGGTTAAAACATCAGCATTGTAGAACTTTGATAAAGGGTAACATTCCATATTCAAACCTGCTTCTATAGATGAGCTCATTTTATTTGATTTGTTACGCCACTTTAAACTACTTATTGGTTTAATGTGCTGCCTTACAAGTGTGTTTTTTTAAGTTTTGTTAATGAATTCGGACAAATAGTTCAATTTGATCTTGGCTGTGGCAATAAAAGCCCTGACATGTGTGCTTAGTTGGTCCAAACCCAACCACAGAAAACACAAGTGGCTTTTGAGATCTTTCAAAAAGGAAAATAAATACTTTTAAGGAATTTTCAAGGAATACTTGCAAATAACAGAAACAACAGAAAGTGTTTGACCGCTTATTAACAGTTCCCTACCCCAGTCTTTATTTAGGCTGTTGTGAAACGTGAGGATTTAAAATGCTCGGTGAAGGTGAGATCAGTTCCAGCAGTCTGTGTCTTGGAAGTTTATGAATGAAGGTGATAAATATTGATGGTCCTTAACTAGTCAAGAAATTTTGAACCATCTTGTGGGGGTCTTGCGGCATCCTAGTTTGGTGTTTTTTGTGTAGGATGCATTCTATTCTATGCACGTCTATCTAGAATAATTTTTAGAATCCACATAATGAATGTAAACAAAAGCCTAATACTGATGAGGGAACATCACTGTGGGTATAGAAATGCATTGAAAGCAAAGCCCACCTCACACCATGTAATCAGACCACACTAGCAAAACTCTGAAAAAGGTAAAGAAAGTAGCTCGCTCATGTCATTTAAGCTATTTTCAGGTTAACCTTGACCTCAATGTCAAACTAGTATTCACCAGGCCTCATTTGTCTGCAAGCATTTTCAATCAAGAAATTGAGTTTTGTTTCCTCACAGAACTGTATCTTTTACAAATTAAAAAAAAAAATGTTTTTAATTGACAGTCCAGTAAGACCTTTTAATGACGTACTGTCCTGAGTGGGTGGGGAGAGCCCACTAATCATGACAGGCTTGGATCTGACTCTCAGTGGTGAAATTCTGCCCTGTTTTTACTTCAGTCCTGTGCTTTAGAAAACTGTAGGTGTCTAAATTTATTATTATTGGAACTATAGTTTGGGTTTGGGGTTTCATCTTAATGTGAAGCAAATTTTTTCCATTTCAGTTTCAAAAAAGAAGGAGATAATGCATCCTAAATCGCATAGCAAAAAAGAAGGAATAATGCATCCTAAATCGCATAGCCACTTTTCTATCAAGTTGTTTAAGCGACTGACGGTGGTATTGGTAACCTAGTAACCAACAGTAAATAAAACAAGTTAAGCCTTCCTGGTTGAAACATAGCAAGTGCTTATGTTAGATCATGGTTAATCTTTTTAAATCTTCATGTAATGATCCTATAATGATCATGTCCATGACAATTACTTGCTTTCTACACTTTCATGTATTCTGAACTTGGGAATGACTGTCTCAGAGCTTGGTATATTTAATATTTTGATTCAGAAGCGATCCCTGTGGCTACTGGGAATTGGGGTATAGGCCTCACTTTCATCCAGTTGTGGCTGCATATTTAACTTGTCACCTGACTTTCTAAAAGACGTACTGATGTATTTTTCCATGCAATCATGGGCCTAAAGTACAGAGTACTGAAAGCATTAAAGGAAGAAAATTGCAGTTGTGATGTACACATTTGTTTCATTTTATCCACAGTTTAGTTCCACACTTTAGTTCCTTTAATGAACAACCCAAATCTGCCTTGCATACGACTTCAACTATTCAGGCCAAGTGTTTCAGGGCTGCAAGTTTCTCCACCCGCAGTCTGTGTTCTAATATTTAAAAATGTTTTAAGCAAATAACATGCATTTTCTTTTGTTACTTTTTAGTGTATATCTGGTGTTGTATTGGTGGTTGTTCTGCAGTCTGGTGCATCTTAGAAGCATACAAATTGAGAAGTTAAAATGAGCTTGTTGCAAACCTACTGTAATTGGAATCTGTAAAACCAACGTCTAGACGTGCACTTGACGGGAGTAGTAAAATAGCTTAATAAGAATAATAGCAAAAAATGTAATTGCAGTTATTTACCCCAGGGCTGGGCATATTTACCTGATATGGATTAAAACCTGTTAATGTTCCACCACCCCAGCGTCCCAGTGGGACACTGCATATCATGTTTGTCATACAGCATTTAGAAATAAAAAAGCTAAATAGGTTACATTTCTTTGGAAAGCTGAGATTCTGGTGACTAAATACATTTTAAAATACAATAAACACAGCTGGTACATTCACTGTCTTTGTCAGGCAGCCAACAGCCAAGCACATTCACAGAACTAAACCTCGCCTATAAAGGAGTTGATCAATAAAAGTCCAACAAAAATTATGTGGTTATCCAGTAGGATCCAAACAATCAAATTTATGCAGTCCAGACACATTTATGCCAATAAACATCCACGAATGTAGCAGAAGCTGAGCTTAGGTCATAACGCGCAGCAAACGCTACAAACAAAATGGCTGCTGCACTTGACCCGTGTTTCATGCCCTACTTAGACGCTACTTAATAAAAAAAGTACCAATTCGTTACACCAAACAGACAGTTTTTAGCACAGGTGGAAATATTGTGTTTGTGGTTTTTTAGTAAGTTGTCCTAATTTTTAAGAACTGTAATCTTTGTGGCTTTAGGCATTGTTGAGATACGGTTTTAAAGCTGGCAGCATCAACAATTTATGCCAAAATATATTTTGGAATCGATCAGTATGGAAAAGAATTAAAGAACTATCATTTTTGCCATATTAAGCCTTAGTTCACACCCACCTTCTGACATGAATTAGGAGAATGATTAATACTGGGTGAGAATTTGTGTTTTTAAAGTTATGCAATACGTAAAAGCAATATTCTTACAAGAAAAGCCCCAGTGGTGTATAAAGGTGGGACACAGTTTATAATTAGTTGGTGATGACAAGACATTCCAGTATTAAAAAAAACTTACTTAAATTAGGGTAAATTACTCATCTAAAAACTGCAAATTTGTGAAATTCCACACTATTTTGCAATAGGATGTTTGTAAGAAGGGGTTATGTCCAGAAAAACACAACAATAAAACGTGTTTGTGTGTCTTACTACTGTAGATTAAACACCAAAGAGCTTTTATTTAAGTACAAGTAAAAAAAAAAAAAATTTTTTTTTTTGCATTGCTTGTTGCATAACATAAAAGGTAGTGCTCTGAAAACCTTCGTTTAATTTCAGGGGCACTTGAAAACCTAACACCTTTTGATCCAACTACCAATGTTATGGTATGGTATACAAATCCTAATCCGCTATCCACATTTTTGTCGGAGCAACAATAATTTCTGATTGTACGCGAATGGCAAGCTCACCTTTTATGAGTGCATGTGTGAAATCAGCGAGGTTGTATATCTGTTTGGACTGTTGGTAACTTTTTATAGGCTTTTAATGATTGTGCTTTAATGGGTTATCAGGAAGTGCTTTTGTCGGTGTGGTCCAGTGTTGTCAGTTTGACTAATTAAGAGCCCTTTGTGTTCTCGATCGTCTTTTGCTGCCAGTTGTGTCTTCGCTCCATGTTTGTTTGCTTTGCTGTTTTATTCTCTTGTTCACGCGCTGTGCATGTGTATCTGTGCGCTCCTGTATGCAGCGATAGAAGGCTAGGCTGTAAGAACGAGGCAGAGATCTGTGTGCGAGAATTAGTGTGTTGGCATCCTCCACAGCCGCTCCCCATATCAGCCCACACTACTGCTGCACACATGGACGCACACTGTTGCTGTGTCACATGACGCTCATGAAGTGAAATGGAGGGAGCGGATCCTGATATCCGTAAAAGATGCAGTTGTTTAACTGTAGCAGTTTCGATTGATCCGACTTCTGGCATGTTTCTGTAGCCAGTGAACTGCATTATATACATGCATGAATAAGAGCTGTTAGTGTATCTGCTCTGTAGTACATATGTGCTGCAAAGATAGGCAATGAGTCAGAGCTGCAGAGTCGAGTGTTTCAATACGTGTTTCTGGCTCAAAAAAAGCTTGCTGATTGAATTATTTTATAGCACAGTTGATAAGTATATATTTAAAAACTTTTGGTAAATAATTAGTATTTCTATATTCAGGTTATAGGCTTTGTAGACTGCCGTCTTCCTTCATGTGCTTGATGATCTCGTTACTGTATCTTTATGGTTTAAAATGTTAAATGGCATTTCTCATATGTTGCATGTTTTTATGATGGATGAAAGCATATCAAAAAATGATCAAAAATGTAATGTAGATGTATTTGAATATAAATTTTTTGTTAATTTGCATTGCTTAATAAGCATAATAATTGTCAGTGTGGTAAGCAAAATCATTTCAGTGGATAAAATAGATTTTGACCCCCTTTTTTTGCTTTCTTTTTAATATATATATATAAAAAAAAATATTATGGCTGCTATTTTTTGCTTGAATTCACTTTTTTACCGACCAGCAAAATTATCCCTAGCTTTAATAAATAAAATTAAAGGGCTCTTATGTCACCTTAAAGGCTGCTTTTTAATAGCCATTAATGTTGTAATGCTTCGAACATCCTCACAGTAACCGAGATATACCAGTTGTAAGGTTCTGTTAACAAATTATGCAAAAAGGGATAGCGGCAGGATTTACCATCATTTGGTTAGTAGAGATATGTGACTGATTTGCATAGCGTTTTTATCACAGCTGTCGTATCGCAATGTTTTTCCATCATCCCAATATGACAAATCACAGTAAAGCATCTGTAATCTCTGTTTTATAAATGTACGTTTTACCTTAAATCCTAGGGCTGGGTTAAACTATAGATAATTAACGCAGTACTTTTTTTTTTTTTTTTTTTTTTTTTTGGTTCCAAACTCTAGTATTGATGCAAGTTTTAAAGTTATTTATGTTTACATTAATATTTAATTAAAACCCCCAGTGTGTGTCAAACAACTTCCTCCTCCGCTCCTGTAGTTGCCTTTGACACACGGAAATGATGGGGGGCTTTGTATTGGTTGTATTTTTAGCATTTTAATGTACTGCAGTATATTGTGATGTAGTGTATTCTGACCCATGTATCATGATTTGCATGATAGCGTTGGGCCCTTGCCAATACAAAGCCCTATTAAATAACTGATTGGGTAAATTAATTTAGAATCAATTGCTTATGTGTAATTGTGTTTATGCAATAAGTGGCCTGTGGATTATTTTATTGGATAACTTTTATTGTTAAAATTGGTAAGTTTAACATTTAACTTAATTCGACTGTTGTTGAGGGAAAATGTATTGAATATAACATACACACCTTCTTTGTACAGACAAGCAGTCACATGTCTCATTGCTGGATTTTCTGTGTGGTCAGCTCTAGAGAGTAGAATTGTTTACAGCTTGCTTTTGACCACAGGACGATAAAATGACGCTAACTTTGCATGCAGTTTATTGCCATGCAAACTTAACCTCATGTTTTTCCTTTTGAAACCACTTGTTTGCCATAGATAAACCTACATCTTATAGAGTCTTGGCTAATTTATTTGGCCTGCTGGTGGCCTGAACCTAGTGACTGTAAACTACCCTAAAAACCCAAATAATACATAAAACAATAAAACACACTAGCCTTTTATTGTTTATTTCATATATAAAAAACCCCTCCTGTTTTTGTTTGCTACAGATTTCTAACCTATACAAAAGTTTCCAGTGGTCTTTAGTAGCCCAGGATGGGTAAACATCTGTCAAGTCCAGGCTGGTGCCTTTATACTATCTTTAATAAAGAAAATGCACTGAACTGACCTGTGGGCACAGAACAGTATCGCTAAGAATACTGTAAGAGTATGGGTATTTACAAGCAGTTAAAGGAATGTCGCTGGGAGTTTCAGAACACATCGGGTAAACGTCAAGAATGGGAGAATGTTGGGAGCCGGAGAACCCTGATATGTATGCTTCCTTTTCATGGTTTGAGTCATATAAAAAAAAGCTATGGTTTGGGGTAAAAAAATGCAATCTTTACTTGCCATTTTAATCTTTTTACATATAATGTAAACATGGGATTAAGAAAGCATTTAATGCATTGCTTCTTCAAATCAAACTGAATTCCTGGGGGGATTTTTGCAGTTAAAAAGTTTAAGTAAAAAAAAAATTAAAGACAGAATAACATTTATTATAGGTAAGTGTATGTATATGGGGGAATAATAAAACAAGTCAATAATCCTGCTAAACATCTGGGCCAGCGTTAACTCCACCACTATCGGTCTTTACTTCCCCACCATATTCCCACCCATTAGTTACTTGATAGATCTGCTCCTGTCACTGTCATGGTTAGGTGTTTTGCTCTTTGCTTTATTTGTATTATAGCTTGCCGTCCTATATATAACCAAAATATATAAAGAGCACCACACACAAATCTTAATACATGGCTAGTATCTAGACATGTCCTTTTTTTTTTCCTTTCACCAGGTCCCACATTTATTTTTTTTCATGTTATCCTTCCTTTTTCGGCCATTTATTCATAGACAGAACCTTAGCTGCCATTGGAACCAGTGGAAATGTGCTGACAGGATTTTGTACTGTCAGTCACAATGTTGCCATGAGCAACAAGAAAGCCCTGCTGCCAGGGTGAGAGTAGACAGCCAGGCCTACACGGAGACAAAATAAATTATTATTGGCTTTTATTTCAGCTCTCGGTTGTCTGAAGCAGCTGTGTTGGCTTAATGGATGAGCACCGGTGCATAAGACACTAAGGTAGTCATTTTAATGTCTCATGAGAAATGGCAGTTATGCTCATTTTATTTAGTGTTAAATAGCTTAATGGGAATTTTTCAGGTTTGCTTACAACTTTACAATGGCACCAGTTTTTCACATTCATATTTTACATGGCCTCGTGGGGCTTAATGTTGAATTAAAAATATCCTTTCTTTATAGAACTTAACCTTGAAAAAATAAGTGCACTCTTAATTGAAAAGTTTTTTCCCTGCACCATTTTTCAAGTATTTGATCCATTTTTTAGCCTTTTAGTTGCACAAGATTTGGTTCCCTTCACCAAATAAACTTTAAGTATTGCTATATAATGTGTATGTCAGTGTCTGTGTGTGTGTGTGTGTATGTACTGCTGTTGGCCTACACTTTGTAATCCAGTTTAGTGTGCACTAAATGATTTAAAGGGTTACCATGACAACCACAGCTGCACAGGGATCCTGTGTAGTGGTAAGTGTAGCCCATGTTCTCGTACATTGTGTATCCACGCTATGCATGCTATGATTAGCAAAGGTGCAGTTTCTTGCGGTATTTTTGATGCTGTAAGTTAGCAGTGAAATGGATTGCAGTTGATTCGTGAATTAGACCGATTATGACCCATGATTTGGCTCGCACTTGGCTCGTGGATTATTTGCTACTTTTTAAACTTGGGGTTTTTTATTTTTTATTTTAAAGATTTTGGAATATAAGAATTTTACAGTTTTTACCTAATTTCGTAACTATACGAAGCAGGTTGAAAAGCCTCCCACATTATTTAAATCGCATGTATGGGAGAATTCTGGCTTCACAGGCTAAAGGGAGAACCACATATGTCAAAGTTTATCGCTGAGTGGGAAAGTCCGGTGCTACAGACACGCCCCTCTATGAGATTCACACAAGAATGGAAGTTAAAGAGGCACAATATAAAATATCTCTGCGACCAGAAATGATGCCAGAAACCAAGTAAATGCATTGACAGAAGCTCAACTGGCACTTCGGTTTCTAGCGATAGGCTGTTTTCCACTGCAGGTGACCAAGTGACTGCTAAGGCAGTCTCATCATTTAGGTCAGTTTTTAGATCTCGGGTTGTTTTACACGTTACACTTTCATGCCTGGGGAGTGGATATTTGGTTAAAAATTTTTTATTAAGTATTTAATTTATTTTATTTTTTGCGAAAAGGTGCTGTAGGGGTATTTTTGTTCAAATTAAAGTTGTTTAATGTGCGTTTTCTTGAAATAGATGCAAAGCAAATACAAAAAAAATAATCCGATCCGTGACTCAAAAACCATAATGTGATCCAAACTGTGAGTTTTGTGTTCGGTTGCACCGCTACTGTAAATGTTTATTTGGGTTTTTAGAAAACGTTCATAGAGAAATGGATCATATGGGTGCTCCTGGCTGTGGCCCAACCTACATAGCATGACCTGTTGGGGATGAACATCAGTTGCATTTAAACTTTGTTCTTAAACTCTTTTCAGGGACTGGTTACTTGTCTTTAGACCAAAAAGTCACCGTTGGCCAAGTCTGTACTTTTTGGCATTTCACTTCACGTGATTAGTGGTATACTTTTTTTCCAAGTAACACACTAATTAATCATTTCTGAAGTGCAGTGCTAAACTTGCATTTCTGAAACCGCTTAATACTGGAAACTTTGACTAATCTCACCATGTACCTCAGACTTCTCCATCAACAAGGTGTTTACAGAACTACCACACCATTTTTCCCCCTTCCATTCTCGGTTTACTATAAATACTGTTGTTGTAGTAGTTTAATTAATGCTAATAATAATAGTATTTTTAATCCTTGTTGTAGTTTATAGAACATAATAGACCTAATCGAAACTGTGTTTTGTTATAATTCAGATTATTTTAAAGGTTTTTATAATCGGTAATTTTTTTTTTTTTTATTGATTTTTATTTACTTATTCTCTAGCAAATTCAGTTCAGGTCACCAAGTTCATATGTAACTTCGACAGGAAATAAATGTAGTTTGTGCTAACTAGTAAAAGATAAGGACTGGATGTTGACTGTGCTGACTGCTCATTGATTCTTGGGTTTGTTCATACCCGGTCACCACATGGCTCTATATTTGAGTCTAGCATTATGCAACCTAGCTGTTTAATGGGTTTTCCTGATCAGTTTCCTTTGCCAGCTGTGTGTGTGTGTGTGTGTGTGTGTGTGTGTGTGTGTGTGTGTGTGGTGTGTGTGTGTGTGTGTGTGTGTGAGAGAGAGAGCGAGAGAGGCGGAGAGACGATGAGGTCAGCATGGAGTGCAGCTTGACAACCTGCTTTTTCTCCTCTTATTTTAGTCGCTTTTTTTTTAACCTTAGTCGTTTTGCTTGCCTCCTCTGAAATGTAAAATGTCTGGTTGTAAAGGCCCCCCCCCCCCCCCCCGACTTCAGATCATGTGACTTGGCTTTCAGACTCACTTCCTGTCCTTCAGCATGTTTGGGTTAGTGGAGGTGTATTGAAATTTTATAGTACATGTTTGGTATACAGACGGCACTGAAAAGAAATTAGAAAGATTAGAATAGAGTACATGAGTATAGTTCCTGTTCTACCAGTTTTTGACAAAAAGAAATATTACATTACAAGAGATGTGACATTGTAAATGATTCAGCAGTAAAATGAAAACGGCTAGGATTATTTCACTTATGTAGCTTTGTTTTGTTTTGAAAACATTTTTTGACCAATGAAGTGTCCAGAACACAATTATCAAATTTGGGTGGCGATTAATTGTTAAAGAAATTGTAACTGACACATTTATTGCCTGTTTTAGGGCTTTAATGCTTCTGTTTTAAGGCTTTGACAGTTAATTGTTTGTAAAAAATACTTAGGCATTAAAAAATCGTTCTAATTAATTTGTGCTTTATTAACGCTCTGCTGTAAATATTTTATTTGTTATACCTTTATTTTGTCTATTTTCCTCTAGGTACTGGTGAGAGTGGCAAGAGCACGTTCATCAAACAGATGCGCATCATTCATGGCTCTGGCTACACCGACGAAGACAAGCGCAGCTACACCAAGCTTGTTTACCAAAATATATTCACCTCCATGCAGGCTATGATCCGTGCCATGGACCACCTCAAGATCATGTACAAGTACGAGCAGAACAAGGTGTGGTCTTGCACACGTCTGCAAAATTACAAGATCACTAAAAATTTTATGATGGATTAAGTGCATCAACTAAGAGGCATAAGCTTGCTTTGCCGTCCCCGTGTAATAGTGCGGTACCTTTTAGTAGGAATTGACAAAAATTAAATGAAATGACTTACTATTAAACCAAATCGATGCTGAGGTATATTCCACATTTAACACAGACTAGTATCTAAATCTAGGTTCACAGTCCGTTTTCTGTATTTATCGGCACCAATAATCCGAATAACGTGAATACGTTGTATAGCCATAAAAATGAAGGCTTTAGAAAATGAAGGCACTTAATTTAATTCATGCTATTTTACAGCTACTTCAGAAGAACAATTAAGTATGAATGTTCAGTTGGGTTGTATTGACTTTTTAGTGTAGAGTAACTGTAACAATTTTGTTGTTGTTTAAGAAATGTGTTGTTAATAATTACATATGTTCTTTTATACCCTTACCCAGGGTAATGACCCTGAATGAGAAACAGGCTTTCAAGACTAATGTCTTCTTTTTGTACATTTATATAGTAATCACTAGTATTTCTGTGTCTGCACAGGCCAATGCTCTTTTGGTGCGTGAGGTAGATGTGGAGAAAGTGTGCTCTTTTGACCAGCCCTACATCAGTGCAATAAAGATGTTATGGGCTGACTCGGGGATCCAGGAGGCCTATGATCGCAGGAGAGAGTATCAGTTGTCTGACTCCACCAAATAGTGAGTGTCTTTATACACTCACCAGAGAACATTTTATTTCTTGATTTTAATATAAAATTATTTTTATGACTTTTGCTCATATTTTTAGATGCTTGCATGTGTCTGTTGGTTCAGTCTGTAAAGTCTTTCCGGTATAAAGAGCTGTGTTGCAGAATTTCTTGGATTTTGCAAAAGCCATTTTTTTAAAGACAAATTGAAATGTGGTGAAAGGCATATGAGGGCTAAAATATTTTTGCTCCCAACCGACATTTCAGTACCTTAACCGCCGTCTTGCCTTAATGAAGGTTCACATAATCTGATTTGGGATTTTATCTGCTCTCATGCCTTAATATTTTTTCTTTCATTTTCTTTTCTTTTTTTTTATGTCTAGCTATCTAAGTGATCTGGATCGTATCTCTGATCAATCCTACTTACCAACTCAACAAGATGTCCTTAGGGTCCGTGTTCCAACTACAGGGATCATTGAATACCCTTTTGACTTGCAGAGCATCATTTTCAGGTACAAAAAGTATTTTCTCTCTCTCGCTCTCTTTTTATATATATATATATATATATATATATTATATATATATATATATATATATATATATATATCTATATATATATATATATATATATATATATATATATATATACATACAGACACACACACGGAGTATATAGATTGATAGAGAGAGAGAGTATTTTGGGCATTTTTTGCCTTTATTGGAGAGACAGGACCGATAAAATGGGGGAGGCCAGAAAGGTCCCAAGCCAAAATCAAACCCGGGTCGCCGACGCGCAACAACGCATGTGACTGTCGGCGCCTTAACCCACTATACCCGACCATTTTGCATATGTTTTACCTATACACATACACAAGTTTCCTTAGTAGATTGCACACTTCTTCATGTATAACATGCACAATATTTATTTAAAATGTGGATTAATTAAATGCTGTCATATCACTTATTTAAATTTGAAAGAAGGGGTGTCCAAAACAGTCCCCAGGTCCATGTGAAAATTTTTTTTTGAAAAAAATGAGCCAAAAACCTTTTAGGGAGAAACGAGCAAATGATGAGACAGCAGAAGGACCACAGACTGCCAGCAAAGAGAAAGCTGTGTTTAAAAATACCAATATATTTATTGCCTAATATAAAGTGTAATTATTGCATTCAGATTGCATACTATGAACTGAAAAAGGTTTTTGTTATTGGAACCCCCGCGCCTTTACCCGGTCAGTGAAAAAGTTTTTCGCTGTTAGGAAGAGAAACCACACTCTTCTTGTATGTAAATGCACACACACATGCACAGCTACCACTTAAACAACTGAACATTTAAGCAGTTATGTAATCAGCCAATCGTGTTGCAGCGGAGTGATTCAGAATCATCATGCAGAAGCAGTTCAATAGCAGAGAGGGGAAAGAATTGGGACTTTAATGGAGGCAGTTGGTGTCAAATGGGTTGGTTTGACTATTTCAGAAATTGCTGCTCTCCTGCAATTTTTACTCTTGTACAAAAATATACACAATGTTGCAAGAAAGACATTAAGTGCAAAACAATGGCACGTTTGCCACATTTCTTTCTGATTTTATTAAAGCTGCCTAAAGATCATCGCTGAAGCCTCTTAAAGGCTCTAGTGCATGTTCAGACCGCTTTAGCTAAAGTAAGTGGTACAAATGTCACCTTTGAATATATTTTACAACATAGGCATAATGCTTAATTGGACCCAGAACTGTTGGAATGTCAAGTATGACTTGGTCACAGTTAGGCTGTGGAATGCAGGAGAGCAGGATTCGCCCCTACAGTCTTTTAGGATCTACTGCAGCATTATGGCATCTTACAAAGCAAAAGCATTAGCTTAGCCATTTTAAAGGTGTTCTGTTAGGTCCTCTGCACACTCCCCCAGCTATGAGAGAAGAAAAGACAGAGAGAAGGGGGATGCCACTGAAAAGGAGTCATTACCACCAAAGCAAGCAGATCGACAGAAAGCCACTGTGTTAAGCCCGCCTACGCGGAACACTGTTACAAATAGCTATGCTACCAAAGAGGATGGGCTCGAGGGGTTCCGGTATGCTTGCAAAATGAACACAACAATTTACGGCAACGTTTCTTAAAATACAAGCTAGAAAACGTTAAGGCTTTTCCTCAATCTAGGTGATTACTGGAGAGTTAAAACTAAAGGTTTTTTCACGTTTGAATTATTAAAAGCTTTGCCTTTTTTTTAACAGGGGCTGATCTAAAAGAGTTTAAACCCTGCATTGGTTTTATTATGCACTGCCAAAATGCCTCAAAGGTGCAATTGCTTTAGCAGATAAAATTGTCTGCTCTACTTGGGAGCACTTATCTTTGTAAGTAGGTCAGACGGTCATCCAAGCTGCTAGAAAGTAGGTTGGTTAAAGTGAGGGAGCTTTTATTTTAGACTAATGCTCCTAGAGGAGCTTTTTATCAGTCTGTATGCTTGCTCACCAGGGACGCAGGTAGAAAGACTACGGAGGGTTTTCGCAACACATCTGATTCTGGGTTTTAATTTGCTGAATTTTTTTTTTGGTTTAGGATGTTTGTTTAGAGTTATGCTAGTCAAAATATCATAGCTGTTGTGTAGCGAAATCTTGGTTAGGACATTGTTTGTATATTGGATCATAGCCATAGGGTTCTCTTTCGTCACACTTGTTCGTTCATCACATCAAGGTTTGTCCGTGCTGTTGCTTTGCCCTTTTATGGCGTATACGATGCAGCTAAATTTTTTTTTCTTTTTTCTAACATAGTACTTTTATGCTGCAGGTTGTCTGCTAACAGAACAATAAAATGTCACATCTTGACCTGCAACAAATAATACACAAACCAATACAATGCTTTTAAAAAGAATTTTATTAATCAATAAAGGATATTTTTGCATTGTTCAGTCAAATGGAATTTTACTTTAAAACTTGTTAGTTTATCCCCCTGTGTATTTTAATGCAAGTTGTCAAATAAACCCCTGACATCTCACTTTTTTCCCTTATAGTCTGTGTCGATTGTGTTAACCCGTAAAACCAGTTATGTCACTTACCCACCCCAGCACTGCCGCCCACCGTTTTGACACAGCGTCAGTCACATCAAATTACAGATCAGCAGCATTTCATTTACCATGTGAAATATTTGTGGTTAAAAGTTGTTTTAATGTAAGTGATTTTGCTTATTTTTGACCACTAATTTGAATGTGAAAGTAAAATGCGCACAGTCATTTGTAAGATAATTACAAGCAAAGAAAGGCGAGGAAAATAGGGAAATGAATTTTACTGGCCAGTATTACTAGTGCTACCACATGTTAATTAACTGGTGCAAAAATTTTCTTACTGTCACAAGCCTTAAGCTTTGGCGTCACGTCTGATATCAGTAAACTTTGTTTATATCGAGCCTTCAAATTTAGCTCTGACATACTGATTTGAAGCCTTTTTTCCCCCCTCTAATAAACATGGCTGTACATTTGCAAAGCAAGCGTGCAGGATTAGTTAATCTCTGCAGTATTCCATGACCTCACATTAGTCTTGGAAACAAATCAAAAAACAAAAGCATTTGATATTTTTATAAAAAAAATGCATAAAAGTATAGTTTTTGTAAAAATGTTAGATCCAAGGTAGGGCTGCACAATATATAATTCCTGCATCGACATCACAATGTGTGCATCTGCAATAGTCACATGGCAGGATGTACAATGTCGGGTTGGGGTTATTGTTTGACTGCACCACAGATTAGAACACATCATTTGCACATTGTTTTAAGGTTTGTTACTGCGTAAACATTCCAAACAAGTTTAAAGCACTTTTGAGCGTTAACAAAGAATAATTGTACTAAATGTATATGATGATTATATAGTGTGATTTTACGTTTGATTAATTTCTTTATCTGAATCCTTAGAAAAACATAAAGCACTGTTTATTTACATTTGTTATATTTATCTATGCTTGTGATTTGTGTATTATATTTTACACAGATGCATTAAACTATTTCCAATATCTATAATTCAGGTTGTTGCTATTTCCAGTGAATTCTTTCTATTTTAATATGCTGTTCTTCCTCTCTTTTACTGGTCTGTCCTCTCTCTATCTCAGGATGGTGGATGTGGGGGGCCAGCGTTCAGAGCGCAGAAAGTGGATCCACTGCTTCGAGAATGTGACGTCCATCATGTTCCTCGTTGCCTTGAGCGAGTATGACCAGGTACTGGTGGAGTCAGACAATGAGGTAAGCCCCCATTAAATGTCACACAGTGATGTGGTTTATCTTCTGTGTAAGACATATAAGGCTGCACTTCCACTGCAGGTTTTAATGCCCAATTCCGATTTGGTGACAATGTAAGCCGGTCAGTAAAAAAAAAAAAAAAAAAAAGTCAGATATAATCTTTTAAAACTGATCCGTATCTGATATCTGCATTTACACTATACACAGCAAAACAACCCAAGGTGGATGTACTGGCCGGAAAAGGGAAGAAAGGTGGCACGGAAAAAAAAAAAGGAAGTAAAAACGGCGTAAAAAATGTTCTAAGCTGTGCATCACTGTTAGTGTCCACCAGGCAGATCGGATTTTCACCCAAGTCGAACGTCACCTAATAAGCGACGATGGGGAATGACGTCAACTCGGGTGAAAATATGATCTGCCTGCTTACAATGCATGTATCTGATTTATTACCACATACGAATGAGGCCTGAATCCGATCTGAAAATATCAAAATTCATGTGCTTTTTTCCTGCTTACATGGCCATGAGTCAAATCCGATCTGTACCAAATTGAAGGAAAAAAAATCGGAACTGGGTCGCTTGTTATGTGCAGTGTAAATGCAGCCTAAGAATCAGTGGTACCACTGACACCCATTAAAGTTGAAATTCTTGTTCAAGTCACAGTTGTTAATTGTTAAATGCTTTTGGTCAGGTGTTGTGTTAAAGGTGTATAATTAATAGTTTTTGTGTAACAGTACTGGTAAATTATTGTCCCAAATTTAGATAAATTGCAAGTTTATCTTTGGCTTTTTCCTAAGACAACTTTTTTCTCCATTTTAACTAATTCAGAACCGAATGGAGGAGAGCAAAGCCCTTTTCAGGACGATAATCACCTACCCCTGGTTTCAAAACTCCTCCGTCATTCTGTTTCTCAATAAAAAGGACCTGCTGGAGGAAAAGATCATGTACTCTCATCTGGTTGACTACTTCCCAGAGTTTGATGGTAAATTCTCTCTCTTTAAAAAAAAATCTATTCTTCCCTTGCCAATGTTTTAGCTTTGAGTGGAAAACAGAGACACCAAGTGGTAAAAACACAGGTTACAACTAAGTTAATTATAGAAACCCTCTTTTTTTTTTCATACATTCTTTTCTTTTATGTGTACATCTGTGACTCCCCAAAGCATTTAGGTTGACCTTTACACTACGCTTTTTTCTAACTGCACCTTAAATAGTACAACTAGGATTCCGTGGCACCGACATTCCTCTAGCTCTAATCCTCTATAGAAACATTTTACTTTAATGCCCTCACTGCCACTTCTAGCATGTTTGTAATTTTGTCATACTGTCACTAACCCAAGAAACAACTACTTTTTCTTCTGGTTTAGCAGAACTTCACGCTACTGATGTTCAATTTAGTCAGTGTGCAGTACAGAGCCTTCCTTTAAACCCACTTTTCTCACAATAGCATGTGCAGGGATGTTTTAATTATTTTTTAAAATAGCAATTTCAAAATAACTCTCCGGAGACTTTCCAAAAAACATGATGAGATGATAAATGCTAATTTGAGAAGATTCATGAAAAGTCCATACACCTAATATGTCAGAAAGTAAATTGCCCCTATTGTTATTGTCGAGCTCTTATCCTTGAATAAGCTGGGATGTTGCTCTGGTCAGAGATGCTTGTAAATGATCATAAATCCTATAGCGACAAATTCCGTCTGTCCTCTATTAGGTCCACAGAGAGACGCCCAGGCAGGACGCGAGTTCATTTTGAAGATGTTTGTGGAGCTGAACCCTGACAGCGACAAGATCATTTACTCACATTTCACCTGCGCTACGGACACCGAGAACATCCGCTTTGTCTTCGCTGCCGTCAAAGACACCATCCTGCAGCTGAACCTCAAAGAGTACAACCTGGTGTGAGGGTGTGGGGAGGAGTGAGAAAGAGGGACACCTGCAGCCCATGCACAACACGATTTTAAATGTATCCTACATACATTCACACGCATAACATAATCAAGATTTCGACTGACACAGCTCTGCTCTTTTCAGGCACAAATGCTTTCGTTTGTTGCTTTTTTTTTTTTATTTGACTTGTTCTTTTATTGGTTTTGATAGTTTTGTTTCAGACGGTGTTATCTGTTTCTGCAGGCATAGTCTTGACTTATCCCATCAGCTGATAACTCCACTGCTCGTCCCTTCCAATTGCCTCTTTAATGAGAGAGCTAGAGCATGTAGTCTGTGTGGTTGTGCTCGAAAGGGACACAGTAGCTGGGTAGCATTTGATTTGCTCCAGCTGGGTGAGAATTGATGCAGGATGCTCTTCAGAGGAGACCCTGACCTTAATCTTAGAAGTCGGGTTGTCTGGAGGTATAACTGCAATCTCAGCAGGGCATCGAGTGCAGTTTTTCCCCCTGCGTGCCTCTTTAAGGCTAACTTTTACCCTGCATCTTTGAATGTAACTTGGTTTGATTTTTAACATCTGACCGGATGTTCAGCCATTTTATGCCCGATGGCGGAAACCGTGCGCATTTGATTTGTGTATATAATAAATAATTGAAACTTTTCTCACAGCCCCGCTGCTGTGGCTAGGAAAAGGTTATTCGTGAGTTATGTGGAAAACGGATTTCCTCCGAATGAATGGAGTAGATCAGTAGGTGTCGTCATTTTGCCACGTGTAGTTGTAGAGGTCCCGTATTAAAAAAACTGTACAACTCGCAGTGGGTTTCCCCCTCCATCTGTACCAAATTTATATTCGGCTACTTTGAAGTTGATCTGTTCGCTACATGGTTTTTTTTTGCCAGTATTGGTTGCCTATTTGGTACAGTTGAAGGGATTTTTTTTTAAATATAATGATGTGTTCAGTAGTTTAAAAAACAAAAATTGTATTTTCTGTATGTTTACATGCGTCGTTAATCATTAGTTTCAGTATAACCCATGTGTTATTTTTGCCACAAAGTATCTATAATTTTCAACAATGTGATTTGATTACTAAATACTGTTGTTATAGAGTGTTTCATGCTTGCTTTATGGTGAGATTTAAGATCATTTTAATCGCTGGCATTTTTTTGTGGCAACAGTTTAAAGTAAACTCTAAAAGCAGTCTGATTCCTTAGTGTTCAAACTGCTGGTTTCATGAAGAACGTTTCTTCGGCCAACATTGTTCTCTACAAGTGTGTTGTACAAAAGTGAACTCCATCTTTTCTATTTATGTAATTTATGGACCAGATATATGAATAGCGTTAAGAGGAACTAGTCCCCTTGAATCATTGTTTGAATTGAAAGGGGAAGAGTACATACTGCTGTAAAATCTCTAGGCCTATGATGACTTTTTTTCAGTATTTTGTACATGCTTTTTTTCCTTTTTTTTTTTTTTTTTTTTTTTAAGATGCTTGACAATGGAAAGTTAAGTTGCCATTTCACAGATGTGCTTTATGCAAATAGGAAAAGTAAATTTATTAGTGGTTAAAAACTTGGCTGTCAGTTGTAACCTGAAAGGTTTTGGTTTGGTATCCGTTTTAGTACCATGTTCTAGCTGTTGCTTAACGACTGTCTAAATTCCATAACGGTTTTGGTAAAGAGAAGGATTGATTAGATATTTTTCTTCTTTCTTTCAATGTAATTCAGGTGAGTTTTCATACTTTTCATTATAAGGGCTATTTATGGGTGACATTGAGAGGATGGCTTTGGAGTCGAAAACAGCAATAGGTGCAATGAAGCGAGGCGCTGAATCAGGCTGACGGTGCGTGTTCAAGTGTGGATGATGGGATGATTATCGTCTCTGCAGATTTAGCTTTCAAAGTGTGCCGGCGAGACACCTGACAAATCGTATGTTTGACTACAATGCCATGGGAAGCTCTGGGTAATTCTAGGCTTTAAAGTAAAGACCTGTCGCTTCCCCAAACCCCACCTCAACCCCCGCTTTGTTTAGGGTGCAGAATGAAATGTGGGTTTTAGAGTAGATTACGTGTTAAACTGCTAAATTATTACGTTTTTACAGGCATCTGGCATTTATGCAATTTAGTTTTGATAAACAGAACTCTCTGATTTCTGCCTCAACTCTGCATGTTTGTTTTTTGTTTTTTTTTGTTTTTTTTAAATGGTGGCACGTCTGTTTTGAAATAAGAATTGTATAGTAAAGATGTTTGTGCCATTAGCCATGGTAAAACATCTTTTGTATTATATTCCCTTCACCATCTGTAATCTGTGTGTTTTGGTATTTGTTTTTAATGAAACACAAAGGTTGTGCAGTTGGAAAAAAAGAGAATCGCAGAAATTACACGCTAATTTTATAATATATATTTTTGCCTGTATTCTAAAAAGCATTAGTCTTTGGTTTGCAGGTGTTAGTGTTGCACTGCACATATGCTGTTCTTGGAGTATTTCTAGACTGTAAACCTGGTCTACATATGACTTGCTTTCAGATCTAAATGGTTTATGATGATTGTCAATCACGTGTTTTATCACGTGGGCGAGTGTTGGATTCCAGTGCCAGACCACTGCTGCTGTCTTTTTTTTTTTTTTTTTTTTTTAATTTTCTTGAAAAGTGCAGTGTAGATAAGGTTGACCTTTCAGACTCTCAATCGTGCCAACATGACCATAATATTACGCCCCACCTTATCCAGCCCTGTATCTCTGATTCTATGTTGTACATGGTTTTCCTTTATGTGCGATGTGAACACTAAGGTTTGATTGCATTGTACAGGCACGGCATATTCTAGAGCCTGTCATTTCTCATTAACAGAAAAACACTACGGAAACGTTCGTAGGTCGTGTATTGCAAAAACAGCCTTTCTATCACATGTAAGCATTAATCTTTCAGGATGTCCAAAGGGCAGCAGAGTCTTTTGTCCATCTTTCTAGAGTTTTTTTGTTCTTGGTTATGTGCACTAAACCCGCTTAGCACTAACGGCTGCAGTTTATCTGTTTGGGGAAGCACATTCCTGGTACTTGATGTGAACACTAATTAAAAGAATGGATTATTTGCTTGAGGTCCATACTGATGGGGTGAATGCAGGAAATATGAAGCTGACTTTTTTTTTTTCTTTTTTTTCTTCTTTCTATTATGACCTGTATGTAGGACCACTTCATATAATTTTTTTTTTTCGGTTGCTTTTTTTGATAACGGGTAAAGAAAAATTATTTGTGGTGTATAAAATCAAAGTAATGTTTGTTTGCTTTTGTTTGATTCGCTTTTTTAAGCATACCAAATGTAAATGATGTATTATAATGTGTGCCAATCCCCTTTCTTTATAGAGCCAGACTTTTAACAAGTGCCAACATTGTGTAAAACCATAAATATGGACTTGGTCAATGTATTTTATGGTCCTGTTTTTAAAAATAAACACCAAGTATGTGATTAATTTAAACAGATAAAGGACACTTGTATTACATATATTTAAGGTTAAAGATGCTAAAGTTCTGTTTGCTGAAATTCCATCTTCAATGCATGTGTGTCTGATTTGTGTGGCTGGCTTTATGGGTTGGTTGGTGGGTGGGTGAGGGCGGAAACGGGGCCTAATTCTTGCTCATTTTACAGTGTTTTTGCCATAATTCTCTTTTCTATGGTTCATTTCAGCCACTGTTGCCTAAGGCTCATTTAAACATGGAAACAGTTTTCATAACCTTCTCCGTAAAAAGAATAATGATCTGTTTTAAATTGGAATAAACTTTGTTCCTATGTGTGGTGTGATTTGTTTGCTTTTTTTAAAAAACTTTTTTTTTTTTTTTACATAACATGCACTATATTCATATACTTTTCATTTTCATTTAAAACAAATTAATTTCACTGGTATGAATTAAGCAGTCAGCCACGTCCAGGAGGACGTGTTAGTAATTTTAATTAGTGTGGATTGTAACTTCCATTTTCTTAAGCAACTGTATGAACATGAAACTAAAGATTTTATTGAAGGTGCGTTCTAGTCACTATAATTTTTTTTACCCCATGTGTAATAAACAAAAATTTTTAACAAAATAACAAAGGACGAGCCTTTTGATATCAGCTGATGTTCACTAAACAAGTGGATTATAAATCTTTACAGCTCCGGGGTCTGTGAATTGGACGTTCTGGTGGATGTTGCTGTCTGCAAGATGCTTCACGTGGTCTTCCCGTGTCTGTGTTGGATTCCTCTCGGTTTTGTGAAAGAAAATTAATATTAGAACTACATTTTTCAACTAAAGTGTTTTATATTGATTTACATGAAAAGAAACATTTCATATATGACTTTCGTTTAAAAAAAGACCATCTACAAATCACTAGACACCTTTATCCAGAGCTACTTACATTTATACAACGGTGGCTAGATGGAGCTGGGAATCGAACCAACACCTTAACCATGAGCCACCGCTTCCCTGTTATCTAACTGTAAAGTATATTAAATGATATAAAGCGATTTGTCGCCTCCTTGTGGTGGATTGTGGTATCGGCAAACGCCCTTATTTGTAAATGTCGATTTTTATTTTTTTTTTAATTTCAACTTTATTTTTAGTTTTACGCTAAAACAGAGCACATTGTGTAATATCTGCTTTTAATCAGACGAATGACTAATAAAACGCAGCAGATACGTGTGCAGACATGAATGTGTGTGTGTGTGTGTGCGCGCGTGTGTGATTGTATATCCAGGCGCCTTCATTTCACAAACCCACCAACGCAGAGAAAGCGGCACTGGAGCGCATCTGAGAAACAGCGCTGCTGGGATTGTGGTTAAAAACGGAGCTGACAGGGGGGAAAAAAACAGGCAATAATTTTATCGGTAAAAACGACGTTATTATTCGGGGCGTCTTTACGAGATTTGCCCTCTTATGGCGAAGAATACCCCAAGAGAAATCACTTCCAGATCCGAGACTAAAGCCTCGTAATCGGAGCAAAGCTGCTGCCGCTGCTGGTGCTGCTGCGCTGTTTGGGTGGCGTGTTAGCGGGCTAGCTTAGCCTGCTTCATCCGTTATATACCGACGAACAAAGAAGAGGGGAAAAACCGTCTTTCCGACGCTTTGCTGGTCTAAAAGGTCCGCGTAAAGATTGAACCCGAAACCTGACATGATGTTTCCACAATCCAGGCACTCGGTGAGTGTTTTATTGTTGCTTTCTGCAGGCTGGACTTGAACGTCTTTAGCAGGCTACGCTAATCGGTTAACTAACCTGCTCGAATCCCGGCCAGATTGTTAGCTAGCGTCAACTTTAACCAGTCTTCTGTTTATAACAGCGCGCAAACTAACGGGTTTAATTTAACCCGGGTTAATCTGTAGCGACACAACCTTTAGCTTCTTTAGATAAACGTTTAACTAAAGACAATTTATTTATATAATATGTAAATATTTAAAGCAGCACAGTGACAAACCCAAAACAAAGACTTTAGAGAAGCAGTAACTAATACTATATAAAGCTATTATTATTATTATTATATTTATTATATGCACACGCATATTTATTATCTTATATTTCTCCTAAAAAGCAAGCAAACAAACAAAAGCTAGAAACTATTATAAATAATGAGTTGTAAACTAAATATCATGTGTGGGTTTAATTATTGATCAAATCTCTACTGATGCTCCCATTTTATTTATTCCGTAATGGATCATGTTCCTACATGGCTAAATATATATATATAATATAATATACAATACAATTTAAAAAAAAAAGTTTAAAATATTGACTAGTCAGTAACTCCAAACAGTTTAATAATCTATTGTGAGTATTATGTAATAGATAAACGTCATCAATATCCAATAATGATCATTTCTAACCCATTGCTGATTATCATCTTTAACGATGCAGATGTTGTTGTTTTCTTGCAGGTGTTTAAATGACGGGATTTGGTAAATGAATATGTAAAGGACTGTTTGTTGTGTAACCCAACACTACTCTGTTCTATTACATTAGGATCTGTGCGTCTGTTTCATAAATCAGTGCTAATAAACGCTGATGACTTGAACCGCAAGTTAACCCTGATTCCAGTACAGAACACACAATGATTATAACTGCATTATAAGCTGCTTGTAAATGCCGGCTAAGAATGATCACTCGGGTTATGTTTAAATGAGGTACATTTAGCACCCAGAATATTGTGTGTTTTTCTTCTGTATCTAGAACCTGAGATCCGAGCACAATCTGGTTGCTGTACTTTAAATAGAAACCCTAAGGGTCAAACCTTTGTAACACGCCAGCGAGTTTTATAAGCACATAAATAAATTAAATCTTCAGTCATTAGTGACGGCGGCAAAAGAGTTTTCTTCTCCCTTTCTTACCTATATTGTGTGACAAGGTCATGGGTAGGGCTGTCACGATTATAACATTTGGGTGGCGATTGATTGTCAAATAATCAATTGCGATTATGACGATTTATCGCCTGTTTGGGGGGCTTTTTAACGATAAACTGCAGTATACAATGAACACACCTCACACAAATTTTAAGTTATTTATTCAGGAAATCATAAATAGTCTATTTGACAAATATGAGCGGAGTGAAGGGGCAAAAACTTCCGTTTAAAGCATTTTATAACCGCGCCGGATTTTCATGTTATCTCCCGGCTCTTTGCTCACTCTGTACTTCCTCTTCACTCACTCCTCGCTCTATGTTCGCTCCACTTTTTGCCTTTTTGAAAGTATCACTGTAAATATTAGATTATAGATAAATAGAAAGATGATATTTAAAGAACTCTATATTTTATTGTGTTCTGTCAGTGGTGTTTAGCAGTATATGAATATGTTCTTGCTCTATACAGTTGTGTTATGGGGCGTTAACATGAGTTGAACTCGTGATGGTGCGTTAGTGTAGCGTTAGTGTAGCACGCTCAGAGCATCAGAAAACCACAATTCTCCGACTTTCAAAAAATCAGCTTATACCTCTGGGAAAAATTACACCACTTCACCCTGCTCATGTACTTTGGTTGGAAGTAGAGTGTTGCAGTTACTGCAGTTTTCTTTTTTTCGATTAAAAAAAAAAAAAAAAAAAAAAAGCACAATTATTGCGGTTGGATCACGGTTATGCCAAATAATTGCGATCCTACGGTTATTTAATAATTGTGACAGCCCTAGTCATGGAAACAGTTTTTTTTTTTTTTTTTTTTTTATTCGATGACCTTTTCATACAAATCATCATACAAAGTTTGTGCAAATAACGTCCATAAATATACAAATCGGTAAAGGGGTGTCCAGACTTTTGCACACAACTGAATAAGCACGACCTAAAACTGACTTATACTTTTGGTCTACAAAAGTAAAACCAAAAAGTTCCAAGACACACCAGCAGATGGCGGCACAAGGCTGTAATGTGATGAAAGCTTTAGAAAACTATTCCTGATTCAGTGTTGCGAGTTTACTTAGCAGTTCTCTTTATGCTTTCGTTAATAAAATAAAGATTTTAATGCTTTTAAAATTGAAAAAAAAAAAATCCCAGTATAAAATACTTTGACTAATTGCACAGGGCAGAACTACACTTTTGATGATTTTTCATTGAGTCATGCAGCTGTGCTTCTAAATCATGATTAAAAGCAGGTTTTGCATTTTAACACATGGACAGATGTTCAAAATTTCCCTGGTTTGTCAGATTCTGTAAATTTTCATCATAATCACAGGACCTGGAGCTGTAATATCGACTCTTATGACTTCCACAGATCGGTGGTAGTAGTAATTCGATGGCCTTTTGATACCCGGAAATGTTTGCTTTCATTGCGGGCGTACTATCATTACTGAATTTGTGAAAATGCTGAGAGTAATAAATGGCTCAAGCAGCTTAGTCCTGGCACTGAGGGCAGAAAAGGATCTCATAAATCACGATCTGGAGTCTGGCCTGTCTGAACCCCGGCCAGAGGCGATGATGAAGATGAGAAGGATGTTATTGCCACGGCAGCACGGCTCCATGGCAACGAGTTTTCACCGTTCTTGACAAAGATGGTGTTTACTTAGACTGCCCTGAATGGCTCTCAGCTGTAACTGTGTGCAGAGATGTGCTGTATCCGAGACCTTCAGCTGAAAAGCCAGAGACTTTACCCTAAACCTCTAGTGTCCTGTTTGTTTTTCTCCCCTTAAAGGTTAACATCAACCTTCACAGCTCTGTCTCTGCTATAGCTTTGTTTGGTAAAGTGGTCTTATGTTTGGTCGATCTTGTCTACCCTTTCATGAGGAACAACTCTTACAAAAAGAGCAAAACAACGGAACAATTTGTTTCCGTGTTAATAAAGGATCGTGGTGCTGTTTCAGTGAATCTGCATTTTAGTCACCGCAAGAACCGAAACCTCACCATCACTGGAAATTTAGTAATGTGCAGTTAAAGGTATGATAGGTGATTGTCTTTAGGAACATTTTTTTTAATTCTGCTGATTGAAATTCTCTTCACAATCAGTTAGCAGTCACCAATTTGACTGATCTAAATGTATTTGTATGCATTTCTATATTCTGCGAAAGTCCTAGGACCAAGAAATGTTTGTGCAATTAAAATGTTTGGGCCAAATGTTATGATTATGGGTCAAATGGCCTAAAGATGAGGCCATGGCCATGGAGTTATTTCCTTTGGGCAGGTAGAAATATGGTGTGATTGGATTTTGGTGTGTTTTGATAGTAACACAGCTTATGTAGTTTGAGTACCTGTACCAGTTAGCTTAACTGCAGCAGCAGTGTGTAATCGGCTACTATTATCATGTTCGGTATTTTAGTACTGTAACTAACCTTAGTAAAGTTTTCTCACTGGTGAATGACACATGATGTGTGAGGGTAGAACGTACCTGCTGCCAGGCTGTAGGTATCAATTTTCAAGATGTTCTGCTGCATCCTTAGAAACGGTGACGAGCCTTAAATGATATCGTGCTATTTTTGCTTTATGTGATTTGCGAAAACTCGCAAGCGCAAGGATTTATTTGATTTGTGTGTAAGCAGTCATTGCTCTTTCCTGCATGATCTCAGTTCCCTGTTCCTGCCCAGTGTTAATTCCGAGCTAAAACCAGGCTGATAGTGTTTGCCCAGGCACGGCTGTTTCAAGATGGAAAATCATGTAATGGGTCGAGGTTATGCATTGACACTTCCTCGGCTAAAAAAAGCAGCTAGAAGCTGTCCTGAATTTAGTGACTTGAGTAGCAACAGACAGAAAAGGGTATTTGTAAAATACTAAAACTTATGCAGACAACCTTTAATTTATGACATGTGAACATGAGCCAGAGATCAACCGGGTCACCAGTGTGTTTGATCGCCGCTTTGTTATTGGACAACTAGGTTTGAGTTTTCACTCATTGACCACAGATATTACAGCAGTAATTGAAAGACTCAGGCTTTCGCCAGAATTCTGTTAGCCGACTTGTTAAATTGACCTACAGCACTGATATCTGATTGGCTGGTTATTTTTATTGTTTTAGCCTTATCTAAAATCAGGCTCCCGGCTGGTGATGGACAGCAGCGAACGGTGATGTCATTTGTCTAACATTTAAATGGTTTTGTTTCTCTTTAATAGCAACACTTTCTTAAAGCAGTTTTATACACACAATTATTTTATATATCAGATTTTTTGTTGTTCATGTTTAATTAAATGAAGCTTCAAACCAGTCTTCAGGTTTATTTTAGGGAAAAAAATTAACAAACCATCTTTTAATAAAACAGATGGGTTTTGCCTGGTAGGTGGTAACAAGATGGGTAAATTAAAGATTTTATTTCAATGATGCATGTCTGATAATTTTATGTGCTTTTCAAAAACAGCAATAGACTGTTGGTGAAGTCTGTATGTGACAGTCGTAAGTGTTGATGTATTAAAAAAAAAATGATGAAAATGAATTTTGTTAAATTCTGACACGTTTACTTTTTTGGTATTTGGAAGATGCCTGTCATTCAGAGCAACTTCAGGGCCTCGAACAACAGTGGCAGCTTGGTGGTAAACCGATCCACAGTCCAACAAACCAACCACCGAGCTACCACTCTTTCCACTTATAGCAACCTATTCCTATTTGTTTTATTAAAAAACAAAGGAAAGTTTTATTCCGAGTGTGACACCCAACAGTTTCCGTGTTCATACTTTCAACAGAAAAAAAGATGAACACATGCTTTCCGCCAGCTGAACCTTTTTAGACAGATGCACATGCTGCACCACGGAACAGTGTAGAACCCTCGCAGCGCTATCCGTCCTCCTCCTCATACATGAGCTCATAGACGCCAACAATTGGCTGGTGTCATTGTGACTGGAGGGAGGGAGGGAGGGAGGATGCCACTTCTTTCACCCGGACAGGATGGCCAGTTTTTAGATAAATATTTTATCATTGGTGTTTGCTGGTTGCTACGATGAATTCTGTTTAAATCTCCCAGATTCTGTCGAGATGCCATTATTGTTCTAATCTATGACTGTGTGTGTGAGGCAGCACATTATACCTATTTCTTAAAGACAAGTTTCTGGCCATTGATTAACCGCCAGCTGACTGTTTGTCGAGTATGCATTTCTTCATGATTGTTTATCTGGCCAGGATAGTTCATCAGACTGTTAAGGCTGATGTGTGTAAGGCAGAAAGTGGTCGGATTAAGTATGTGTCACTGTTTGCTATTTTTCCAGCATCAAGAAGGATAAAGCACATCTACAGATCAAGTTAATTAGCATTAACTGCATACTGTAAGATTTATATTCTTTATTTGTATTTCCTGCTATTCTACTAAGTCTGCTTGTCTTGCTGTGAACTATGAACAACGTGTTTGTTTCCTTCTTGTCTTGAACAGTCGGGTCACTGATTTGCCCCCTTGTCTTTGTACTAGTCTTTCGCTGACATGATTTTCATATTTGGTTCATTAGATGAAGTGGTGTGTATATAACGTTATCTTAAGACATGAGCAGTCGGCCTTGTATTCTGTTTAAAGAGTTAATTAGGCTTTGTCCGTAGATTAGATTGCTATTTAGCAGTCATAGTGCATTTAAGCCATTTCCAGGTCCTGTTCTGGAAGTTTTAAACGATCATGCTGCCTTGTAATCCCTGTTTAGAAAAAGCTACACAAAAGCTTACGAGAGCACCGCCCGGAGCTCATAAACAGCCTGCTGCTGCACACGGGCAAATCCCTGAGGAGGAGGTCGCCGTGTGGGGATGCTAATACAGCATTTAGCTATGAATATCTGCCCTTTGTTTGAGTTCATCTGCATTCTGCCTGGCACCGGCTTTCGGAGGCGTGATTGCACACGTTATTGCGGCTTCAAGTGCTGAGTTTCATTGCTGATTTATTTGTTTCATGGGCTGGAAGTAATCTTGAGGTCATGACCTGTGGATTTCTTTTTTTTTTTTTTTTTTTTTTTTTTTTTTTTTTTTTTTTTTTTTTAACCGGAATAGCATCAGTCACGATCAAAAGCTCCTGCGCCGTAATCTAATAAATCACACCAAGCCAGGCGTCTGCGCTCAGTGTCTGCCCTCTAAACCTGTGAGTTGATGACACACAGCCCATAACACATAGTCGTGCCTCGCTTTCCCCCTTAAACTCCAGCTCAGATAAATGCGCTTGGTCTGCATAGAGAGTTTATCTGCAGTATTGTAAAAGGGTTACTTAGACAATGATTTGTAACAATGTTATTAAACATATGAATTAAAATTTATTCGCAATATATGTTCTATTCTGTTAATTTTAGCATATAAACAGACAATTACATTTACAGGTATTTAGCTCGAAGTTAACCAAGTCATTTGTATGTTGTCAGTGGTGAACAAACCACCTATAGTAGGGTTGGATTCCTGGATTCTTGCTAGCTGAGTAATGTAGTAATATACAGTGAGCTAGTTTGCTAGATAAATGCATAAAAAAGGTATGTATGTAAATTATAGGTTTGGCGTCCTGTTTTATTAACATCAGGGCTGCAACCAGTGATGAAGCTATTTTTTTTTTGATGGGACAGGGAGACATGAAACAGGGATGGGGAGGTGGGACCGGAAAGGACCTGAGCCAGAATCGAACCTAGGTCGATAGAGCACAACCGCACATTAGGGCTGCGCCACAGCACCGGCCAACCAGTGATTATTTGACAATTGTCTAATTGGACTGCACTTAATTTACAAATTATTCAGTAGACTTTGATTAGAATCAGGTTAGAATTCTACTGTCTACTGCGAGCATCCATATCCCTGTGATCAGATGCTTTTTTTAATCACAGGAAAAATACGATAAAAGATCTTAACAGCGTATTCTGTTGACCTACATTGGATTTTACTGATACCGGTAGCCAAGTTGGTCAATACTTTCTGATAACTGTTTCACATAAATCCAAAGACATGCTTAAAATGACTAAATTTAGCTAGAGTACAAAATAAATGTACATAATTACAAAAATGCATGTTATTTGCATAGTCTCACACTTTAGTTACATCTGAACTGGATAATTATGAACCTGTTCAGGAATGGGTTGTTGGGGCATGTACACAGGAAATGTGTAAAATGTCTGTGTTAATTTGGGTTTAATGTTTTTGTATTGTGAAAGCTTTTGCGGGTGTACAATAATATGCATCAGAAGACTGCTCATCACAAACACCTTATACCAGATTTGCTTCCCATTTTTCTGTTAGAATAAGTTCTACTCTTCTAGTAAGACTATTTAATAAATTTAAAGCTTGAATGTGAGATATGTGTTTATTCAGCTACATTAATATTAGTATTAGTCAGATCTGGAACTAACGTCGGGCGAGGAGGTCCGGGGTGCAGTCAGCGTTCCAGTTCATCTTAAAGGTATTCAGTGGTGTTAAGATCATGGTTTTTGTGCAGAACACTCACATTTTTCCACTTTAGTCATAACACACCATGTGTTCATGAACTGGAACTGGAGTTTTGTCATGCTGAAAACAATGTTTGGGTCTCTAAGATTAGAATGTTAATGATAAATAATGTAATGCTCCATTATTGCACCATACAAAACATTCCAAACAACTGTGTGCTTCCAAATTTGTAGCAACATTATAGAGAGGAATCACATATTGATGATGAGGTGTCCATAACATTTTGGCAGTATAGTGTATGTTCGAAAACCTTAGCTTCAAACCAGAATTAGTTAATTAAGACTAGTTTATATACTGAAAAGGTTGTTAAGAAAATTTTTCAAATTTTGGTTTGACAAATGTTTGCAAAAGTAAAATGTTTGTAGAAGTTTGTAAAATTGACTGCAGAATCATCCACGTCCAACATCCAGCTTCTTTTTAGTAAATGCCTCTGTCTGTAAGCAGGTTCCGACTGCACAGCTGGTAATATTAATACACCTTACTCAAATGTTCATAGGAATTATGATGGAAACTCTCTTCTCTGCCTTACAGTTCTGATTAATAAAATTGTTAAATTGCTTATATCCAAATTGCAATTTAAAAATAGGGGGGGAAAAACAATAATGCACTATTCACGCTCTTCATCACATGCTGTGCTAGATGAGAGTCGAGGTGTGCACTCATCTTCCAGGATCTGAAGACAAAGAGCCTGCACATATCCCAGTAGTAAAACCTAAAATTGATGTGGTAACTAGGACTGGGCGGTATGACCGTGTATAACTGTACTAGATTTTTTATACAGTATAAAACTCGACATGCAAATTAGTGGGTGTGGTTAACTCATGTGCAGCATGCGTGAGCCTTAGCAAGAGGCACTGCATATGAGATGTTTTAAGTCTTTACATATTTACATTTACATATTTAAGTTTTCCACTGTTAATAATTTTATACTTGTGAAAAGATGTTTTTTGAGGAAAGTTTATATTAAGAAAGTTTAAGGTCAGGTTAATCCAAGTTTATATTTCATTTACTAGATTTATCTTATACTATAAGTATACTATAATAAATATCCTAACTATATTAAGACCAAAATAAAAGGAATAAAGTAATGATATAACATTTCTGAAGTATTTTTGTTAATTTTCTGGAGTGACTACCTATTTAAATAACTTTATTGTGAAAATATATATTTACACTGAAATAGAATAAGGGTCATGCCACCCACTCCTAGTGTATTACCTCTTTGCCAAAAAAACCTTTTAAATCTTTTATGCATTTGATAGAAAGACACACTTTTTTAGCCCATTTAGCAATCAAACCGTAAACTATTATTTATACTGTATACTGTTACTATATACTGCTCCCAACTATTATTTTTGCAATTTAGGAAATTTGTATATGCTTAATTTAAGCATTGTCAGACTGTATAAAGCTAAACTAAACTAGGAGAAACGAGCGACTGAGGTTACATTAGGTAAGCAACCTGAGGCGTGCATTTAAAACATTTGAAAACATTTGAGTGGCTTAGTATAGTAAAGTGGGCTAATGGCATCTTTTAGCGTGACTGAGACTGTGTGCGCTAGGTCCATGTCCATGGAGATAATCATCCAAATCAAATTTATACTCAACAGGATTAGCTTTCCATCCCTCAACTGGATTACAGAGCCAGCCCATGCAGCAGCTGAGAACCCCGCCGGTCGGATTCTAGGCTTGGATTTTATATTAAATATTATCTCTATTATTATTTGTCCTAGGCATTTAATATTTTGCTATTTTTACCCCAGGCAGGTTAAAACTGCCCCGTGCATTTTGAGTTTAGAACAGCTTTTATCTACATTTCAGTGTAGATTTATAGCAAATAGTATTCTTATACCACACAATGTCATCTTTTTTTTTTTTTTTTTTCAAAGCAGGTATTAAAGTGCTACAGGAGACAGTTAGTTGATATAAAGATGAACCATTCTAATACAGATCATTTTTTTTGTTTTATTTGCCTGTTTACAAGCAGGAACTTTGGTGCCCCTTAAAATATAGAAGCAGTTCCTTTTTCATGAGATTTCCTGTTCATCTTGTTCACTACGTGCCACAAACCTGCCAACACATAGGTGTCAGAACAGGAACAGAGGTGAGATATACTGTAGTACTCTGGTAGTTTGTCTATGGGTAAAACAGATTGAGGGAAACGTATTTGCAGAATTCTGTAGAGATGATTTTTTTTTTTTTAAGGATTCTACCCTTTAACTGACTAGAGTCAGGGGCCTGTCAGTAAATTAATAGAATGATGAATCTCATTTAGCTGCTGAAGATTCTCAATTTGCCCAGCAACACATGAAACCTTTAAATGCTTTAATTGCTTCTCAGAGGAGCCGTGCAGAATTGCAAGAAGCGAGGATCAAATTAGGGGATTGTCCTATTTTTGTGGGTTGTGTTTGAAAGACAGAAAAGAAAGTGAAAAAGAGAGCAAGAAGTAGAAGTTAACTTTGGCATGTTTCTTTTTCTGCATGTGAAAGACTTGTCAAATAGTCCACACTCTGGTCTTTTTTATGGCCTGTTTCCTGGCATCTCTGCTACTTGCTCTCCGGCCTGTTTTTTATGTAACACCCAGCCCAGAATTGCGCTGATCCTGAAATCCTTTCCTCAAAGGCGCCAAGCCACAGAGCAGGTTCTGAAGCTTACTATTGTGTGGGTGGCCAACCTGCAGCTTTCCACCACTCAATACTCCACCCGAGGCTATCTACTGCGAACGTCTGAGAATTCGAGCTAGTTCCATACCCCACTGTTCCTCAGGATATTATGTTTCCTGGGCCGCCTCAGTCATGAACCTGCGGGCTGGTGGATTCTGAAAACGGGAGTACTGCGCTTTACTCTGCATACTGAGCTTATGTTAAGCTATCTGACCCTTGGTGTGCCTTAAGCCTCAAGATATCATTGTAAGACTTTCCCTGGTGATTTGGCTGAAAAAAAAAATGGTAGAATTATGGCAACTGGTGGAAATGTTTCGACCACAGCTGGCTAATATATGCTAAAAATGTTACTGCTATACAATGGATACATATAACCACAGTGTTCTAAATAATGGGAGCTTGGACTTACTAATCCCTAGTTTTTACTTTGCGTTACTTGTTCGATTGAACTTGCCTTCAATAGAATTTTATGAGTACGGTATAAAATACAAAAGGACACACTGTCCTGAAAAACATTAATCAACAACAGAAGCTTTTATTGTCATTTCAACCATATAAAAAGCAGAAGCAGTACAAATTGACTTAAAACAACACAGAACTAAACAAACGACACAGGGCCACAACTAGAGCCTCAGTTGTCCTAGCCAAATAAAATGCATAGTATGCAACATGGTGCAAGCAGTGCAGGACAGACAGTGCAATAAACAATACAAGAAACCTCTACATAAAATAGCGCTGACCAGAGTACAGATTATGTTGTGCAACTACAGTAAAAATGGTGCTAATAGAGTAATGGTAGCATTGGTTTTTTTCTTGTTGATGTGGCGCTGTAAAAGTGGAATTATATTGAGTGTGTGTGTGTGAATTGAGGTAGTTTAGTTCTGAGTGTTAAGGAGCCTGATGGCTTGAGTGAAGAAACTGTACTCCCAGAATCGGAGATGGATCAGCTTGTAAAGTATCTAAAGATTCCCACCTCTAATAGCAACTATAAACAGTCCTCCTTCCCCACCTGACTAATAATTTTCTCTCATTTGAAGACAACAAAGAACAGTCTTTCACTGTACCTGAATGACTGAAGGCGTAAACTTCTCCATTCTAAAGACTGCCATGTGTCAGACAAGAAGTTTACATCGAACCTTTGACTAACTCCAGAAGCACTTTCTCATGAAGAACTCAACACTTGTGACGTTCCTGTGAAGTTTTTGCATATTGAACAAGTCTAACCTTATGACTATAATAATGAATAATTTTTAATCAACACTATCTGACCAGTCAGAAACACACATTTGTAATGCGTTATAAATCTAAATGATTGATTTGTCGAGGATCTACAAAATTTGGTTCTGAGGCCATATATTTTTTGTTCCGCTTTGTTGATTAAATAACCTGACAAATTAAAATGACACTTTGTAAGACACCTTTCATAAACAAATTAAAAAAAATATTTTAATTTAAGGCATTAGAATATGTAGCATTATTGCTGTATGGAAATTTTAAACAGTTTTACCCTTAAAAGCCCTCATTCAGATGATTGACAGAGTTCTAAAATAGAGTTTTTAACCCTTGGGCAGTACAGTAGGTTACATGGCTTTAGGGATGATTAATGAGAGAAAAGGCACTTGACTGGAATTTGATTACTCGTGTGTTTAAACCTTATTATTATCATCGTTTTGGCTCAGTTTGACTTGATGGGTAATTTCCCACAGTGTCAAAGCATTATATGGAAAAAGCGACTCTGACTCTAAGGATGTCTTCCTCTGAAATCAGAGCGATCTGTAGTCACGAAAATCTGTCGAAAATATGAAAGGCCTCCTGTTTACTTTTTGGGAGTGCTGCCAGCATGGCACCTGGTGTACTTAATCGTCCATGGCAGAAGAAGCCAGATCTGTTTTTAGGGAAGCAGGGGAAATAATATCTGCTTAAAATGCCTCCCATGTAATACAACTGGAATTTAGCGACTGTCTGCTTTGACTGACACTTGAGTGACAGGGATTTTTTTTTACTTTTCGTAATATTCCTATCATGGAGAAGGTATTGGCAGGTTTATGGTGTAGCAAATGCTGCAGTTTTTTACGCTTTGAAGCATAACAATCTAAAAGTCTCAAAAATTCTGGAAGTGTTCAGAGTCCTTAATGCTGTTTTAAATTGCATTCCATTAACCATGCTAACCTGTTGGGGAAACAAGACCGTGTGTGTGTGTGTGTGTGAAGGCGTCTGACTGACTGATTGTTAATACTTTGATTACAGGCTTCATCACAACAGCTGAAGTTCACAACATCAGACTCCTGTGACCGCATTAAAGATGAGTTCCAGTTCCTCCAAGCGCAATATCACAGGTGATTTTTTTTTTCTTTCTCTTTATATCTCAATCTCCCCATTTCACTTTATTCTTTTTATACCTTGTGATTTTATTCACATTTCTTAGTTCGGTAAACAGTTCATTTTTAGAAAATGATTAGAATGAACAGTTTAACAAGAAACAAAATGATAAGGCACACACACAGTGCAGGTTGTGTAAGTAGAGGCTAGCTCTTGTCTGATGCTTTGACTTCTGGGAAACAGGACCTAAACTTGCTGCAACATGAAAAGCGTGACCCACGTCCTTTGTGTGTTGTTTGTAGTGACAGTTTTTTCACTCCTCTTTATTTCCATGACAACAAGGGCTCGTGTGTTTAACCCACCTTTTACATGTGTGCAGTTGAAAAGAACAGGGCCTCATACTTCCTGTATTTGTTTTGACCTTCACGCTCCTGTGTTCCACTTCAAGTCAGAACCCAAATTCTATCTCTCTCATTTTCTCTCTCTCTCTCTCCTCTCTGTCCCTCTCTTTTTTTTCCTCTCACTCTCTCTCTCTCTCTCTCTCTCTCTCTCTCTCTCTCTCTCTCTCTCTCTGTCTTTCTTTTGTTCTCTCTCTCTCTCTCCTCTCTTGTTCTCTCTCTGTCTTTCTCTCTCTCTCTTTCTCTCTTTCTTTCTCACTTGTGTAATGTGTAGAGCCGTTTAAAGGAAATGTACAGCATGCTGTCTCCAGAGCCCAGACAGGCCTTTGCTCCCCCATGCAAGTGCATAAATAGATCAGGGAATGCATTAATCAAAATAAGGATGACAGCAAAAGCAATGTGGAGGCAGGAAGGAACAGCAATAAAACTACATCAGTGTAGGTTTTTCTGTTTTTTTTAACCCCAGCAGCATCCTCAAATGCAACTCGCAGCTACAGCCAGTAGCTGCCATTCCCAATCACAGGTAGCCTGGCTGCATGGAAGATGGTTGCTATGCCAACCTCCAATGTATGTTAAAGTGCTTTTTTTTATTTTAGTGGCCTTTTAAAATGTAAAAATTAGGAAGTAAATAAACTGTGAGGGGGTGCAGCACGAGGTCACCTTTTATTTCACAGCTAGGAAAAAACGCCCACAAAATTTAAGAAATTCTCGGCCTAATGATATTTATTATTAATTTTTTATGGTATGCAATTAAATGGAATTAATTTTTGTTTTTGTGTTACTTTGTGTGTGATTTTGAATTCATTTTTTTTCCTTTTTAGATTGAAAGAACAACTAACTTTTTTAGAAATAATCATACTCTTGTTCTTTACAGTCTGAAGTTAGAATGTGACAAACTGGCCAGTGAGAAGTCGGAGATGCAGCGTCATTATATCATGGTAAGTGCTGTGCTATTATTATTTTGAGAACAGCCTGTTGTCAAAACCAGAGCTGAAGCAGTGAGGATATGCTCGAGGGGTCCTTTTAGGCAGTGGCTCTGGAAGCGACGAAAGGAGTGGAGCGGTATGATTTTGGTCCTAGTTTGGAGAAGGTGAAAGTCATTGTGGTTTTTCTGCACTCCACCACGAGCTTAACTCTTGTTAAAGACTCATCAATTTGTTCATGCTTTACGCAGTTTCATTATATGTTGCTGAACAGTTAAAGACCCCGCTCTGTTACTACATCGGCACGTCCGCATTCCAGCCCAAAGTTTGGATCTCTCTGCGATACAGAAAGCGCACCCGAATTCTGTTTTCTCTGCTGATTACTACCGGATTAAATAAGCAGCCTGTTTAAACCCTTATTCCTGGATTAATGTGTCACTTGCCTCAATATTTCATGACTTTTCCCTGGTTTTGACCTCGACTCTTGCTTTCATCACACCCCAGTTTGGATTTACGCTTTGGAATACCAGATGCTCTTCTGATTTTGCTTTACTCTTTTTATCTGCATGGTTTTGTTTAAGACTATATATCTGCAAAGGGCCTTATTATATGCATCGGGCACAATACATCATGATATATTGCAATAAAATGCATATTACAATACATTGCAATACTTCAAATAAACATTTTACAAATACAACAAATATGAAGCCGGTGGTGACCTAATTTTTTCAGCCATGCTTGCTTCTAAGACATTGGCTCTATGTGTCAGCAACTATAGGAGCGAAGGAGGAAGTCGTTTGACACACACTGAGGGTTTTTTAATTACATATCAACCGAAACATAAATCGTTTAACATTTAAAAAGATATGTATCAGATACTAAAGGTTAGAATATCGATACACTGTTGTGAAAAAAAAAATGTAACGAAAAAAATATTTTGTTCATGGTGTGCTTCTGGGGAACAAAAAAGTTTGATAGTCGGGCAGATGCAGGTCTAAAAAGTGGTGCATGTACATGAAGTTGCATCAAATCAGGTGTGGAAACAGAAAGTGACAGCTAGAACCAAAGCAAAAACTAGGAGAAGATCTGAGGCAGGGGCTTTTCTTAGCCCCAGGCTGCTTACCTTCTCAGATACGCACAACTCCCAGCTTTCCACCCACTGACCAATTCCCTAGCCTACCGCTTTCATCTATTGCTTTCTTACATTTCCTTTTTACCTCAATCTCTTTTTTTTTCCCCCTTTGTCTAATTTCTTTTTTCTCTCTGCTTCCTATTTAGTTTTTTTTTTTCTCTACACACTTTTTTTTTTTTTTGCACTTTGCCCTTTTTCCCTGTCTCTGCTCTCTAATCGTATTTTTTCTGGCCTGCGCTCCGTGTTGCTCTCTGATATTGCTCCTCTAATTGAACCACAGAGCAGTTTAATCTGATCTAATCTGTGCAGCTCTGCTCTCACGCCATCATGCGGCTCTCCCCTCCTCCCTCTAATAGCCTATCGAGTTCCTGTGCACTTCCCCACTCCCAGCCATGACCGAATGCTTTGTGTGTGTTTGTGTACTCAATAATTATATTACACATAGGAGATCTGTTCATGTGAAACATGTAGTTCATTTTTCTCTTATTCTTATTTCTTTACAGTACTATGAGATGTCATATGGATTGAACATTGAAATGCACAAACAAGTAAGTGCCCTCACCGCCTATAAATTGATCTTTCTGAATAATAAAATGTGTCCAGTCTCTTGCCCTTTTTTTTTAGGAATACCTGTAGAATAGCTCGGTTTTGCGTTCGTTGCAGAAGGCGTTGATTCGGTGCACAGCAGGCACTGGAGTTTACACAGAACGGTGCCAAAAAAACAAAAAACTGTCCAGTGAGCAGCGGTTGATGTCCACTGCACCTAGTGCCATTTTATCATTGAGTGTGCCCTGGTGAGACAGCGTACAGAGATTTACAATGCTTTACAGTGACAGCCTCTTCATCCTTCCTGAACATGCTGTCAGAGATCCAGTCCCACACTGCATCCGCCTCCAGCACAATTCATCAGGCTCTTTGGGGATAGGGAAAAATAATGGAGGGAAGGCATGCAGACAGCTCTGTGTGTGTGTGTGTGTGTGTGTGTGTGTGTGTGTGTGTGTGTGTGTGTGTGTGTGTGTGTGTGTGTGTGTGTGTGTGTCTGTGTGTGCGCGCACACAGAATGGCTGTAGTAGGTAGTGAGAGGAAGGTGAAGAGGAGTGCAGAAATGAATGCAAAAAAGGGGCTGGTGTTTTGTATTCAGCCAATTTCTTTATCACCCTCTCTGACTTCTTTTTCTCTCTCTTTCTCTCTCTCTCTCTCTCTCTTCCCCTCTTTTATGCTGTTCTTTTTATATGCTGTGGAGTGTGGCAGGGCATTGTGCCAGGACTATACTGAAACAGGGTTATCAGTGTTTCTTCACTTTTTCTTTCTCCTCATCCTGTCTGTTTGTCATTTCTTCTAGCAGCTGTAGATTATATTTTTCTGGCATGCACAGCAACCCTCTCATTTTTTTCCTACAGTATGTGCATGGCTAGAAACCCAATACCACTTTTTAGAGTACCAAAAGTAAAAACTTCATGAATACTATTGTTAGTGTGTGTGTGTATATATAATTCTTTGCCTAAAAGCAAAACAATTATGCATAACCAAATTTATTGCAGTAAAATAAACCCAGACCTGTTCCACATCTTTGTTGATTGTTTGTGTGTGTGTTTTTACCTGCAGGCAGAGATTGTGAAGAGATTAAATGCAATCTGTGCTCAAGTCCTGCCTTACCTGTCTCAAGAGGTACTGAATTATGGCTGCACATCAACAAACCATTTACTCATATACACACACAAACACACATGCACATACAGCATCATCTGTTAGCACTTGTAATTTCACTTTATTTTTTTATAATTAAGTTTTAGAAGCACACCAGTTCATGTGAAACTCACAGCAAGGAATGCATTGGTTTGCTTGGCACACTTTAAATATTGATTGATGTGTTGATTTTCGCATGGGTGAGGATGGATGGATATATGAACGGGTGGATGGGTATGTGGGGTAAAATGAATAGATTGATGTTTTGTGTGATGGATGGATGCATAGATTGATGTGTGCTGGGATGGATCTGTATGAAATTAGATGATGGATATGCATGTGTTTAGTAAGATGGATAGGGTGTGGTAGAAAAAGAGGATATGTGTGGTGGAATAAATGAGTATATGTTGTGAAATGTATAGATTTCCGTATGTATGCTGTGAAGGGTTTATAATATGTAATTACCCGATATCAATGTGTAATGAGTTTAAATGAGAATAAATAGATAGATGGGTGGATAGATAGCTAAATAGCTAAATAGATTGATGTTTAGATGGGTGGCTTGTTGGATGGATGGTTAAGTGGATATGTGTGGTGAAATAAATGAGTGTATGTGGTGGAATGTATAGATGTATGTATGCTGTGATGGGCAGATATATGTAATGTTATTACTTGATGGCGATGTGTGATGGCTGGATAGATGGATGGATAGATATAGATATGGGGGAAGTGGTAGCACATTGGTTAAGTTGTTGGACTACCAACGTGAGGACCCCAGTTAAGACCCCAGTTTGAATCCCAGCCTCACTAAGCCCTAAGCACAAGACCCTTAACCCCTAATTGCTCAGTTGTATAACAAGGAATATTGCAAGTCGCCCCGGATAAGGGCGCCTGCCAAATGCTGCAAATGTAAATGTAGATATATTTAGAGATGAATGGATGATGTTTATATGTGTGGTGGGATGAATGGATGTGTGGTGGTGTATAAATGAATATAAATAAATAGATGGGTATGTTTAGAGATGGATGGATAGATGAATTGATGGAATAATAGATGGATAGATAGATGGATAGATAGATGCATGGATAGATGGATGTATTGATGGTTTGATGGGTAGATAGATGGATGGATGTTTAGATCTGTGAATGGATGAATGAATGGATGTTTAGATTGGTGGATGGATAGGTGGATATGTGTGGTGGTATTAATGAGTGTATGTGGTGGAATGTATAGATGTATGTATGTAGATATATGTGATGTTATTACTTGATGGTGACGTATGATTGCTGGATAGATAGATAGATGTATGGTGTATATATGTGTGATTGGATGGATCGATGGACGCATGCATGGATCCAGGTTTGACGCAGGACACCTGCAGTCTGTAATAGTGTGTTGTGGTGTATTACTGTGTTACAGCACCAGCAGCAGGTTCTGGGAGCTATTGAAAGAGCTAAGCAGGTCACACCACCAGAGATGAATTCCATTATCCGGGTAAGGATAAAGTATGGTGGGGTGTTTGTGGCTGCCTTTTTGGGTAATTGTTTTTTAACTGGTAGAGATCAAAAATGTCATAAAATTGGTTGCTGGTTTGTATTTCCCTTCAAAGATAGGGCAAGTTAAGCATTTTTTTCTAGACATAAGACAAGACAGAGTAGAAATCAGAGTTCAAAGCTGGGACAAGTCCTTAGCACCAGTCTGAGAATCGTAGGTTTTTTTAAAACAGCATGAAATGCGGGACTAAAAGGTGTTTATGAGGGCATACAATGGTAAGCAAAACACTGAAAGGAGCGCATCAACACCAAGTCTGTTCCTAACAAGAAAGTCATATGGGTCAATTAAACCACCCAGATAGAAAGATTAGAACTAAGATAAAATCTAAAATAGTAAGAGAGCTTTGTAATGTAAATATTCCCCCTTTTCACGTTTTTCTATAAAAGATGAGTTCTGAGAAAGGAAATGAGGACATGCTGTGATCCGGTGAACAGTGTTGCTGTTAGCTGCAGATGTTTGATTAGAGAGACAGTAAATGTGGCAGCCTATTTTTTCAAATAGCAGAAGAGCTGACTTGCTAAACCAACCTGGGATTTACAAGTCAGGAAGGAAATTACATAATATTATTGTTGCTTATTTTTTTCTCCAAGCAGCAGCAGCTTCAAGCACACCAGCTCTCCCAGCTGCAGGGACTGGCCCTGCCTGTGACTCCACTCCCACTGGGCCTGAGTCAGCCAAGCGGCCTGCCTACAGTCACCTCCAGCTCTGCCCTCTTCTCCCTCTCCAGCATCCTGGCATCACAGGCCCAGCTCGCCAAGGAGGACAAGAGCGCCAGAGACGCCTCGGACGGGCACCGTGACGAAGACGCTGACAAATCTGATTAAACTCCACTCCTCTGCCTGCTGTTGGCTGTGACCTGATCCTCCAGTGCTTGCTTATACCACAAGTCTCTTTTTTTTTTTTTTTTTTTTTTTTTTTTTTTTTTTTTCCTTGTCCTCATTGCTGTAAAACTCTGCGATTGTGATCTTGATCATTCCACTAGCTTTATATTCAGCAGTCCTCTTTTAAAAAAAAATATTTTTACTATATATTCAGTTATTTTTTGGTCATCTCTCTCTCTCTCTCTCTCTCTCTCTCTCTCTCTCTCTCTCTCTCTCAGAGTGTATATGTATATATCTCTATGTACTATGTATTCACTATTCTGCTTCGTCTCAGCATGGCCACCCAGCTCCACTGAGGCACCACCAGTGTTTCTTTGAGCACAGTTCTATCTCCCCCTTACTTTCCTTTCCTTTTTCCCCTAAAGAGAATGTTTTGTCCTTAACTTTTAAAGCAGCACATTTATAACGCCGATAAAATGAAGAGAAAAAGAAAAGAAGCGTAAGAAAGGTCAGCGGTAGATTGTTGATTTGTAGAACGCATGCTTTATTTTTTCCTGAGGAATTTTTGGTATGAGTGTCTAACTCCTGTAAAATTTAACATTGCCTGCAGTGAGTAATGATAAAGGGACGATTACTTTTTAAAGGAATATTTTAACAAAACATTTTTTACGTTTAACAGAAAGGTTTAGTGCCGGGGTCGGTGTCCTGCGGAGTTTAGCGCCAACCCCAGTCGAACACATCTGAACTACTGAATGATGTTAATTTAAAAATATTTTTTTTGCCCTAATCAACATAGCTTTATGCCTATGCTAGCAACAGAAGTGGTGGAATTAAGGCAAGTTGTTTGCAGAGACTTGCATAGTAAATCCGATTTAATTACTAATTACACTAGACGTTTTCTGTCTCATTAATAATTCTGGAATGAGTCTCCAGTGTCACTGCTTTTCAGCCACATTTTTAATATTTCCTCACATGGTTTTGGTGTTAATATGTAGTTATACATTATATTTACAGCATTTGTTTTAGAAAGTTACTGCATTTGCAGTATATTTGTAGTTATTTTGTATACTTTATTCATTTTTTTTCCCACTTAAACTGTTCCTTTAAACTGTTCATGGTGTCCATCAGTGATCACTGCAGTGCAACACCGAGAGGTTGTGGATTGGTGGTATTTGCTAGACTTTAACTGACCCTTTTTTATTTACTTCATGTTTAATGTGTGTGGATTCTAAAAGTGTGTTAATTTTTTCTCCCTGTCGGAGACAGAGAGCTTTTAGCAATTATCAATTATCATTAATCACAACAGCTAACTCTCTCACCAAGTGAAAGGGCCAACTGTTAAAAAAAATCCTTTTTCATTGTATTATCTATTCATGTTAGTTAGGTGAAAGATAATCGTGTTGTTTTTTCCTAGAGATCCATGGAGAAATAATACAGTGGAGAAATTGTTTACGAGAAGCACTTTCTCAGCAGATTTTCCCAATTAGATGAATGCAAGCGAAAAAAGCACACGATGTACGAGGCCAAAGGATCCTCTGATTCCCAAACTTTAACAGAGCACATTGTGTTTTCTTTCAGAAAACCAAGTAACATTTTTAATCATGTCTGTGGATTGCTCGAATACGGCTTTACATTTTTGTAGATCAGATATTCATTGTCTTCTGTTGTGTCTTTTGTTCAGGATGAAATTCTTTCTCTCCAACAACAGGGGGCAGTAGGCTTTCAGTATATTCTGTTACAACCATCATCACGAGCTAAGCTTCTTTTAAAAAAATCTTTTTGACCTTTACAGAAAAGTCCTTTTTTTATTCGCAAAATGAGATTAACCATGCATCTAAATGAAACTTACATTTATCCAATCACTGATTGCGCTGCTTATTAAACTAAATATTTTTTAATTGTCTTCAATATTTCATTCGACTGAGAACTTCCTCCAGTTACAAACACATTATGTAATGGAAAAGAATCAGTCTTTTCACGTTCTGTCCAATAATCACTATAAATCTATACTGTTTTTTAAAGAATGCAGACTTTTTTTTTTTTTTTTGTATGTTTGCTTGTGATCTTATCTTTATGAATTCTTGTTGGTGTGCGCTTTAGACTCACTATCTATAAACGACCATTTTGATCTAGAAATAACCCCCGGATCTCAACCTGGATTAGTGCAGCTCAGGATGTAACAGCAGCAGAACTGACTGTGGTTTGATTTAAAGCAAAACAGGAAGTGGCTCTTTAATCCAATCGAGTTGCGCTTAAGTCAGTTGTTTAATTCCAGATTGTTTAGTGTAAAGTACAAGTAGAATTGGCGATGTGCTACACATGCTAACTCACACATCGTTCTCAAATCTGTTGCACCTCGTGTTAATTTTATCCAAACAGATGTTAATAATTCTTTTGATTAATTTCTTGTAGGAGGCAAGTGTGCCCACTGATTCGTCTGTATTACCGATCTTAACTGAATCTTTTCTAGAAAACGCCCTTGTTGCTTCCTCTTAGCTCCTGCTCTTTTTTTTTTTTTTCTTCTTCAATCAATTGTCCTTTGCTTGATTATTTGCTTTTATTTCCATAACGCACCATAAGCATTTTGTGCTTACTGTAAACTAAGTGTTTACTTTTTATTTTCTGTTTCTAGTACAATCTGAAGTGCAAGAATAACAGTGTTGTACAAAAGCCTGAGGATGAAATAATAAACACACACAAAGTAACATTTTACTCTGTATAAATGGATATTTCTGCAGTAAGGAAATGCTGCTGGTGCCTTACAAATAAAATCAGATCAGTGGAGAAAATATGAGATGCTGATGTGTCTGTTTTGTGTGAATGAATACTTTTGTTTCTTTTGTTTTCTATTTCATAAGCTTTTTGGGGGATATTAAGAAGATTCTAAGGGCCAAAGCACATTGGGGGCCCCCTGGAAATCTGTGTTAGTAGTAGTAAAACAGTGTGGAATGGGTGTGGCAGGTATTCCAACCTTTCATAGGGCCCAAAATTACTAGCGGTGTCCTGGATAATTAATTCATCATTAATTCATTTATTCCTATACAGTACACTTAGCTAAAAAACACTACACGGTACACAAAAATAAGTAAAGTATAAATACTGGAGTTTAAAACATCAGGGTTCAAAACTATACCTGAAGATGTATTACAGAAAATTCTACAATATATTAGACACACAAACACAAGAGTTTGTTGACTGCTGTTGAACTGAATACTTACATTAGGTGCCCCAAAAACTGTTCACTTACACCAGGGGTTGGCAACCTTTAACACTTAATGAGCCACTTGGTCTTTATTTAAATAAGTTTACATTTCAGTTCTAATTTCATTGTATTTTGGTGGCTTTTATAGTAAACTATTTTAAAGATTTCTAACTCTAAAAAAACCAGCTGAGATAAAGTTTACTTTCTCATAAAATTATTTGAGTCATCCTTGTAATTAAACAAGATTTTTGTCCACTCCTGTGTGATGTAATCTTTTAACCTTTAGTCAGACATCAACCTAAATATAAAAAATATGACTGAATAATGCAAAATATTTATTTGCAATATATGAGCCAATTAAAATATTTATTTCACTATGAATGTGAACGCACAGCGACTCCACATCAGGTCTATAAAACATCACCTTCATTTTCACACAGGATGGTAAACTGTCGCCTGTGAGGCGTGAGCGGTATTTGTTTTTATATGGTTGATATTGGAGAAGACCTGCTTACATACATATGTGGATCCCGAAGATCGACAGGACTCCAAATGCAGACTGTTTCATGTTCATATAAGTGTCTGGGATTCCATATTTCGCGTGCTGGCGGGGTTCGGGGGGGGGGGGGGGGGGGTGGGGGGTGTGTGGGGGGGGGGGGGGGGGGGGGGGGTGGGGGGGGGGTGTGTGTGTGTGTTTGTGACGCATATTATGAACGACAGAATTATTAAAAAAACCCAACGAACTAAAATAAAATACATTTGGATTAAATACTTATTAATACTACTTATTAAGCCACAGGAAGCTGCAGCTGTAGTATGAAGGATCCCCATGCGGCTGCGGAGCCGCGGGTTGCCGACCCCTGACTTACACATACAATACAGTGTGTGTAAATTAGGCACTAAAACAATCACTAAAGAGTGATCATACAACGAGCCATGCCGTATTTTAAACATTATATATTAATTTGAGCTGATGTGTTTCCTCAAGCAGTGCAGCTCAAACGCCTGACCATCGCATTTATATGTTTTTATAACATCCTATTCCGGATTTAGTTTCAATCTCAACTCCTATAAAAGCCCTCACACTTTTGAAGCCTCTGCATGTTTTAATGCGAGCCTGTGGGGTTTTTGTTCATTCAGCCGCGATAGTATTAATGAGATCAGACACTGATGTCAGGTGAGGTGTTTTAGTGTTTCAGTTCATGCCTTAGGTGTTTAGTGGTGTTGAGACCTCTGTGCAGGACACACCAAGCCTAAAACACCATGTCTTCATGACCCTTAATGGCTTTGCGCAGAGGGGCGTGGTGATGAAAGAGTAACCCCATAAAATCATCAGTAAACTGATAAAAAACAGAAGCCGTTTGTGGAAAATGTTAAGGTTTGCATGAGAGAGAAAAGGTTAAGACTTATTTGGACTAAATCAAGTTCCTAATGTGTTTTTTCAAGATTCACATTTTAAAGGGTGCTTTATTAACATAATAAATGTGTACATTTGTATTGTTAAAGCCTGGGTACAGGGAAAGAAACATTACAAAGAAAAAGATAATGTTTTTAGGTTATGTACTCCATCTTTCTGGTGGAATGACATGCTGCATCAAAAAAGAAACGCTTCCGCTTGACCTTAGTCTAAATCACGTGCAACTGGTCCAATGGAAGAGCAACACGTCACAGGTGGGTAACGTAAGCAACCAGAAGGAATAAAGATGCATCCGGCAATGTACCAGTTAAGCGTAAAGAGCTGAAGTAGTGATGACAGGGATGATGTAAGAGACGCAATGTCTTGCTCCATCTGAGAACCATGGTTGCAAATGTAACCTACTGTAGAGACCTTCAGTAACTCGAGCTGCATCAAAAACGCTATGGGAACAAAAATGCCCTTAATACAATAGTGAAGGTGTCCCTGGGCAGTATTTGTGGACTCAGGACTCAGGACCTGCATGTCTGGGGAAAAGGCCAGGTCCAGCTTGTAAACCCGGACAAATGTGTGTGGAGAGGCTTGGTATGGCACATCATTACTGTCTGCTAGAGAAGCCCCAAGGGAAAAAGGCTTGAAGGCTGCTTTACCCCTAGTAGAGCCCTGAAGGAGGGAGGCAATCAGAGGCCTTATATGCAAGTGTGATGTTTTCAACCATGCATTTGCAGAGAAACATTCCTGCAGAATCTTCAGGACTGTACCTACTGTGCAGTTCACAGGATTATGCTGCTTCCATCTGCACCATAAAATAAAGAGGCTCCTTCTTATGTTATACTGTTTCCTCATGGCGAGGGCTCTGGATTGCAGTAGGGTCTCAACATTCTCAATTGAGAGAATGGACGCTAGAAGCCATGCCCCCTCAGGGGCCATGCCCACAGCTTCCATAACTCCTGGAGGGGGTGCATATTCGAGTAGGACATTATTGGGGCTATCAGGAGTATCAGAATGGGGCTATTAGAAGTAGCCTGACGTCGTCCTAGCAACCTGGGAGCAGCGCGATTTGGGAAAAGGTGTACGGAAGACCCTAAGCCATACCTGTGCCATGGCATTCAGTCCTGGAGAAGCTGGATGTGTGAGAAAGAACCACAGCAGACAGTACATTGTCTGGATGTAAACAGGTCCACTTCCGAAAGGCCAAAAAGATCCCATAGGAGCTTCTCCACCTCGGGGTGGAGTCTCCACTCCCCAGTCTTAAGCCCCTGTTTCAATAGGACATCTGCTTCTAGATTTAGAGACATTGGTCATTGGTGCGCATTGGTCATATTGCAGATTTTCCTGTGGTTTTGCTAACTTGAAAATTTGACGTTAACCCAGACTTTCCTAGTAATTACACCAGAGTTTCCTCACATATGTATCCGTGTGACCATGATTGTGGGGAGGGGGTCACCCTTCAGGGAGAACCCTTTAACTTTTTCTCTTGTTTTGCAAACACAAACTCACTACTGAAGAAAAAGAAGCTTATCTGCTATGCTGCCGGAGGCATATGTGTTCTTCCTGGCTGCTTTTGTTACCTGCCCCTTACATGTTGCTTTTCCACTGGATTGACATGCGTCAGACTGAGGTCATCTGGAAGCTTTCTAATGGTGTTTTTGACACAAAAGAGAAAAAATTAAAGGAGAGTAAAAAAAAAGACAAGAAAAGAAAAGAAATAAAAAAAACTATAAACTATGAAGGTGAGGAAATTTATAAAATAATAATATCTCTCTCTCTCTCTCTCTCTCTCTCTCTCTCTCTCTCTCTCCTCTCTCTCTCTCTCTCTCTCTCTCTCTCGCTCTCTCTCTCTCTCTCTCTCTCTCTCTCTCTCTCTCTCTCTCTCTCTCTCATTGCTACACTCCTATCTGGTATTTGTGATTTGGCTCCTGGCTGACATCCTTGCTCATATCATGTGTGTGTGTGTGTGTGTGTGTCTGGATTCAGGCCCAGTGCATAAATAAATATTAAAGTGCCCTATTTTGTCAGGATACCAGCTCCCAAAAAACACCAGTTGTTGTGCTTTTTTTTCTTTTTGACCTGCACATCAGAGAACATTGTGTGCGTGTGTGTGTGTGTGTGTCCCTGTGTGTGTGTATGTGTCTGTATATGCATACAAGACAGGCAAAAACAAGTGAAAGGGACAAGAAAGAAGAGAGCATCTGATTAGTCATGATTGATTCATTTAGAATGCTCTCTCTCTCTCTCTCTCTCTCTCTCTCTCTCTCTCTCTCTCTCTCTCTCTCTCTCTCTCTCTCTCTCTCTCTCTTTCTCTATTCCTCACATTTCCTCCAATGCTGCGTTACAGTTTGATTATGGAGACATTTTTTGTGGAAGAAGCAGTGCATGCTGTGCTGGTTTATTCATGTCCCAGGGAGTGTGGGCTGTCAATCTTTTCCTTTCTCTCTTTCTCTCTCTATCTCTCTTTCTACATCTCTCTCCTTCTGTCATTCCCTCATCGTCTCGCTCTGTCATCCTCTGCCTTTTGTTCTGTCTTTGTAGGTTATTGCAGTCATTCTTTCCTATTCTGTTCCTCTGTTTCTCTCACTCTCTTAATAGCCTTCATACTTATCTTAATCATCATCCTATTTCAGACTAACAAACACACACTTACAAACACACATTACACCACACACATAGACACACAAAGGATTTTCTCTCTGTCTCAGCCTTCGTCTCTCTCGCTCTGTGTCTCTATTTTTTCTTGTCTGTCTCTCTTTCGCTCTTGCTCTCTGTGTCTCTAGTTTTTCTTGTCTCTCTCTCTTTCTCGTTTTCTGTGTTTGTGTGTCGCATGTTGATCTGTCCTCAGCAGGGACTTTGTGTTGACACAGTGTTGCGTCTCTCACAGATGCTCCCAGAGATGGACCAGGGGAGAAAGACTGTCTGTTTTTTAATTGCTTGCTCTACCCATCTGTTTATTCCTCTTTTGCAATTCCTTTAATTCCTTTCTTTTTCTAGCTCTCCCTCCCTCCCTCCCTCACTCTTTTTATCTCCTTTTCCTTGTCTTTCCCTTTCTCCTTTTCAGGCTTTTTAAATCACAGCCAAGTTTGCAGCGGTTCGATTTTACAACATCTGCCCCAGAAAACGAGGAAGAAAAACATCAGTGAGTCATTCGGCATGATTGTTATTTTGAGAATAAACGATAGTTTTCTTTGATGTAAACTGCACTGAAAATACACAAACTTACATTCTTCACTGTCTAATACACAGTCTCCTTAGTACTGGTGTAAGGTGTTGGACTGCTGAATAGATTAACAGTTCAATCCTCCACCAAGCTGCCACTGCTGGGCCCTTGAGCAAGACCCTTAACCCTTAACTGCTCAGTTGGATAAAAAATAAGACAAATGTAAATTGCTTTGGATGAGCACGTTTCATAATTTAATTAAGCAGATCTTGCTGTACTTACTGTCAGCTCGAGTGATATTACATTTACAGCATTTGGCAGATGCCCTTATCCACAGCAACTTACAATTATCTCATTTATACAACTGAGCAATTAGGGGTGGCAGCTTGGTGGTGCTGGGAATCAAACCCACAATCATCAGGTTGATAGTCCATCACCTTAAACGTGAGCCACCACTTTCTCTGAATTATTAGAATTATATTAATATTAGTATAATCAGAATTATTGTGAGGTCCAGAAACACATCATTTCTCTAATTCATTCATTCATTCATTCATTCATTCACTCATCTTTATCATCATTCACCACTTTATTCTGTTCAGAAATGCAGTAATTCTGGAGCAAACACATCTCAGCTGATTAACTACGCTGGACCCCGAGAAAAAAAGGCTGATTTCACTTTATTAATGCATTTCCCTTAAAAAAAGCTCCTCTTTTGCACCGCCTAGAAAGACTAATGAATGTTGTGTATGTGGAATAAGTAGTAAAACGTGTATAAAGGCCAGTGACTCGGGTGTTCTGATGCTTATGGGAATGACATTCCAGCCGCTTATGATTTGGGGCCCTAAGAAAAGATGATTTTAAATCATTATTAAAAAGGCATTTATAATTGTTAGTTAATCAAATCAACTCAGATTATGTTAGGAAAACCTGCTCTGTAGTCCACAGAATATAAAGCCATTATGTCTTGGAATAATAATAATCCTTAATAATAATAAAATTCAACAAACTTAAAGCTAAATTAAAAAAAAAAATCGATATTAAAATTGCTGGTCTTAAAAGTCTTAAGAAAGTGATTTTAGTTAGCTAACATTTTAATATGTGTATTTATAATAATTTAAAATCAGCTCCTGGTGCAATTATATTTGGAGTTATGGTTAATTTGAAGAGGAATTAGTTAAAAATTCCACAGTAAAATTGGTTGATCTTTTGTGGGAGTATAAATAAGATCTTTTTAAAGTGATCTAAGTTGGTTTGATTATTTAGGAATTTATCTCTACTTTTATAAGGCATCACATTTGAGCTACTGGAGCAATAAATAGTCTTTTATATGATGATTTAAAAACAACTCATGGCTCAGTTACAGTGACCGATATGTTGATTTTGGAGATGAATTATTTCGAAATTCCAGAATAAAATTGCTTGATATTTTGTAGAACCATAATGTAGATCTTCCTAAATTGATCTGAGTTGGTTTGATTAACCACTGATTTGAAATAAATTTTTAAAAATGATTTAAATTTAGCTCATGATGCATTTAAATTATGTTGAATATGAAAATGATTTTAATATCATATGTGTCATATGTGTGGTTAGATTAACCATGTTTGTCGACTTAATCATAATAAGAAAATCACTCTTATGTAGGAGGTTATAGAGGGCATTTTTAAATTGTTTATCCTGCATTAATGTAGTTAACGTGTACAGTGTCAACAGAAATGTACTAACCATATATGCAGGCCGGCGCAGGAAGTGCAGACAAAATATAGGTGGGTAGTGGTGGCTTAGTGGCTAAGGTGTTGGACTATTACCAAAAAGACTGGGGTTTGATTCCCAGCACCACCAAGCCAACACTGTTGAGCCCCTGAGCAAAGCCATTAACACCCAATTGCTTAGTTAAATAGAAGATAAATGTAAGTTGCTCTGGATAAGGGTGTCTGTTAAATGCTGTAAATATAAGATAACATAGCAAGTTAACCACCAATTTAAATTCAGTAATTGTTTAAGTTTAGTTAAATTGTAGTCAATGTCTATGAGTTACTATTCTCCATTCTGTCCTTCATAATCATCATCCGAAAGTTGTGAGAATCTTTTTTCTTTATTTTGTGAATGGAGCTTCAGCTTCTAATGACTGCATTCTTATTGTAACTGCAGCATGTAATAAACAGAAATTCTGTTGGTTCATTTATATTTGTCCTTTTAACATTCTGCAATACACAACCACAACACTGGGCAGTGTTTTCAGAAACAGCGCCAGAGGCTAAATGCCCCTGGTACTGTTACTAAAGGATAACATCTTAGAACCGTCTTTGGTCACAACTCACCAAAATTGATAAATTAGAAAATATAAAGAGCAACAGTCAGGCAGTGTTTGTGGATCTGAGGGAGTGTGGTGTGATGTGAAGAAGGGCCCTGCTGGGCCCCTAATCAGGACCATTAACCCTTAACTATCATGAGATAAAGGATAAAGGCGTCTGCCAAATGTCGTAACTGTACATGTAAATGAAAAACGCTCTGTACATGAATTCACCAGCTTGCAACATCACATACGTCACTCTGACTCCTGATGTGATTACTGAGAAGAACGGGAGCTGTTTGGGGAACATACTTTCATCCTGTCCCTTATTCTTTATTCACTCGTTTACTACCTCCTCTGTCCAGCAGGGCTGTGAAGTAAGAAAGCACCCCGGGCTAAAAGTACAATAGTGCCCGTTCCCTTTCTCTCCCTGGTGCTCTGCTCTTCTGTCTTTTTTCTCTCTTTCTCTCTCCTGTCCATCCCTGCCTGGGCTTGAGCTCACTCTTTCTGGTCATGTCCTTTTAAGCTTCTTGTCAACTTTGTCTTACCTTGTCCCTCAACAACTTTCTGTAGAAAAACTTATATTTGCTCTTCTACTTTCGTTGCTCTGTGTCTGTCCACACGCACACACACACTCTTGCAGTCGGTCCACAGTGCAGTGATAATGACACAGTAATAGCAACAATATCGTTACTGTGGTCATTAAGGTATGCCTCAGTGACTCATCCGCCAGCAGTAATAATGATTCACAGTGTGTGTGTGTGTGTGTGTGTGTGTGTGTGTGTGTGTGTGTGTGCATGTGTGTGTGTGTATGCACACTGTTCCATCCTGAGATGCTGTCCCAGTCCCCCAGGCTGCCTAATCTTGGTAAGCTGTGTTTCCCAGAGGGCTGTGCTCTGGGCTGACGCAGAGCTGTGGTTACTGGGCAAATCATGGGTGGTTGTCATGTGGTCTGTTGAAAGTGGCAGGGCAATCATTTCTCTCACTCAAGGCTAGAGCTGGCTTGTATGTGTAAGTGCTCTGTAAATGACATCACTTATTCTTACAGAGCATAAAAGCGTCTTCCTCTTATCCATACAGCAGCCTCCAGTAATTCCAGTTTAAACAATACCAAGGATCAGATTTGGTTTATTAATTGTCTTACTTTAGAGTCTGAAGCAGTGTTTATCAATTTAAAGAATGTTGACTTTTTATAAATAAGGTATGGGTTTGAAGAAAATACATATATTTTCTTTTAAATTTTAGTAAGACATATTTTTCCAAGGATCGATTTTATCACGAGCCGGAGATGCCTTACAATCTGAAAAATAACGTACGCTCAGGGAATTCATTATGATATCACACCGATGGAGTAAAGTCACAATTTCTAGGATTATTCGAAACTGAAAAACTTTGCTGAATGGGATGTGTTTTAAATGGTAAATATGAAAAATTCCAGCAATGGATTGCCTCCCTTGCTGTAACTCTGCTACAATATTTATTCACAAGGAGAAGAGATGATGCTTGGCTCCTTCATTTTAGGTGTAGAAGCTGATTGGTTGGTTCCTGTCACATGACCTGCTGTGCGCTTGTGGCATTCTGAAAAGTTTTTATCTCGTGTTGCTCTATATTTGCGCTCTCTTGCCCCACATCTACATTTGAAATAAGAAAATTAAGCTTGCAAAAGGTGCGATATTTAAATGGCCCAACAGTCTTTTGTCATGTGAAACAGTCTTTAATGTACTATAAAAAGGTCAACAGTGTTTGGTCTCAATTACATTGTTTTAATATAAAAAGTACAATATTATAAATAGTGTATTAGTAAATTTCCATATAAAAATAATGACATAATAGTGCGAAAATAAAGAATGACACAGTGCGTTTTCATTTCTGAATGTGATCTAAATTTTCACTGATTCTCTCTATCGCTCTACTTTTTAATAATCTTGTATGTAGATAAAGTCTTCCATGTGACATTCCTTAAAAAATTGATACAAGATTGCATCTGATTGGTTGCAGAAGTTTCCTCAAATCCTCCATTCAATATTTGAAGATAAAAGAAATAAAGGGAGAGAGAGAGAGAGAGAGAATGTATGGGTGGGTGTCTGGGTGTGTGTGTGTGTGTGTGTGTGTGTGTGTGTGTGTGTGTGTGTATAGCAGTCCCAGAGTCTGAAGGGCAGGGGTTACAAAAGAAGGTTATGTCACAGTGACGAGCAACAGAGAGTGAGAGGTGAGATGATATTACCCCGAGGTGCAGGCATGATGAATCTGAGGGAGAGCTGTGCTGCTGGTGATCTAAACGAGTGTTGACAGGCATACACACACACACACACACACACACACACACACACACACACACACACAGAATGCTGCATTCTCCTTAATAGAACCAGTGTTTAACCAGAGCACACAAGCTCACACTTCACCATCCATACACACACACACACACACACACCACAAAGCCAGGAAAATTCAGCCTTCAGCTCGAGCCTCATCTATTAAAACTCAACTGGAAACGCTTCAACCAACCGACGGTGCCTAAAATCACAAGTAACTGCAGGATCACTACAACTGAGAGGACAACATTAAAATAAATCAAAAGATAGTGACACTGCAGTTGATTAATGGTTTCTGATTGGTCAGCATTGACTAATTTTTGTAATAGGTAAACCAAAAAAAAACCCTAACAAATATCATTCCTAACTGTAATAAAATGTTTAAAAATTAAATGCTATTGTCTGAAATATAATATTTTGTATATGGTTTTAAACTTTATGTTTATCTACTAATTCTAAGGTCATTTTCAGTTAGTCACTTTTTTCAGTGTTACTTACAATCATCTTTCTGGTGTTTTTTTTTTTTAATCCACCTGAGCCATTAAGGGGTTAAGGGCCTTGTTTAGTGCCCCAACAGTGTTAGCTTGGTTGTGCTGAAAACTAAGCCCCAGATCTTAACTTCTGAGCTACCAGTTACCGCCACTGATTTACCTGCAAGATGCTGGTTATGTTTGGATTACTTTTGAAAATGAAAAATCGAAGGAATCCTAAAGGAATAAATAGATTGTTATTTGGGGTAATCAGAATCAGCTCGTTTATGACAGCTGTATGATTTTTCCTTTTGAAAATGTGCTTGGATGGGATTAGTTATATCTAGGCATATTTACAAAGACCGTGCACACTTATACAGGCAAAGCATGTTTCATTTTGTCGCCTCCCACACGTTTCTATTTGTTTGTACTTATTTACTTTGTTCCCTTTATTTATTCTACAATATAAACAGAAGTGTGTAGACTTTTGCAGGGCCAGCCCAATCCTTTAGGGTCCCCTAAGCATAATTTTATTTGGGGGCCCCTTTGGTGTTTTGATCCATCCATCCATCCATCCATCCATCCATTGTCTATACTCACTCAGGGTCATAAGAATCTGATGAAGTCTATCCCAGCTGTCATTGGGTGAAAGGCAAAGGGACACCCTGGACAGGTTGTCAGTCCAATATGTCAATCCTTGATTATTTGCGCACTATACACACCTGTTATCAGTTTAATTTTTGGTTAAACCATACAAATGTTTCCACCCCTCAATAGTGACCAGGCATTAATTTGCACTTTATCATGTGGCATACTAAATGTGTTGTGCTGAAAAGTAGCTCAATAAACTAGAAGTTTAGATTACATCAATTTTCTTAATTTAACTTTAGCTTCCTGTTTTTTCTCTTACTTGTTTTTTTTTGTTTATTTCTCTGCTCCAGAAGAATTGCGTTCTTTTTCGTGACATTAATGAGAGTTTTATATCCTGCATCCAATTAAGATAATATTGCATAGTTTTTTATTTAATATATAATTTTTATTTAAGTCCCCCCTACTTAGAATAACCCACAGTGAAAATAGGAAGCATCTTCTCCACTATTTACCTAGTTTTTTTTAGCTTTCACTTACAGTTGGTGTTGGACAGGAGAAATCCAGCTTCTGTTGTTTTGCTGGAGAAGGGCATCCGCTGGCACTGGACCTGGCAGCAGGTTTCTCTATGCCCAGTCCCTTCTCGAGTAGTTTTACTGTGCTGTGCTGACCTTTTACGTGTTTTAACAAAACAAATTGGATGTGGAGTCTTTCGCAGTTGAAAAGGTTTTCTTCCCCGAGCGCCGACACCAGACCATAACTAACGAGGGGCACGCAGTTTACAATGCTGCAAATTCATGCAAAAACAAGGCTTAAAAACAACCAATACAATGCAAGCACACATTTATATAACTGGTACAAACTGTCAGCTCATTTCCCGTGAAGTGAACAGGAAAAAAACAAACTAATTAATATTACCAGCATCACGTCGCAACAAAAACATAACAGATTGACAATTATATGCTGTGATAACGTTCTAATAGCCAAGAGTCGCATTTAATCTTACATGAATGAAATAAACACATACCTTTTGAAAAGGCTAAAGGATTTACCACATTATTCTGTTAAAGACATAATGACGCATAAGGCAGGTTTATTTTTTATCATATATATATATATATATATTATATATATATATATTTGTTGTGATAAATCATGAAACATGGAAGAAGGCACGGCCCACTGCATAAATGAAAACTTGAAATTCCATTCGGTTTTACAAAAATAAATGTAATATAACGATTGTATTTACAGCTAATAAACGCATATTTTTCACTCTCCATGCTGAGTTTGTTTTCGTTTGTATTATCTGTGTCACAGGCGCTTACTAATCAAAGAAGTTCTCAGGTAGATGACGTCGCATTTTAATATTAAAACGCAGCAATAACCTAAAGTGACCTGTTCTTCAAACTATAATCTATTTATAGGTAAATCACTAAAAAAGAAATCAAATTACAGTAGTGCATTAATAAATAATGTGTTACTGCCCAACACTGTTGAAAGAACACTGATTCCGAACCCTGCTCCCAGTCTCTTCGGCACCATCCATACCAACACCTAAATACACTCAGGATTCTCAGAAGTGATCCAGTGCAAGTCTGTCAGCAGACATTTTGACAGAGTGACCTGGTAGTATATCTGGGCCAGTCCTGGCGTGTGTCACATTGCGAAGGTCACTACAGCAGGTTTCGCTTTATACATCCAGTCTTGAATCTCCAAAGACACCAGAGTGTTGTAGAGTAAGCTCCAGGGGTATCCTGACCTTGTTTTCTGCACAATGTGTAAACTATAAAGACTTGTATAAACGTATAAACGGGGAATAAACGTAAATGTAAAATTAACCTTTGGCAAATTTTGATCAGAATTTTTATATTTCTGTTTTTCTGAGTTAAAGATATACTGAAAATACTTGATCCAGCCTGTCTGGTAAATCAGGATTCATTATTCATTATTACCCCATGCTTTGCCATTCTACAATAAACACATTAAAGTTCTCCATATGACGCAAACAATTATTTCAATCTGTTAAGGCCCCGGGTTCAATTCCCGGGCAGGGGCCTTTCTGTATAGAGTTTGCCTGTTTAGAGCATGGTGGCTTAGTGGTTTGCACTGTTGCCTCACAGCAAGAAGGTCCTGGGTTCGATTAACAGGAAGGGAACTTCTGTGTGAAGTTTGTATGTTCTACCCGTGCTTGCGTGGGTTTACTCCGGGTACTCTGGTTTTCTCCCACAGTCAAAAACATGTATGATATGTTAATTGGTGATTAAAAATTGAGTGTGTGTGGCCCTGTGATGAACTGGCGACCTGTCCAGGGTGCACCCCTCCTGCCCTTTGCTCTTTCAAAGACGGCTGGAATAGGCTCCAGCAGATCTCAGTCACCTCGAATTAGGGAATAAGCGGGTATAAAAGATGAATGAATGAATGTTAAACTCTGACAATTTTTCAGGGAATCCTAGTTTATAGTATTGTAAATATACAACTTTCCTTTCAAATTGTAACAACCATACAATATACCGCATAATACGGGAATAGGATACAGACAATTTGCAATATTATTAAATTATATTAAATGATAATAGAATTATAAAAATAAAATTGAATAAAAATTCATATCCTTATTGTTTCTTCGATTTAATCCTTTTACTCTGTAGATACTGATAAAATGTTGTAGAATGCAAAATAATAATACTGAACAAAAAAAAGTCTCTGCCTTGTATGTCCATAGCAGCATTGGGGAATATTTACACTAAGCCATATTTTAATATATGGGTGGGTTTGGTGATGCAATACTACCTGGCTGTTGGTGTCATTTGGTTGAATATCTTGGAACGTCAAACCTGATCCTTTTTCAGCCATTGACTCATCTTCTGTAACCCCCCCCCCCCACCCCACCCAAGGAATAAGAGAATATGTGACCAAAATAAAATTAATTTGGGTGCAAGAGACAGAGGAAGAACGTGAGAGGGTAAGAGTGAGCGAGTGTGTTTGGATGAGTTACAGGGCTGGAGTCAGTGCGAGTAAGGCAAGTTGTGTTTACACAGTGTGCGTGTGAGTGTGTGTGTTTTTTCAGCGAAGGGTTAATGCTGTCAGGAGTGGGCGGTGATCCCAGATGGAAGACTTTTAGCCGCTGAACTTAATTGGCACGACACGTCCAGGCGCCGTGCCAACAGCCCATACCCCCTCTGCAGCTGTGAACAACAGAGACAGAGACAGAGTGAGCTTTCATCTCATTCATCACTCGCTTTCTTCATTCAGTTACCCATTTCTTTCTTAGCTATGAGATGGAAGATTGATTAACAAAATATATAATTCAGGCACAGTTCACATGCCTTTACAGAAAACTCACTGCATGATGCAAGTAGCTGGGGGATTTTTTTTTGGGGGGATTCATGCATGGCCAGTGTTTTTGTAAAAAATATATAAAGCTTTCAAACCTGATTTCACTCAGCTAATGAGGATATTAGACTGCAGATTTTCATGTCGTCCAGTTCTGCAACCTTCTTGAATGGGAATCTTTCACATGTGCTGTAATCAAAAATTAGTATCAAAGGTCTTTCAGTAAAACCAACAAAACCTTGTCACATAAAATTCAATTTTGAAAATGTGACAAACAACAGCAAGACTAAATAATAATGATAAGTGTAACATTTAAACACACAAACACTGATAATAGACCATAGCTACAAATTGAACAATCTGATGTAAGTAATCATTTACATAAAGGCATCTGTGTCTAAAGAATGGATAGTTCACATTTCGAAAACTAGAGCATAAAAAAACATTTCTTCTGTTTTGGTGAGCGTATCATGAATTGAATTGCCAAGCCAGATAGTTTCAGATTTACGTAAATTATTCTTTTTTTTGTTTTGCTGTAATTTTCAATTTTTTTCTTTAAGCTTCTAACGACCAATTGAAAAAAGCAATAAATAAAAATTAAAACCTCAGCTTGATTAACTAACTAACCAGCTAACTAACCAAATAACTAAATAAATGAGCTAGTTCTATCAATGCAACATTTCTACATTTAATCATTAGCCACAAATATATCGGGGAACATTTTGGATCTTCACCAAAAAACATACATTGTGGCTGCTTTAGAAAAAAGATAAAATCCACGAATGAGGTTGTAAACTACAGTATACAAACTGGGGCAAAACAAACTGAGAGGAATCTATAAGATGAAGCTTCCTGAGCTCTGTTATATTAGTATCAGGAACACCACAATATATTTGTATATCATAAGTGGAATGGCATCTACACTAACGTCTGTTTCTTTGATATTCCGAGCTCACTGTCGCCGCCAGCCCAGCTGATGGATCAGCATTTGGAGACAATAAGGCAGTTTCCTAGTGACGATCTTGTCCCCTAGACGGCCATCCGGACAAGACCACTGAAACTTTGCTGTCTACTGGTTTGTCTGATCAAAGGATAACTGACCCCCCGACTGAGCCTGGTTTCTCCCAAGGTTTTTTTCTCCATTCTGTCACTGATGGAGTTTTGGTGTCTTGCGGCTGTCGCCTTTAGCTTGCTTAGTTGGGGATAATAATTTATAGATATTAATTTAATCGAGTGTTTTAGTGAGTGTTTAATATTGTCTTTTCTGATGTGATTCTGTAAAGCTGCTTTGAAACAATCTTGATTGGTAAAAGCGCTATATAAATAAAGGTGACCTGATTAGTAGTCACAGTGCGGAATAGGTGTGGTAGAGGCCCCAACCTTATATTCTTTCATAGGGCCCAAAATTGCTACTAAATAATTATCATCTTTAGCTATAATTTATCACTAAATGTATGATATATTTGAGGGTTACATTTGTAAACAGACTCTTAGATCGTGGTAACAAGCACTTTATCACTATTACATTCATGAGATTACTATTAAGATCAAAGTGTATGAAGTAAGAAATGAAAGCACGATGGCACATGTTTATTAGATATTGTATTTTGATTCCTGCTTTAAGCATTTGTTTCTCTTTGTCGCTGTATTTCTCTCACTCTGTCTAGTCAAATTTCTGAACTAAAGCCCAGCTGTTTTGAAATCATTTAAATACCAGAACTCCCCTTGGTCTCTGACTGAAAAACATGGCATCTGAAACTTCTCAGCACTGACATCCTCCATCCGCCTTCAACCAACAGCCAGAGCCGCCTCCTCCACGCAGCCTCCCTGTTTCCCTCTTCCTCCATTGTATGCTTATCTTTCCTGGGTGTTTGCTGTTTTTTTTGCCAAGCTTCTGCCACATTGCATATTCATTCACACACACACACACACACACACACACACACACACACACACACACACACACACACACACACACACACACACACACTATACAAGCACTTGGCATAATTGCTGCTAGAGCATGCATTTGTAAGAAGCAAATGTGTCACTTATCATAGAAAAAACCATGTGTGTTTATCTACCAGGCAGCCACCACACCAAGTACCAACTCACTTTGTTACACACACAAAGTTTTTAAATGACCAAAGTCTATTATAACCATAAAACGACAGCCCAAACCTAAATTAAAAAAACTGCCAAAAATGTTGTAAATTTATCAATGCCTGCAATTTTATCAATTTATGCAGCTGATTCTCTTTGTGCTGCAGCTTTTAGAAAATAAATCAAATTAAATCAGTTACTTAGGACAGCCCAATCTGAGCCACAAAGTACCCGTGTAGCGCAGGATTTCCTTCTAATAACGCAGAAGTTACACCTGATTTCAGCTGTTTAATCTAGTAATCTTGTCTTTCTGGTAGGTGTGTCTTTTCTGCAGATAAGCTTGGACAGTCCAAAATGACATCAAATTAACAAAACATTTACAAGGTTAGATTTGGGCTTTAGAAACTATAAATTACTATAAGTTACTATAAAGTGATTTTTTTGCATACCCCAGCTTTAATGACTAAGGTAAGCATAGCCATGGAAACATTTTACCTAATTGTCGGCAGAGGGTGATGCAGCATCCTCAGCACCTTTAGTTGGCAGGTGGAAGGGGCGGGGATTGATGTTGGGGGCGGTGCTGTGGTAGGGGATTTTTAACATTTTAAATTTCCTAATTATCGGCCAGGGGTGACGCAGCACCCTTAGTTGGGAGGTGAAAGCTTGGTGGTTAAGGTGTTGGATTGCTAACTGAAAAGATTGCAGGTTCAATTTCCAGCACCACCAAGCTGCCACTGCTGGCCCCCTGAGCAAGACCTCAAGTTCTTAGTTGTATGAATAAAATAAATGTTACTCACTCTGGATACAGGTGTTTGCCAAAATGCTGTAAATGTACATGTAGTTTCCATGACTATTGGGGTGAGAGCACAGCTATGATACAGCACCTCTGGACCAGAGCAGGTAAACAACCAGATAGAGGCAAAATGGGGCTTAAACCCCAAGACCCTGTGCAACAAACCAAGAGCCTAAACAACTTACCACATACGTTTGTTTGTTAAACACATTAATGGCCATAACTAACAAAAAATACACACAGGATTGTATGTGGTTGCGTTTCTTTAGGAATGAAAAAAAAACTTTCAAGAATGTGACAGACAAAAAGAAAGAAAGGCAAAAAAGAAGGTTGAAAAAAAACAACAATCACATCTGATGTGACTGCATGTGCAATAGATTTGTGGTTCAAAACCAATTGAGAATATTCTGTCACCGCAGCCAATGGGATACTTACCCACACTTGACCGTATGAAGGTTTCGGATTTAGAGCTTGTGTTACAGGCAGAGGTAGACTAAGACTGTTCTCACAGTCACTCCACCAAACACCCACACGAGCTGAACTGCAAAACAAATATAAATGACAAAATCACCCCAGGTAAAACACAAACGGTAAAAAGCTCCATCTCGTCTCATTAAGATGGCCCTGGAAACAACACTGGAGCAAAAGTGGAGCAAATTGCTTCGTCCACCTCTCATTAGTGTTAACAGCAAAAAACTGAAACACAGAAACATGTATTCTTATAATGAACAGGCAGCTTATATGTAAAAAAAACAGGTGAAAAAACAACAGAAAAATAAGGGTCTGGAACACAGTGAAACACTAAGAGGTCTATGGAAATTCCAGTTATCCATACAAAAAACACACACACATAAGCACGTATACACAAGCAAACACAGAATAATACCATAAATGTAAAAATGTCTTTTGTAATGAAATTTTGCAAAAAAAACCCCCTATAAACAACATCAGAGGTCAAGAAAGCAACAGAGACTCAGATATCACAATAACAAAACCAAACACACATACAACAATAACACATCTGTGTGAATCAGAAAGGGTGGGTTCTTGATTAGCATCATATGGTCGTTGATGTCAGGCTGTGTGGGGGTTTTTACATTTTTTTCTATTGGGATTTATTTTCCTGTTGTATTTTTTGATTTAACATAATTATCTTTTAAATAAATATACAATATAGGGACAAAATATTAGGACAGCTGATTAACTATTTTAAACTGCAGTAAACATTTCAGTGATGCCATAAACTGCAATTAAATCTAAGATACACATTTTTTACTTATTTGCCTGTTTCACTTGACTTGACAGTATAGAAAATTTTCATTTAACAAAAGTTTTTGGGTAGGTGCTGCCGAAGTGGTGTGGCAGCTGCAGTGGCAAGCGTTGTGCTTATTATGTATGAGGGAATGTCGAAATGGGCTACAGGGACAAGAATTATCCATTTTTTGCAGGTTATAATTTGAGTGCATTGGCTTCTGTGGGCTGAAAATATTTTTCACTAATCCTCGACTAATGCAAACCCACCACAGAGTGGCAGATGCCTGCCTTGAAATAAGCCTTGTTAACCTGATTGCCACCTCAAGTCTGACAACAACTAACAGCTCTGACAGGAAGTCAACATCCACCATTAATGACTAGCAGATCGATACTTATTATCAGTAATTAATAATTATCATTATTTTTAATACACTGTTTACATGCTGGGTGGCTTATTGGTTAGCACTGTTGCCTTACAGCAAGAAGGCACGGGTTCGATTTCTAGGCAGGGGTCTTTCTGTGTGGAGTTTGCATGTTCTCTCTGTGCTAGCGTGGGTTTCTGGGTTCTCTGGTTTCCTCCAACAGTCCAAAAACATGTATGTTAGATTGATTGGTGATTCTAAGTTGCCCATAGGAGTGAGCGTGTGTGTGTCCCTGTGATGGACTGGAGACCTGTCCGGGGTGTACCACTCCTGCCTTTCCCGCTTTCAGATACAACTGAGATAGGCTCCAGCAGATCCCTGTGACCCCAAATTAGGAAATAAAATGGTATGAATGAATGCTAAGAAAATAGAGAAGACTTTCCTGCATCTCTACCTATATGGAGTGACGCTCCATATGGAGTGCTTCTTTTTAATACAATGACATTGAACGTCACTAAAACGATGAGGGAACAAAAGAAAAAGAATTAGGAGCACATTGTAAGGATCATAAGGAGCACACAGCAGCTAACACCTCTTAAAAATAACAAACAGAACTATAAAAAACATTAATACAACCGTATATGTGTTTCAGGGTCTTTTGGAGAATCCTATCGAGCTCATGTAGATTTAAGCGATAAGTGTTTTAACGAAAACCTTTGAGTAGCATGAAATTTTAGCTTATGACTGTATATAACATGGGCAGTCATGACATTATCTTATCACTGCACTAAAAATTTTTTAAAAATCCTGGAAATGGAGCATAATCTTTATAGACACCATCCCATCACGATATTATCCTTTAGAGGAAGATGATTCGTCTGATCTGAGGAGAGACTAAAACTCAATTGTTTTAAAAAGCCCTGAATGAGTAACACACTTCACTTCCCACATAGGTGGCAGGCATGATAGACTAGACGGGGGAAATGTTTAAAACCGAATGATCTGCATTACAGAAAGAATTTTTGTGATTTGGGTTAATTGGTAAAAAAAAAAGGGAATAATATCCCAGCAGGCACCGTTTCTCCGTTTGTCTTCATTGAGCAGAGGTAAGCCTGAAATTAACAGCGGAATTCATCGAGCATTTATGTGGCGTGACTGACAGCTAGCTTTAGGAGGGGGTTTAACTGTGTGTGTGTGTGTGCGTGTGTGCGTGCGTGCGTGTTGAAATAATTGAAACTTCAATGCCCACAATCCCCACAGACTGCACACCTCCCTTTCCTCACATCCGCAGCCAGTCAATAGCCTCAAGCGCTACTATTAGTCGGTTTTACCAAATTACGTCATGCCCCAACGTGGGATATCCTTTGGCCCATTGGTTGGAAGGTGTAAGTCTGTTTAGCCAATCAGAGCAGCGAAAGAGAGCGCTTTGCCGTCTCGAGCGTTTAAGGTGGACTTGGAAGATAGCTGGAAACGAAAGTATTTTTTCTAAGGTAATTTATTCTGTGATTAATATACGGGTTAACTTGATAATATCGCCATTTTATAATTTTAGGAAGACGAGTATGTGTTTAAAAACGTTTTATATGTGTTTTGGATATTAGTAGTCTAGAATAAAGCTTCCTGAAGCAGGAAGGGTTCAGGGTATTGCTCAAGGATCACTGTTGGGTCCCTTAGAAATTCCCTTAACCCTTCCTGCTCAAGGGGCACTGGATTATAGCTGACCCTGTGTTCTGACCCCAACCTTCTACACTGGGCTATGCCGCATATACCCTTTTTTTTTTAATAAACAGGTGTAAACAGATCAGTTAATTTAATTTATTTCAACTGTAATATATTACGCTAATGTCATTAATTCCTTATGTTAAAATAGCTGTACAGATAAAAAACGGTGATTTGTTGTATACAAATAAAAAAGCAAACTGTATTGTTGTTCAAGTTTATACTCGTTTGATGGTTAACCACGTTAGCATGATATTCCATGTGTGTGCATGGTTGTGTGTTTTTTTTGCAGGCCATTTCTAAAGAAGTATAAACTAGATCACAGGAGCTCGTCAGAATCTATATTTGCAGTAAGGTTCTCTTTATATAACTGATTTAAACACTTTTGTCAGCTTATATGTGAGAAACACACTTTCCACATCTAAGTCCTATCTACAAAAAACCCCACTGTTTAATGTTTTTATTTATTAACATAACATAACAGGGTGATTCTGCTAAAAGTGACCAGTATAATAAACCCAAGCCTATTAGATGCTATTAGATGCTTTACGCCACTTTACACAGATAATTACATATGAAATGTCTCACCACAGAACTTACTTTGCTTGTTTGTTTTTGTTGCACATATATTATGCCATTTTCTTGAGAAATATGACTAAGATTTCAGACCCGATCATTTTACCATCCTCATCATTGTGTTCCAAACTGATACAAATAAAGAAACAGGAAGTAGACTAAAATCTCTTGTTGGCTTTTAGTCAGAAATTTCTGGTATTTAGCAGATGCTCGTATCCAGAGTGATTTACACTTATCCATCTCAGCAGGGTTAAGGGTCAGAAGTGGCAGCTTGGTGGTGCTGGGAATTGAACCCACAATCTTCTAATTAGCAGTCCAACACTTTAATTACTTAAATGAGAGCAAAACCGTAAATATGAAGTCATTAACGGGGCTTTAAATAGACTATTGATACAGCTAATATTTCTTTTTACTATAGTTTGTAGAAGTTTTAACTTTTAGTATCGATACATATTTAAATGACATTTTAAACCGAGGTGTGTTTACATTAATATTTAATTAAAACCCTCAGTGTGTGTCAAGCGACTTCCACCTCTACTCCTGTAGTTGTCGCATACGGCCAGCTTAAAACACAAGCATTGTTGATATTTTGAAGTATTGCAATATATTGCGATAATAATATGTATCATAATATATGTCATTTGGGTTAAAAATTTGGGTTTAACCCCAAAACAGATTCAGATACAAATATTTGAAGAACTAAGTAAATATGCATGCTTGTTATTAGTATCAATATGCAATGATATCAGTTTACACACCAGACATATACCTTTTTGAAATTCAGAAATTTTAAAATGCTGTGTTTCTTTGTCAAATAAGTAATTAATACTTAATTACCAGAATAGACGTTGACTCATGTTAAGCTCAATACACTGCAAATGGTTGATTTTGCTTGAATGACACAACTACCCGTGAACAAGGCCCATAACCCATTTGTTCAGTTCTATAGAAAATAGAAATAAATGTGCATAAATGTCTACCAAATGCTAAAAATGTTAATGTACAGCAAATGGAGAAGTAGACTGCATCACACTGACAATATAGATAAATGATGATATAGGATGAGTTCAGCAGATGATGAGTAGTTTCAGGGGTTTGCACACACACACACTGATGGTAAACTGAGATTTGCTGATTGTGAGTTGGGGTCATGAGTGTTGCAATCATGACTGGGCTAAAATACCAAACTATTGCTTAATAAATGTTAATCTATTACAAGCCAGCAGTCAGAGCGCAGATTCACACACATCACTGAACCAAAGCTGGTCGCTAATTTTAATTATATTTTATCTGTCTGTCTTCCAACTTTGGTTTATCTCCCAAAGAGCTCAGACTGACATGTGATGACCATAAATGAGCACTATTGAAAGTAATATATGTTTTTTTTTTGCATCTTGAATAGATGTCTCGTTTAAGGTTAGCAATAAATGTTAAATATTGTTTCTATTTGAAGATTTTTATCTGATATTGAAGTAGGTAATAATATTCTGTAAATCTTTTTATATCGTGATATTCGTACATAAATACATTCTGTATTTTTTCCTCAAATAGACTAGATAAAATATCTAAGAAAATCTGCTATAAAAATACTAGGATCTGTAAATATTCGTGACTGAATGTTAAAATATAGTTGTCATCCTTTTTTTCCCGATATAACTAGCTGGCCAGTAAATTGATTTGACATTTGGAAAGGCATGAGTGTGATTTGATTAAGATGTCTTAGTTTGCATAATCAGTGATTATTTGTCAGTAGAGAAAGCTGTCAAACTGTCAGATCAACTTTGATGATAGCTAATAGTAAGTTTGATCTAGCTTGAGATATATATATAAATATATATATATATATATATATATTATATATTAGTATATATATATATAGCTATAGTAAGTTTGATCTAGCTTGAGATATATATATATATATATATATATATATATATATATATATATATATATATATAAATATATATATACAATACATTGTGTATGCTTTATATTATGTAAGTAATCACACAGATGTACCAGGGTCATGGTCACATGGTCTGTCATTTTTCAGTCGTTTACTTGCTCCCTCTTTCTTTCTTTCTTTCTTTCTTTCTCAGCTATCTTCACTGTGCCACCTTAACTGCAGCTTGAGCAGGCTGTTCATGTTTGTGTTGAAGCCAACAGGCACAATATATTACAGTCTAGGGCTTGCTGCTGAAAAGCCTGCTGGATCTTCCAGTGACCTGCTGTTCTTTCCTGCTTTCCTGTCTTTTTTCCCTTCCCCTCTCCCTCCACTAGATTTAGATTAAAAACAAAGCGCTCTCTTTCTTCTATCCTTATTTTTTGTACCCTTTCCCCCCTTTTTTACACTCTCAATCTGGCTCAATCTGTAGTTTGTCTGTCTGTGATACAAGAGGAAGTCGGTTGGATTTATTCGGATGGAGGTGTGTGTTTGTTTTTTGGATCTTGTCGGTGTGCTTTGAGAAAGGACAGAGAAGGGACAGTTGGATGTGACTGCAGCTTTATCAGAGCAGTCAGATCGGGTGTGAGTGGACGACGGAGTGTGTGTGTGTGTGTGAGTGTAAGTACAAGTGTGTGACTTTGACTCTTCTGAGGAGGAAATGTGGAGAAAAAGTCATCAGTAAGACTTTCTGGAATTCATTTGCAATCCACTGAGTTGGTGCGTACTTGGAGGCTGAAGCCGGGTTCCGAACACTGGATCCTGGGTTCCATCCCTGCTAAAATCTTTACCTCCCCTGTACAGGAGGGCAAAGAACTGAGGGAGCCCCACGATTCATTAGACTCCTAACGAGCGTCTCTGCACTGACCATGTACCCACAGGGTAGACACCCGGTAAGTATAACACTCCTTTGCTTTGATCTATTTTTTTGTCTACTAATTTAAGTTTTCAATTTAACTTCCCTTTCTTCCAGAAAACACATATGCACATGCGATGCAGTTCTAGTTCAGTGAGAGTGAGCTGTAAAAGAAGAAAAGATGAAACAGTTGCTGGTTGAGAGATGTCTCTATTCAGAGGCTTTCAATCAAACACACACACACACACGCGCGCGCACACACAAGCCTGTCAGCTGCACCCAGGTGTTCTCAGTAGCCAGTTTATTTTAAGTTGTGTGGGTGGAATAGCTCTCTGTGTATTTGTGTTTTTGTTAGTGGCCATTATACTTTGTATAATAACCTTCTGGCATGTTACACACTCGAGTTCATGGAAAGGACGAGCAGTCACAGCGAGCTGGCTTGTTATCAGGTAGGTGTTGAAAGCATACGGGTCAGTGGCCTGTTTGATGTATTCCCGCCTGAGACCACTGAGAACCTATAATTCAGTCTCAGTCAGCTGGCGTAAAACGATTACCCGAGCACAGCCTGATTAAAATATCTCCCTATGCAACACCGTATCACCGCCTCACCACCACACCGTCAAAGCTCCTGTATTAGAGGAGGTACATACATAGCGAGCCTTTTCCATGAGGAATCAACTCCAGAGGATAGGTACTGTACTGCAGGTGCTTTTTTTTATATCCCACTGGCAGTACAGAAAATGGAAAGAATAATATGATGAAGCGTATACATGTATACCTGTAATGTTTAGGTGCGTTTGCTTGGTTTACGGCGTTTGGGATCTTCAGTGTGCATTTGTAATATTTTCCATCGTTGCCAAATGGGTGACAAAATTCATTACAAGGCATTAATTCCTTTAGAAACTCTGTAGCTTCTCAGTCATCACTATCATTATAGTTTCTAGAAAAGCGGCTCTTGCAGATTGTAGACATCAGTAAATCTTGTCAGCGCCAGCCTCTGTTTGTTCCATTCTTATGCATGTGTGTAGTGTGTGTATGGGTTAAGACCTGCTTTACAAGGCAGACCGTGCCAGGAAAAGTGTCAGCAAGCAGCACCACTGGATTTTTGTGGTTGGTGTTGGGGCTGTGCTATGGGATGTTATATTTTAATAAATTATGCCACAGGATGTTTTTCTTAGACACGTCAGTAGTACGTCTGCTCTGAGTCTTACAGAAACAAGTATATGATTTTATATTTTTAAGCTAGAGTTGTATTGAAAGCGTTTTAAGAGTTCTGTTAGCACTCATTTAAGACCATAAACATGTCCGGATTTGGGCAAAAATCACTTTGATAGTTTGCTTTGGTATTTTGCTGCTAGTGTCGGGATGTGAATGGATGAATTGTTTACAGATCCTATAGTATGATTTCGGAGCTATCATTTAATTTGGATACAATTTTGGTAGTTTTTGTCTTTTGCCAAATATGTCAGTTTAAACAAATAAAACTCAAGTTCAAAGCGTTTGTCATGTACAGTCGGAAACATGTTATCCTATACAGTAAAATATACAAATTATAGTAGAAATGTAGAATATGTAAATGTAAAACTTAGACCATGTACTCTGGATACTGTGGGAAAGTGGTGGCTCGGTGATTAGGGTGTTGCACTGATACCTAGAAGCTCAGGGTTCGATTCCCAGCACCACCAAATTGCCACTGCTGGGTAGGGGAGATAAATGTAAGTCGGTCTGGTTAGAGGCGTCTGCCAAATGCTGTAAATTAATAAAACATTTTTTTAACTAACAATGGCTATTTAAAATTTACTTAATTGTAATATTTGATAACCATGGGCCCAAGATACATTAACTTCCATTAAGTTTTTTGAGACAGCCAATGGTATACCTCGTACAGGTGACTGTGACGCTCAGATAAATGAAGTTTAGGTTTAAATAAAGACAGCACGGAATGTTAACCTGCTTCTACACAGTAAACACACTCTTATGTAAAATAATGCTGTTAGTAAAGAGAGTGATAGAAACGTGCTTCGGATAAATGTTGAAGCTTTATTTTGAATAAACAGTTCAGACGATTCGTAAGAGAGTAGGTAATCTAATGCATTAGGTAGTCTAGTGGATTTAAACACATAATGATCTTATGGGTGTGTAAATTTCCCTGCAGGTTGCTTTCAGGCAGTCTGTATTATTGTGTGCAAGTGTGTTTGGGAAAATGATGTGAGTTTTGTCTCACATGTGTAATCTCTATCGTGTGTGTGTGTATGTATACAGACCAGTGACAGATTAAAAGAAGAAATTATGTGTTATTGGGGAATTGGTTCATTTTGCTGTCATAGGTGTGGATCACTTATTTTCTCAGAGGTCAGAGTCTCTGCAAAACAATAGATCGTTTTTCTAAATGACGATCTTTAACTCGGAAGAAATGTTGCATGTGATGTAAACGCTCAGAAAAATGGTTCTCAGGTCTCGAAATTGTACACCAAATATTATCAATGCTTACCAAGCACTGCCTCTGTCTGGGGGGGTGGGGGTGGGGGGAGTGATAGAAAGTTCTTTAATGCGCCTCCCACAATGTTGCATCAGCTAAAATCCGGGCCATATTCCATGATAGAGGATAAAAATAAGAGGTAAAAAAAAGCTTCTTCTAGTTGAGCACCTTGTGTGAACCTGATCAAAGCATCAGCGTCATCATGTTCGTCTGATTAAAAAAAAAACAATTGGCTATTGCTACATGTGCAGGACTGATTACATCAAAATAGGAATGTAGGAATTTAGCTGACCACACAGATTGTGGGCATAAACATAGGACACAAACTGCATGCTGCCCCTGGGCATGTGTTTGCTCAGTTACTAAGGGGATGTTGTGTATTGACTGAAAGTGACATCAAAATTGTGAAAAATAATTAGAGATCATTCGTGCCCAGCGCTGGTCATCAATTGTTTACTTGTGTGAGAGAGCTGCCAATTTTTTCTTGCGCTAATTAAATGCCCAACCTCAATTTCTTTATACTCTTCCAGGATCACAGTTATACGCCGTATCCTACACCCGGGTGCTCTACGGCTCGCCTTTTTTTTGCTAAATATTTCACCAGCAGATAATTATTTCATGGCCTTGGCCGTCTCCTGACTATTTTGGAATCGGCAGTCTCTCTTCACCACCCAGTCTGAACTCTGGTACCGGCAGTTAGCTCAAACCCTCACACGTATAATCAGACATCAGGGAACATCAGAGAAAGGGCTGGTACCTCAAAGTTGCTAGGGGACACAGTTATTAGAGTAATGTTACATACAGTTCTCTGATCTTTTCTCTGTGTCTACATTTTATCCCCGATTAAACTACCAAGTCTAATTCCTTTTGTGCTTCAAGGCCCAGGTGCATCAGCTGTTTGCCTGCAAAAGTATTTATGCACAACAACTTTACAACAGTCACATTGTTTGAAGACATTTTTCTTCTTCTTCTTTTTTTTTTTATTTTACTTGTGTATAATCTATATAAATAATTAAAAATCATACACAGAAATTTCACATTGGCTTCTGGATTTTTTGTACTTGTATTATTGGCTGTATTATTCCACACAGTCTTTTCTTCTTTAGTCATTTTTATCCTTCGTAATTCACATCCAGTAACTCTTCTATTGAGCAGTCAATCTAAACATATTCGATATTCGACATTTGGAACATTTTTATTTTGAATGTTTAATGAACAACAAAAAACAAATACTACGAAAACAAAGCACCACAACATAAATAAGATATTAGCATTTGGAAATGCGGACAATTTCAAAAAGGCAGGATTTGTTCTGTAGAACTTTTTACCATTATTTTGTGTTTCTTGTAAATGTAACGTGACTTTAGCTGAAAGAACAGTGCTGTAGAATTGGTTGCTAGGTATAGCATTTTTTTTTAACTATCTATTTATCTTTCATTCTATCTCTATATTCTTGTCTCAGCTTTTCATCCTTCACACTCTCAGTAGATAATCCATAGTAATTCTCACTCGCTCCTGCTCATCTAAATTACGCCTGACTGACTGACTGACTGCTAGCTCAGTCGGCTTACTGTGTGTGTCTACCGCACACACGCGCACACACACAGACACACAAAAACCTAGATTAGCTGGATCAGTTTGTGTTTTCTCGATCCCCCTGCTGTCTGACACTCGTTTACTAAGCACACTTTGTAGCACCGTTTCTGTTTGTATGTTTTCGTCTAGGCATGTGCCATTATTAAAACTTCCTATCAAGAAAGTTGTCTACGATTTTTCAGGTTTATGCTATTAAAACAATGTGCTATTAGAATATTGACTTCATGCTAATAAAACCCCAGTGTCATCAAACGGTATTTCAGCTTTTAATGAACTTCAGAAGCATTTGAGGATTCAGCCTCATCATACTGACTAAAATTGAATACTATTCGAAGGGGATGAAGAGTTCCACAGATAGGGCACTTCCTAGTCTTTGGGGAAGTGGTAGTACAGTGGTTAAGATGTTGGACTGCTAATTGGAAGATCGGGGTCTGATTCCCACCACCACCAAGTTGCCACCCTTTTTGGCCCGTGAGCAAGGCCCTTAACCACTAATTTCTCGGTTGTACAAAAGAGATAAATGTAATTCGCTCTGGATAAGGGCGTCTGCCAAATGCTGTAAATATAAGTATAGTCTTGCCCTGCTGGAGACCAGCATTTGCTACACAGAAAAGCAATGTGTTCAGTCTTGTATTTTGGTCAGTGTCCAACGTGCTAATCTATAAGTTAATTATTCTTACTAGTTATTAAATGGGTAACGTGTTTTTTTCACTTTTTCTAAAAAAAACCCCCAAATCCGCAGAGTTTGATAGTTCGGAGTGTTTGTTTTTAGGATTTACATTGTAAAAGGCTGCTGCATGCTAAAACAAACACTCCATAATGTTTACTGAGGAATCTGTTTCTTAGCAGGTACATAGGAACTTTATCTTGAATGTAAAATGCTGGTCTCTAATGCAGAATTTTTAATGCCACTATATGGCTCAGTTGGCAAAAATAAATAAATAACTAAATCTAAGTTTCTCTGAATAAATGTGTCTGCCAGATGCCAGAAGTGTCAATGTAAAAACAGACACACATTTGGGTAAGTTGTGTTAATAGCTGTGTCTTACTTTAATAGGGCATCAGGATCAACAGCACAGGTGCTGACAAAACATGCTGGATTCAAAATAATACTTGAAATACTAGTATATGTTTATTATGTTTTTTTTAGAACTATCTAGACGTTCATGATCAGCAGATTAATCTACTGTATATACACATCAGTGCATGGTCTGGATTGTTTTTTACTTAAATTAGTTTTAACACCCTGCATTTTAGGATTGTAAATGCTTTTGTTGTGGTGTAATATCGCAGAGGGCATTCACTAGAGGATAAAGTGCACAAATACTGTTTGTCTGGAAGATGGTCAGTGGGGATATGTTACAGACACACACACACACACTAACACACACACACAAGCACACACACAGATGTCTGTACTGTATTTGCTGAACCGATCCAGCCAGTGCTGAGCCTCCAGCTTAATTATCACAAAGCCCGTGAAGTGGCTGACCTCCACCGTTCGCCTAATTGAAATTTAATTGAAACTCGCTTGTCTAGACTAATTAAGCTTCTTCTGAAACCTGCAAACTTTTAGCTGTTGTTCTCACATGTCCTGCAATGTGCCACAGTGACTGTAAAAAAGAGAGAGAGGGGGACTGGGGACGCAGGCCACGAAGGTGCTGAAGATTAGAGCAGGAAAATAGCTGCTTTACGTATTTTAAAAATAGCTAGTAGAATTAAAAAAGTGAGAGAATTAATGTGGAGCAGTGTATTAATAGGGTTACTGTCTGGTCCGAACTGTGTAAGATTAACAGAGTGTAGCTGTGAGCTTGTCGTTTGGAGATGGAAGCAGGATGTTGAGCTATAATCAGTAAATCAATCTGAAGAATTGTATTTTTAAGCTCAACAGTTGGATAAAATGAGCAAAACCTTAAGCCTGTCTGCTTTACAGCACTACCTTTTGGTTAAAGGAAAATAAATAAAATTAACAGTCGGTAAAGGATGATACAGTGTATGTAGTTAATATGTGCTTGATACTGAAGCATGTTGGATAACACAGAAATCTTTCTGAAATGACACATGCTATTCTTAATCCCGAGGACACTTAAATCATTTTGAGAACCTTGGGCAGTGACATTCCTTCTGATTCACTGTAGCCTTCAGTATACGCATATCAGTTAACGTAAGTGTTTATTTCTCAGGTTGCTTTCATTCGAAACAGACAAGTTGTTTCCAATTGTTCCTGTTTTAACCAGTTTTTTAACAATTTATTAGATCCGAAAGATTCCAATTTGCTATACTGTATAATCTTACTATATCCATTAATAACTAATGGTGTTGTAGCTATTTTAGCTGTCTATTTTGGAATATATTTCAAATATCTATTTTGGAATATATTAAATTAAAAAAAAAATTATTTCGCTTTAATTTAATGATACTAACATCCAAATTAGGTAAACATTCTAGACATTACATCACTTTTTATCTGACCCCCCCAGTCTTTTAAAACTAATCGAACATGCTAACATAGTCATACATTAAACAGTCAGTCTATGACTGAATTCCATAGACATTACCAAATGACAAGTTTTCCTTTTGCCAGCGATGCTCAGCCAGGCCTCTTTTTCAGTTCTCTTCAAGTTCTGCTTATTGTGTTTTCTTTTGTTTTACCCTCAGCAAGTGAACTATGTGCTCAACTGGACTGAAGTCAGGTGATTGACATGGCCATTGTAGATCATTCCACTTCTTTGCCTTAAGAAAGTCTTTAAAGTTTGCTATGTGTCATTGTTCATCTGCACTGTGACTCATTGTCCAGTGTGTTTTCAAGCATTTGTCTGAATCAAAGCGTATACTATAGACTTATATACTCATGTACAGGTTTAGGACACAGGTTCGATATGTTTTTCAGAAGGTAGCTACAATAAAAATAATGTATATATATGTATGTATGTATGTGTATTTTAATAGTAATAGTACTATTTGCTCTGAAAAATCCTGTGTGCAGAGCTAGCAAGTGAAATAATGGAGCTGTTATGTAGCGTGATGAATAACATGAACGATCTGCTGTCTCGTTCTCACACACACACAAACACTCACTCACTCAATCTTTCTTTTTTTAGGTCCCACTGCAGCCTGGCCAGTCCTTTAAGTTCACTGTGCTGGAGACGCTGGATCGCATTAAAGAGGAGTTCCAGTTCCTCCAGGCGCAGTATCACAGGTGAGATACAGATACATGACCCTGGAACTGATGATTGAATTTTGCTGGTTAATCCTTGGGCTCATTCCCCCATTGCTGGCCTCTATTACAGGAAATAGATATAATAGCTTTTCTGCTTTATCGAAACGTGTTATCATTTTTTAGGAAAAAATTATAAGAATTATAGAACATTTACTTAATAACAGATATATTAGAAGTATACCAGAAATTGTATTATTTGAAAATTATGCTGTAAATCGAGTCAAATTTTATACGTTTCTGCATTTTTTTATAAAAGTATATCTGTACATTATACATTTAAAAAAACATTAAAACAAACAATTTTGCAAGTGGACAGAATAGTACAATCTTTAAAAAGGCAGTTTCTCAGCATCCTTTCGTGGACCTACAAGTTGGTGGTAAACCTGATGACTTGGCCTCTTCTTCATAATTCTGAAATAAAGTGAAAGTTTTCTCTGATTTTACAGTCCACTTACTTTTTTTCATTGTACACAAGAAACAGAAGTGGACCTGGACTAAAGTTAATATCCTAAAACATTTTCAATTTAAAGTAGACTGGACTTAAATACTATTAGGATACATAAAACTGTGTTTATATGTACATTTATTAATTTAGCATATGGCTAAATTAAGATGAATCATATCAAGGCTTTATTGTACTTAGCAAGTTTATTATAACCCCAAAATCAATTAAGGTTACATTCATACTCCACAAGGCAAGATGTTCTATGAATGCAAGGCTTCGGCATGTAATCTATTGCATAAGCCTGGCAACGGTAAGCTTTTCTAAGTTGCTTTGTTTCTACTGTGAGAAATGGAAACTTTGTCCACATTACTAAAGCTTGGATTTCATGCATTGGATTTCTGTTTAGCGAGTAGAACCTGGCCAGGTGAACCAATAAAGCAATGTATTTATTAAAACCAAACATCTGCCAATGAATTACGAGCCCTACAATCAAAATAAAATAAAATAGCGAGCAGGCAAAGCCACAGGATTAGGTGGTTTCCATTACCAGGTTTTTGTATCAGTGACAAATAGTAATTTGTGGCTTATGGAAATAAACTAAACAGTAAACAGTAATTAACACAGTTATTAAAACTCTATCAATACAAATGAATACAAGTGCTCAAATTATACATTTTAATGCATGTTTAATAGTTAGACTTAAAAAAAAAACATTTTAGTTATTGTATAAAAAGGCCTTATATATGTACCACATTTTAAATCTGGCACTAATAGGAAGGATATGAGTTTCTGGGAGGAAATGCATTTTATTCTTGATTTAATAAATTACAGTGTTAATTTGGACACAAATGAGATTTTTTTACATGAAAACAAAATATTCTGTATTAAATGTAATTATCTAAAGCAGAGCTATTGTTTTGTTACCTGAAATCACAGTTGTGTTATTTGAATCCATAGTCTAAAGCTGGAGTGTGAGAAGTTAGCCAGTGAGAAGACCGAGATGCAGAGGCACTACATCATGGTAAGTCCTGATCGGGTTCAACTCTAGATTTTGGCATATACTGCGGTTTCACTTAGAACATCTGTGTTTGGGTTTGATTCACACAAAAATTATTCTAACAACTACTAAACCTGATACACAGCCTATCCTCAGTAAGCAGCTAATGAAAAAGTGCCAGCTGTTTTAACACAGGTACCAATGTTGTAGAAGTCCTCACAAGTTGCCACACGGACTGTACCACGATGTCCACTTTAACGAGTCAGGAAGCATTACATTAGGGAATAACATTGTAAGATTAACATTCAAAGTTAGAATTGTTTCTATTATTACAGTTGCTTTTTAATTTATATTTATTATTTATATATTATTTATATTTTTAATACAAAAGTCAAAGTTTTCAGTTCAGCTATTTTACAATTTATTATTTCAGGGGAAAGAATGTGTAATTGAGTACTTTCATTATTTACACTCATGTGAACATCATCATGATGATTTGAGTAATCTGGAATAAATATTTTCTCATTTTTGTCCATTTAGAAAATAGTGATTTTAGCCAGGCATGTGTTGAGGTTTGAGTTGTTCTTTTTCATTGAATCATGAAAACTTTAGTTTCTTTATCACTTAAAGTGTTTTTAAGTTTAGATTTATTTTCAGAAACGGTAGTGTGAAACTCCACATTTCTTGCTGTATTCTTTAAAATACCCATTTGCTTTCCTATTTTTATGTTGAATTTTTTATCCTTTTTACTGAAGCTTTTTCATGTTTAAGAATTTTTGTGTCGGATGAATAACTTTAATTAATTAGCGTTTTCACACTATATAAAAATGGCTAAATAGAAAACGCCATGTAAATGTACCAGGAGTTAAAAATTTTATTATGTCCTAACGTGTGTATTTGATGTATACTCACTGCTGTGTATTTGTCACAGTGTGTGTTTCACTGTGATCAATAGCGAGAGGACAAGAAGGAAGACAAATGTATAGTAAGGAAGTGCAGATGATAATCGTAACAAAAAAAAAGAGAGAGAAAAGAAGTACGAGTAAGAGGAATAGAGACAAGTAAGAATGTGACAGTAGGCTAAATGAGAGATAAAAAAACTGCGACAGAACGGATGAAGTGAGCATGGGGAATAACAGAAGAAGAAAGAAAAAGAAGAAGAAGAGAAATAGACATCACAAGCACAGACACGTAAATAATGTGAAGCACTGTAAAAAAGCAGCTAGCCCAGCGGGCTATATTTAGCCAGTTAAACCTGTCATCTACACCAAGACTTGTTTCGACAGCCATTGCCTTTATTTCATGCATTTATAATTCATCGTTGCACCCTCGCCCATTCCTAAACTGAAGGTGAATTTCTGACTTTCAGCGGATAATTTATTTGGTAATAGACATCAAATTGTTCTTCAGCTTTGTTAGAGATTGTAGATTAATTGTTTATAGAAGATTAAAGGGTAAACATGTTCTTCAAGACAGCTATGTCAACTTTTATAGTCAGATCTCAACCGTCATTGGTGTTATTGGTACAGAAGATCTCAAACATATTAATCCACTATAAAAGACTAAACTTTAAATAAAATTAATTATTATTCTTTCAAAATAAAATGATTTTAAGTGCCTTTCTTCTGATAACATGAAAAAAAAAACTGTTCTAGATAATGAAAATAGTATTTAACATATTTAATATTTTTCTGCATTTGCTTTAGAAGCATTCACAGGTTGTAAAGAGATGATTAAAGGCAAAGTATGTGATATTTATATAGTTAGAAAGTTTCTAGAAAGGGAGTTACATACTGACTATTTTTTTACTATTTAAAATAGAATTTTGATCTAAAATCCTAATATTAAATTACAATGCAAGAAAAAATAGAAAAACAAATCAAACAATAAAAGTATAACAGACAGCTTGTTTCATTCTCCACGTCCAGATTCTTTGGTATCTGCTTTATAAATAAAAGTTAGCATAGGTTTTTGTTTCGATGTTTTTTTTTTTTTAAATGTGATGTCTTAATACATGTATTTTATTTTAATTGTCAAACATTTTTAAATTACATCTTTTTGCACGTCACAGAATTTAATAAAAAAAAAACAACAACATTTAAATTGAAATATTTGCCTCTAACCCGAATTTCCGAGTTATAAACACTATTCTAGTTCTAGACTTAGGGTCGAAACTCTTCGGATGCGTTGGTTGGTTCATTTGAATGCAGTAACTGAATTATTCATTAGTTCATGAATAATATGCTGTAAGATAAATAACTGAACAGTTAGCCCAGAAAGAGAATTATTTTCCCCTTTTCCATGATATATGAGCTTATGTTCTAGGTTTTGTCTTATTTTAAAAAACATAAAAACATGTTTGAGTTCCCCCATATAATGTAATTAGACATAATAAAGAAGTGGACAAAGAATAGTTCCTGCCTGACCTAAATTTTTTTCCTTTTTTAAATAATCCACAAACAGAGATCTCAGTTTTTTCAAGCTATTTTTGGGCATTTTTTGCCTTTATTTATAGGAGAGCCAGAGATGAAATGGGTAAGATAGAGAGAGGGGGGTGGGACCAGAAAAGAACCCAAGCCAGAATCGATCCTGGGTCGCCAGGGTGCAACTGTGCCGACACCTTAACCCACTACACCATGGCACTGGCCACAGTTAAATGCTTTGACATGAAGAAATGTATGTGTGTGTGTGTGCGTGTGTGACGGGTGTAAGCTCAGTCTAGTGCTAATAATGAAAGTGGTATGCATGGTCACTCGACCATTTGGGTTCAATCCTGGTTTTGAGGTGGTCAAGGATAAAGGGTGAGATGAAAAATAAGTCAAGAAAGGAGGAGGAGGTGGGGTGAGGTTGGGTGGGGGGTGGCGGGAGTAATGCACTGCTTTGCACTGTAACTCCCCCAGCCAGCTCATTTGTCTGTTTCTCACTGACACTCTCAGCTCTATCCAGAAACATTACTGCCACAGATTGCCCTCACGCCTACAGAAAGAGAAAGAGAGAGAAGGAGGGGAAAGATAGAGAGAGTGTAAGTGTGTGAGTGTGTGTGAGGCAGAAGAAAAAAGAGAGGTGCGTGTTCAAAACAGAGTATTAAAAGAGGAAAAGAAAAAAAAACTGGATGAATATGACTGGATTAAGGGCAGTGAAAGGGAAAAGAGTGATAAATAACATAAAAGCCCAGACAGCTGAGGTGATTGGAGGAGAGGAAGGATGAAATCAGACAGACAGACAGACAGACAGAGAAAGGAAAAAGAATGCTTCTTTAACTGCTCAGTCTTCAGTGAACATTTATAGAGCGAGAGTGTGTAGAATATAGTGAATAAGGTAAAATTAGAAAATTGCTTTTGCTTTTTATTCTTTTACGTTTCAATGATAAAATTCCAAAAATATATTAAAAAAGGGTTGTACTAATAGTAAGATTATATCTGGGCTTTGTAAATATTTTAATCATTGTATTACATTCAGAGTCTGTTGAATTTCATCATCTACACAGTGTTTTGTGTTTCAGCCTACCACGAGTCAGATTGTCAAATGTACTAAATCAAACACATTTTCAGAAAAACAGCACCATTTTTCCATTATTTTTCTTCAACTATATCATTGAAGATGCCCTGGCAATTGTTTTAAACAATAATTACCTCCTTAGTATTCTATAACCTCCAACTGGGTTTTTTTTACAAAAAAAAAACCCTGTTGGAGGTTATATATATAGTATTCTATAACCTCCAACTGGGTTTTTTTTGTAAAAAATAATCCTACTTTCACTCTCTCCCACAGGGAGCCTGACCAACTCAGCCAGCTGCCACAGTTATTATTGTAGTTAGCCCATTTTTAACAATCCTGATTGGTTACCTTCACTGCACCATTAATTCATTAGTAGGTTAGCATAGTGACCCTAGTGACACTAGAGTAAGGACAAATCCATGAACGTTTATAACACACGAAAATGATAAACAGGGGAAAGTAGGGTACTGGTAGATCAGTGGTTAAGGTGTTGGACTTGCTAATTGTAAGATCAGGGTTCGATTCTCAGCTCCACCATGTTGTCACTGCTGAGCCCCTGAGCAAGGCCCTTAACCCCCAATTGCTAGGTATTATAGTAAAAGAGATAAATGTGGGTCGCTCTGGATAAGAGCGTCTACCAAATGCCTTAAATGTAAATAAATACTGTGCACTATGGCCAGGTCCGGTACATATCCATTTTTGGCATTTTCTTGCTAAGGGGCAGAGGAAACTTGTTTATTTGTTAGAACCATAATCCTCTAATCAGCAGGCCAACACCTTAACCACTTAGTCCTAGTTCCCTATCCCTCTTCTTTATCCCTAGATCTAACTGCACACTACCATTCGCATGAAATCATAAACATACACATGCTCTCACAATACATAGCCTCCTTTGGTTTGAGTAGATGAGTTCAATAGGAGTTGATCTGAACGATGAGACTGTGTCAAATTTAAGAAAAGAAAATTGCCCTAAAAATGCTGCGTAAAAAGCTGCCTAAACCATTACAGGTTCACGTAGGTAAGGGTGGGAGTGCATAATATTACCAGCTGTGCAATCAGAAAATGTGGGAATGTGACTTTTGTAGTAAAATGATTAGCTCACAAGTTTATTCTTCTGTTGTACGAGTTACTAAAAAGTTCCCCGTGTCCGCTCTTTATAGATGTTAAACAGTTTAGCTGCCATAACATTTGGAATTTAAAGCCTTCTTTTTAAGTTGTGTATTTCTTAACACCTATACATAGAATAATGTAATCACTATCGCTAAACAGCCAATCAGCTGTTCGTCTGCGTTTCTGATACAGCCATCACCTGTAAATTCGCCATGCCTCTGTCAGGCAGAATGACATCATTATAACATTTAATAATAATGTTATAATGATAATGACAGCATCATGACTAGTAGAAAGTAAGATGCTATGCAGAACAGATAGCAACCCTCAAAGGACAGCTCTTTTTAAGATTATAAAAGGAATGATTTTCCGGCAAATCCTCATTAATCAATTCCATGGAGGACTCCAGATTAATTATCACACAATCACGTAGATGGATAAATCATAGCAGAGAATCTCCAAGGCCAGTGTGCTAATTTGAATTGCTGAATCTTTACACCCCTAAACACTGTATATTAGCGATAATACTAAACACAATCAGACTTCAAACAGAACACACACTGAATTTATGGGAAAAGCTTTTGCTACTGTTGGCTTACACGCATTGAAACAGCAATAATGATGTCATTGACATGGGTGATATGAATATTATAACAAATTATGTTAGTGTGCTATCCTGATATACTCCTGATATTGTCTCTTGTGTAAAAAATTACACAAATTGATTTGCAAACCGACATTTTATGTTAATTTCATATTTGATCATTAAAATTGAAAGTTTGTTTATTAGATTATTTTTGTTCTTTGTTCTTAATTTGATAAAATAATTAAATATATAAATATCTCCAAACAAATGTTTTTTAATGCTGGGACTTTCTGACCTGTACCCTGTATATGTCCCAGCTGTGGCCACTCACACACACACACACACACACACACAGTCACACAGCTGCCAAGTTGAACCAGAGGACATTTAACATGCACACATTTGACTGTAGGACCCCTTAGACTGTGTGTACATACACACACACACACACACACACACACCACACACACACATTCATTCACATTGCACACATTGCAGCACATCGGCATGGGGGGCTGACACACAGCCGCGCTGAGCCGAGCTACATCCACCACATGCCGTGTGCAATCTGCTCCCAACTCGAAACACACACATACTGTATATATATATATATATATATATATATATATATATATATACACACCACACAGAAACAACAAGAATACACTGACAAGGTGGGTTATGTAACCTTAGAGAGGTCGTGGGTGGTCACTATAAGCCCAAAAAATCCTACACTGTCACATCCCACCTCCACGACTTCAGGATTATATTTTTATTTGTTAATTAATTTGTGTATTTTTAAGTTAGAACTTTATAAAAAATGTTTTCAAAGAAGTGATTAAATATTCAGTTAGATTAGTGTAGTGTAGTGTAGCATGATTTATAAGTGTATATTTTATTTATTTAATCTATTTATTATTGGGGCATCCAAGTTATTTCACATATTTTAACATTTTAAAGTACGCAATAGTTACTTTCCCTGGTAATTATTTAATTTTATAATAGTGTAACTTGGTTACTATTTGTAAGAAGTAACTATAACTAATTACTTTAATTACTTAAAAGTAAACACTGATTACTACTATAAAATGCATTGACCCTTAGAATCCTTGATTTAAAATGTATTTTAATATAAATTGTTCGTCTTTTGCATTTAATGTAACTAAACAAATCGGAAAATTGATAACTGATTTTTTACTTGATTTAAACACGGCAGGGACAGAAAACACAAATCACATAAATATGATATGATGTAGTAATGAGGTGAGTAATAGATTTTTATTTTAAAAATAGACATTACAATTGATTTTACCAGTGGTGTGCAGTCAGGTCCAAAAAGCTGACCTACATTTACAACCTAAATTCTAATATTTGTTCTATTAAATTGTATTAATTTATTCCCAACAGTTTATTTTCTTCATTTCGTAGCGTTTCTCTTGCTGCACTGCTTCCAGTATGTGTATGTGGCTGTTAGATTTTTTTGTCCAATTAAATTTCAGTTACTATGTGTTGCCTTGTTAATCTAATCTGCCCAGAGCCTTCAGAATCAGTACTGTTGCCCATGTAACTTAAACTATATTAGCAGTGGCAGATTGCTAATTGGTTAATATTATTAAAGACTGTTTCTTTAACCAATCAGATTTTTAATCCTGCATCTCTGTACAATTAAATTAAAATTTAGACATCCACAATGGCTGACAGAGGAGGAGAAATTAACTTTGTCTGGGACAACCTTAAAAATAAGTTTTTAAGGCAGATTTTATTCTGTAAAGGTTAGACATTGTGAGGAGAGTTTGGCTAACATCGAAGCTAACTCGCTTGTCTCACAGGAAAGAGTTTGTTCACCACTTTCAGACCAGTGCCGCCGACCTGTATCATTGGTAAATTTTATTTATTTTGAATGTTTTTTTGATGTTATATTAATATTAACATAGATATGGATTCTGAACTGCTCCAGATGATGTATGTGGTACAGTTGCGGTTGTATTGTGGAGGTTTGGAGTCTTAACAGGGTTTCTTGCTTTAATAAAAATGGTTTTAATCATAAGTATGTAAAATGTCTCTCTGTCTGTAATGCCACGCCATGTTATAATGCATTTTTGTATAGTATTAAGGGTTTCTGTAATCGCGCTGTGATAATGGTGGTATTAAGGCGTGGATCAGTTGGGTAAATCCCTACTGAAGGCCCAGGTACCAAATGCACCACCCACCACTGTTACACTTTCCCTTACAGTTGGTTTAACCCCCATACACGTTTCTGTTTTGCTTGAAAAGTACAAACATTACCAGTTTTTTACTGTTTTATTTATTTTGCATTAATAACCTTTTTTTTTTAAAAAAAAAAAAAAAACAACTGCCCGGATAGCTCAGTCGGTAGAGCATGAGACTCTTAATTGCAGGGTCGTGGGTTCGTGCCCCATGTTGGGCGAGTGTTTTTATTGCAGCTCTCACTCGAGCTTAGACAGAAGCAGCATGTAGCATAGCGACAAAACAAATCGATTTACTGGATGTGTTTTAATTTCCAATATTATTACACACTGAACCAGCCACCTACAAACAATATGATAACAAGGGATTTAAGAGAAATCCGGGCTTTATTATTCCAAAACTAGCACACCGCCGCCTACACCCCTGGATAACTGACAATGAGTTTAAGTGTTGATTAATTCAGAAGGACACCACTTCAGGTGTGAAATGTTGTGTTTACCCCATTTTTAATGTCAAATGATTAGAGAATTTTTGCAGAACCTTTGAGTCAACTGTGGATGTTTTTGAGTGGCAAATGCCTGATATTTCAGTCAAAATAGGAGCATTTTTGGCATCTTATACTACAGTACTGCTGTGGCTGTTCCATAAAGTGTGAATGTGGATCTGAAGGTTATTCTGTATGCAGGGTGGCAGAAAGAGTATTGCTGCATGGGGGTCTGACTGATGGCTAATGCCCTGCTCAAGGCTGCTGAAAAGGGCTGAGCCATTAAGAAGTGTGTTTAAGATTTCACACTCTATTAACAGTAATATAGGAACCTCAGTGCAGAGGCGTAGCTGGGGTTTTCAGTGCCCAGGGAACAAAGTCAGTTTTTGTGCTCCCTCCTGGCCCCCTAGTGACAAGGTGTGAGTGATAAGGGGGTCCGTTATGCTTTCCGGGAAAGTTTTAGAACATGAATACCTGCATTTCGTGGCTTATTTTTAGGGTATGAAAGGGGTGAAAAAAGTTAAATCATTAAGACAACAATGGTACTTTAAAGATGTAATTGGAGAAAACATTTTATTGCATTTGTTGATGTTACATCAATTCGGCGCCCCCAGATGCTGCACCCTGGGACAGATGTCCCCACCTGCATACCTCTGCCCTCCAGCTACGCCACTGCCTTGGTGCTATTAATGCATTAAAATCTTTCAGCAATGTGTAGTGTGTATGTAGACATAAGCACAAAAAGACATAGAGGGGGAAAAGAGGCAGTTTATTAGGCAGCTATAAACTTAAATAAGGAAAACCAAAGACAGCTGAAAATGACAAAATGGTAAAAGAGCGTCTATTATGTGCGGCTTGCATTAAATCCTCCAGTAATGCACCTCAGCCACTGCAGAGCCTCAGCTGCCACAGACACACGCTGGAGAGGAGAGTTCGGTTAACTGTGAGGATAACTAGCTTGTCTCAGCCCAGGAAAGAGTTCATTTGCCACTTCCAGACCAGTGCCTATGAGCGCTATCGCTGGCTTACAGCCTTTGAATATATTATATATTTAATATAAATTGTTTGTTTTAATAACATTATTAGATAAAATTGATTCTGAATTGCTCCGGATGATGTACGTGGTACAGTTGCGGTTGTATTGTAGAGGTTTGGAGTCTTAACAGGGTTTCTTGCTTTAGCAGCTTTAATAGCTAGCTTTAGTAAAATGTTTTTTTGCCCTCAATATGCAAAATGTCTCTCTCTCTGTAATGCCACGCCATGTTATATTGCGTTTTTGTAGAGTGTTGATGGTTTTTATAATTGCGACGCAATAGTGGTCCCCACTGAAGGCCCAGGTACCAAATGCACCACCCGCCACTGAAATTACTAATGCAGTAACTCATTATATACTCATTATATGTAAATATTTTTTAGAACTGGATTTTCATGAGATTTTTTTTGGTAAATACTCTTCAAATGATTTTAAATTGATTTTCTTTGTGCGCAAATTAATTTTGAAGCCCACCTGGCAGGTGGCATCGTTTTGTGCAGTAACTTTTAAATATTAATATCACTGTTTTTCCTACCCCTCGTTTGTGTCTCTTTGCCTTTCAGTCCCACTGATGTAGAAGTGGCCATAACAGCATGCTGTATATTTATATATTCTAGCTAATTACGTCCAACTTAATCAAACTACTTCGAATTAAATCCAAAAGAATGGAAATACCTAAATTGTATCATACAATTAATCCTAAAATTGGTTTATTGGATCATAAGCACAATCCACACTCATTAAGATGTAAAATGGAGTCATTATATAGCTTAGATTTGTTTTAAAATCTAAGTTCAGCTCTTTTGTTTGCATTTTGTGCTTTTGAGGTGAGTACAGCATGCCTTTCATGTCAAAGACAGGTCGCTAATATAGAATGTTTTAGCTAAAAAAAAAAAAAAAAAAAAAAAAAAAGAAAGAGAGGGGCGTGTGAGATGATGGTAGGGGTATAAGCCTGGGATGATGTGAGAGAAATGGAGTTTATATAATGATAGAGCAGGAGAGATGGAGAAAAAAGCGAGGGGGGATCAGAGGAGCTGGACAGGAGAGACAGATAAAGAGACAGAGTGGGAAATGATCAAGTGAGCGAAATGGAAGAAAAAGAGCAGTGCTGAATTGAATCACACATGGAGAGACCTGGGGGCTCTAGAAGGGAGGGAGGGAGGGTGCCAGTGTGGCAAGGAAGGGAGTGAGGGAGTGTGGGCGTGACAGAAGGAAGAAAAGAAAAAACAGACAAAAAAGAGAGAGAAAGAGAGAGAGAGAGAGAGAGAGAGAGAGAGAGAGAGAGAGCATTTGAGTCAGATTTCATCTCCATCACTCACACTGCGCTGCTTGTCTGCCTGCTGAGACGGAGTGTGTCACCAAGACCAATTCATCACACACACACACACTCTCTCTTTCTCTCTCTCTCTCTCTCTCTCTCTCTCTCTCTCACACACTCACATCCTAATCTCTTTATCACTTTCTGTCTTTGCTCTCAATTTTTTTTTACCACTCTTTTTCTCACTCTCCCATCCATACACTTGTCTCTTTTTTGTATATGTTTAGAAAGCATGTGTAAAAATACACACTATAGCTGATTGGTGACCATCAGGAGATTATTTAATATGTTAATTTATTGTCATATTTTAAACTCAGCTTTATCAGTGATGTTATCCAGGGGCATCCGCTGGTATGGGTGTGAATATAATTTGTTGTCTAGCTAGCGACTTATGCTCAAAGTTTTAGACATACTAAAGTACAAAATGCACAGGGAGCATTACTCCCGCAATGCTTGGTGCTTGGTGACACACACTATATAGTATGGTATACAGCCAACCAATCAGAGTTGGCTTTATTTTGGCATCATGTTTTAGAGCATAAAAAGAGCATCCTTTTAAGACACTGATGCAAATAAGTAGTCTAAAGTGCGGTCAAGAAATGTTTATAACCAAACATTATATAATTAAGGGAATCTAGCTTTTAGCTGATTTAGCCTTGTAAACATAGCAGTTTTCTTTTACTATGAGGAAATTACAGCATCACGAATCTTCATTTCTAAGCGGATCGTTATAAAAAAGCCAAACATGCATCGCCTGGAAATCTGGTGGAATTTAACCATTCAGAGTGACTTCCTATCCTAAATAATTTAAAAACAACTCGCTAATAACAGATCTTTAAAGTCCTTCCCCCCCCCCACCCCCTCTCTGTCTGTCCTTGTTAAGTTAGAGAAGCTTACTTTGATTGATGTTGTGTTTCTCTGTGTTCACAGTACTATGAGATGTCCTACGGACTTAACATAGAGATGCACAAACAGGTAAGACCATGAACTTAAGTAACACACATGCTAACACATTATTTATTTACTATCCTTGTAAGGACCTTCTATTGGTAAAATGATTAGTGCATCTAACCTTGAAGCCTTGAAAAGTTAAGAAAAGTCAAAATAGTCTAAAATTCTTGTATCATTTGGGATCATTTGGTTTCCTACTAGACATGTATACACTCACAATTATGTAGGTCTATAGATTAAGCAGTTCATAAGTGCCCCATACACACATGCACACATACACACACGCACACACACTTTCCGGGCTCTCTCATTTCCTCCTGCTTTCCAGCTCATTGACAGTAGCGGATGTGGCGGATGTTGAGTTTTATCTCATTCTTCAGTTGATTGTTGCGTTACTGTGTGAGTGTTGAGGTTAGTGATGAAATGACACGCTTGTTTAGCAGTGCTCCGCCAGAGCTTCTTGGCAGCCTAAGATGATGATGATGGATCCAAGCACAGCGCAGTGCTTCGTGCTGAATATAGGTCAAGATGACGCTGTATTAAATCCCGATGAAATAAGATCTATGAGAAATGAGAGAGTTAGCAGATGCTGGGATTAATGACTTTGGTTCTACTTGTCCTTAGTGAAAGGTGTATGAGTGCAGGAAGAAAAACACAAGATAAATCATAGGTCAATTATGTGGAAAAAGTTCAATATTGTGTGACAGCCTGATTATTACCTGGCACATGTACACTATATGGAGAAAAGTGTTGGCACAATGAATCATCACATCCATATGTTTTTTTACACACATTCTATTCCAGATCTAGTCCCACTTTTATTCCTATAATCACCCCCACACCTCTGGAAATCATTTGCACTGGATTGAGGTGCTAGATTAAGTGTGACTGTGGGAATTTTCTCATTTAGACACAATAGTTTAGTGTGATCAGACACTGATAATGGGTTCGGAGGTCTGGGGTGCAAACGGTGTTCCAGTTCATCCTAAAGGTGTTTGAATTCTGTGCAGGACACTTCAGTTCTGCACCCCACACTATAACAGATCATGTCTTCATGATGTTAAAGGGTTTGGTGCACAGGGACATTGTCATGCTGGAACAGTGTTTGAGCTTCTTCGATCCAGCGAAGAAATATTGTCACGCTAAAAACATACAAAAACAACTTTGCACAAATCCTTAGCCATATAAAGTATAAAGGTATGGGCCGGTACGAGATTTCGATGGTATGATAACCTTAAGCAAAAATATCATGGTTTCACGGTATCATAGTATCACCATTACAGCCCCAAAATATTAGTTATTTTTATGTTATTTTTTGAAAAAAATATATAGAATGGGTCACGATACAATATCTCACAATATATTGCAATACAATACATACCGCAATACACTGCAATGCTTAACTTTTTTAAAAATAGAATAGCTAAAAATACAGACTAATACAGAGCCGGAGGCACCGTTTTTCCTGCCATGCTTGCTTCTGTATGTGTCAGCATGTGTTTGACACGCACTAAGTGTTTTAATTAAATATCATTTAAGTGTAAATCATTCAACCTTAAATCTTTAAACGATATGTATGGATACGTATAGATAGGAATATTGATACATTATCAGTGATTGTGATAGTTAGCTGGATAGATATTTTTGCACAGCGCTACTTTCTATGCTTACTGAGTTGAGTGAGAGGAGTCAAATCAACATGTCTCTTCGTCCACATCAGCTGCTTATTGTTGCATAAAAATGACCTCAACCCACCCCTTTTTCACCTTCACCTCAAACACACACACACACACACAAATTACAAACACTGTAATTACACCATCTCTCTCTCTCTCTCTCCCTCTCAATATCTTTCTTTCTCTGTCCCCCTCTCTCGCTCTCTGTCTCTCTTTATCTTTCTGTCTTTCTCTCACTCTCTTTATGTCACCCTCTGTCACGCGCTCTCTGTCTGTTTTTCTTTCTGTATCTCTGTCTCTCTCTCTCTCTCTCTCTGGAATTTATTCCTGTGTCAGGAAGAGAGACGGAGAGAAAGAGGATGTATTTCTGTCTGCTGTCTGCCCCTTTTCTCTGTTCTATCAGCCTAATGTGTCACATGATGCAGAGCAGACTGTGGTGTGTGTGTGTGTCTGTCTGTCTGTGCTGGCATCATAAGAGTGTGTGAGCATGCTCAGACATGCTTATCTTTGTGTGTGTGTGTGTGTGTGTGTCTGAAGTGTATAGCCAATACAAAGGTGTATACTGTGGAAGCCTTTAACTGCTCTCTGCTCTTATAGAGATTCAGCTGTCTGGTGTGTGTGTGTGTGTGTGTATGTGTTACAACAAATTGATTTGACTTCTAAGAGGACTGTATTTCTCGCTCTCTCGTTCTTTTTTACTCTTTTGCTTGTCTGTGTTCCAATTTTTATTTTTTATTTTTAACCCGTTTTCTCTTTTTTTAACATCTCTTTTACTTACTCTATCACTCTATCGTGCCAATTTTTCCTTACTCCTCTTTTACTCACATCTATTTTTTTTAGTTAAAAGTCTTAAAATTGGCTGAAATATAGTTTCCCTTTATAAAAGTCATTAAAAAGTCTTAAATGTAGAATTGATAGGTCTTAAATATTTTGATTATATAAATATATAAAAATAGTATGACTGCAGAAATAAACAATGGCAGTTTACGATCAATAAACACAATAAAGAAGGTTTTTCCCCCACCGTAGCTGTGGTAGCTGTGAGAAGTAAATGCGAGTTTAATGAGAAATTGCTTGAGAACGATTAATTCTCTTGGTGGTTGAAGCCGCTGCCCAAAAATGATATAGAAGATAAACTGCGCAGTTTATCAAAGACATTTTAAACTGGGTACAGTGGTACACACAGCGCGGGAATATGAGAGAGTCCATAAGAGGAGAAAAGATCTACTGTATCTTAAATTTTAAATGGGTTGATATTAAAAAGGACTTATTTAATTTAACTTGGTAAACTCTGTAGACACCCTGCCGGCTCACTTTTTCCACCTCTTTTGCTTCTCCACATTTTTGGCATACGCCCTTATCCAGAGGTGACTTTCATTTATTTATCTCTCTTATACAACTGAGCAATTCGGAGGTTGGGGGGCCTTGTTTGGAGGCCCGGTGGGGGTAACTTGGTGGTGCTGGAAATCGAACCCTAATCTTCCAATTAGCAGTCCAACACCTTAATTACTGTGCTACCACATCTACAGCTACAATTTGAACATGAATGGAAAGCCTTCTCAGAGCAGTGGGGCAGAAAAGGGAGCAGTTGCTGTTCTGCTCAAAATTAATAATACTCTTCTCCTCTCACCCTCTCTTACCCTGCCTTTCTTCCTGTCCTATATTTGAACTTTTTCTTCTTTTTGTTTACTCCCCCCCCACACACACTCTCTCTGTTTCTCTCACTCTCTTACTCTCTCTCTGTCTCTCTATTTTTCTCTCTCTCTTAGTCGCTCTCTCTCTCTCTCTCTCTCTCTCTCTCTCTAAATAAGTGGGACTTTACATGTGTGTGTGTGTGTGAGAGAGAGAGAGAGAGAGAGAGAAAGCTCATTTGGGAATAATAAGTCTAAGAACATGAGTGATGTTACTACACTGGAATTCGACACTAATGTTTGCGTGAACTATATAGCGAGTAAAAGAGCCTCGATAGGAAGTGTGTTGTGCACGTATGTGTGTTTTTGGCACATGTGTGAGGCAGCTGTCTAACCCAATCCGTCTATTTGTTTGATCTAAAGAGATTGAGTACTATAAGACACGTTTCCTGCAGCGCGTGTGCACATGTGTACTCACTGACTAACAAAGAGCTGACATTAGAAACACTTTCCATAAATTGGAAACAAATATCCACTTACCGAAAGCTTTTGTTTGTTTTATTTGCTTTTCCTCGTTAGACGAATAAAAACGCACAGAAATCTCTGCATATGAGCGGTTACCGTAAAAACGATAATGTGGTAATAAAAACAGGACATATACAGAATATATTTATATATATAAATGATATAAATGAATGTACAGTTGTTAGTATACAGTATATTTGTGTAACAGATGAATGTACAGGAGATGTATACAGAGTTGTATTGTAGTTCTGAGGGGTTTCCAGTGTGAGGTGGATTTTACTGTCAGTGGAGGGGGTAAGTGAAGTTGAGGAATTCAGTAAGGAGACCGCCGTGGTGTAAAAGCTCTTTCTAAGCCTGCTGGTCTTGGCCTGTGGGCAGCTGAACCATTTTCCAAAGGGTAAGAGGGTAAACAGTTTATGCACTGGGTGAGAGGTGTCTTTGACGATGCTGTGAGCCTTACGCAGAGGCAGGGAGAAGGGTTCCAGGAAGGGTACTCTGGCCGTTTTTTATCACCCTCTGTAATACTTTCCAGTCCCCGGCAGAGCAGTTCCTGTACCGGATTGTGATACAGCTGGTTAGGATGCTCTCAACAAAAAAAAGTTCTGGAAAGTTGACTCTTCCTCATTAGTCTCAGGTAGAAGATTTGCTGAGATAACTTTTTGATTAGACAGGAGGTGTAAGAAAACCAAGTTAAATCTAAAGACATTTGAGTCCCCAGGATCCAGTTGATGTAAGTAGGGGTGTGTGTGTTACCTGTTTTTAAATGGCTGCAAAAAAAAAAAAACATGTGGAAATTGTTCAGGCTGCAATCAACCAAGATCGATGACTGACAGCGCCAGAACCAAAAGCTGATTCAGGGATTCCAAAACATTTTAATGCAGGATCTTTGAACCAGATTTCTTCAACAAGGTCCCAGCTGGAGATGAGTTCTGGGTTTACAGCTATGATCTGGGAATAAATATCATTTCACACAGATATAGATAACATTAAGGCTATTCATGCAGATTTTGGCATTTTTTTAATCGCTCTTGTCTAATCGAATGACATGATAATATACTGATTCATAAGAAACTGATTAATAGAAAAAAGATTGAACCTTTGAAGAACTCCAGAGTATGATGTTTCTTTAATGCTCGCTGCTGTTAGTGTTTATCAGCTCAGTGTGTTAGTGGGTGACGGTGTGTGTGTGCACTCTGAGTAAGAGTTGTTTCCAGCAGTATGGCTGAACAAGCTTCTTTTGAGGCTTACATGATTTGGTGGAAATGTTTTTAACACATTTTGGAGAGGAGATTGACTTTATGCAGAAGATATTGTAATGCTGTTTAGGGATCCACGTTTTTTATATTCACAATCTGAGAGTAATTAACCATATAACCTGACAGGATGTGGAGAGAGAGGGGAAATTTAGCTCAGTGGTTAAGGTGTTGGACTGCTAATTAGAAGATCTGGGTTTGATTCCCAGCACCACCAAGTTATCACTGCTGGGCCCCTGAGCAAGGCCCTTAACCCCCAATTGCTCAGTTGTATCAAAAAAAAGATCAATGTAAGTCGCTCTGGAGTTTGCTAAATGCTGTAAATGTAAATGGGAGACTTACAGTCGTTTGGCTCATACTGATGATGTAAGATTTTCTGTCACATGCAGTTAAAGAATCCTGTTGAAAAAAAATTCCTTTGAATCTCTCTGTCTCCTCGGTTAATTTCCAACAGCTGCTAATGCAGACTGTGTCTTTTCTTCTATACCGTCGGCTGAAAAGTAGCTTTAGTATCAATTTTATTTATCAACAATTAAAATTTGAGTGAACCAGTAACACCAACGATGTCCTGAGGTGACCCAAGAAAGAAGAATTACGAGAAGCCATACTGGGTAGTGAGATTATAATGTGTATTGTGTGTGTGTGTGTGTGTGTAGGACAGAAGGGGTGGCGAGAGACTGAATAAAAATTATAATACTAATATTATTGATATACTTAAAAATTAAGACTCACTCTTTATCTGCCTACAATAAAAATGTGTGTGTGTATGTGTGTGTGTGTGGTTCTGTGAATTTCTGAATATCTTTGTGTGTATATTTGTTCACATCTTTATCTCAAAGGACAATGTAATGTTTTCCATCCCAGTTTAATTATGAGTGTGTGTGCGCACATGTGCCTTTTATGACTCTGTTTGTGTTTCACCCTGAAGATCTTCTTCACACGTGTGTGTGTGTGTGTTTCTGCACGTCTGCTTTACTGCTTTCCTTTCCTTTCTCTCTCTCTTTCTCTCTCTCTCTCTCTCTCCCTCTCTCTCTCTCTCCTCCTCTCTCACGCTCTCTCTCGTCCGTCTCTCTCTCTCTCCCTCTCTTTCTGTTTTGTTTCTGCCTTTTCCCAAACGGAGAGGCCATCAATCAGAGTAAGAAAGATGGGAAGGAAGAGAGAGGGGGAAGAGAGGCAGGAGGATGTTGGCTCCCTGCCAAGAAAGAGATGCTGGCTTTCTGCCCGGAGGAAAAGAGAGAGAAAAAAAAGAGAGCGCATACTAGAGTGAGCCAACATGGTGAGGTAGAAAGTGAAAGAGAGAGCATGAGAGAAAAAGAGAGAGAGAGCGTGAGAGAGAGAAAGATAAAATGAAGGAGCGTGCTGAATGATTGAGCTAGTGAGTCGGAATAAAGAGAGAAAGAGGGAGAGGGGGGGGTTGATGGACGAGGGAAAGCAAAACTGAGAGAAAATGAGGCTTTTATTGAATACCTTAGTTCCTGTGACCACAATCAGTGATTAGTGCTCCATTGGAAACAAATATTTGCCTTTCAGTATTTGGAGAGTAAAGAGAGAAGCTCCGCTAAAATGGTGGGAGGGGAATGACTACAAGTTTGTGTGTGTGTGTGTGTGTGTGTGTGTTGTTTCTTTTTGATTGTTTTATACACCCCTACGTGTATTTAATGTTTACAGTCAAATACAGTTTTTCTTCTATCTCCTGTTTCTCTCTTAGTCCACACACACACACACACACACACACTTTCTCTCTATCTTTCTCTCTCTCTCTCTCTCTCTCTCTCTCTCTCTCTCTCTCTCTCTCTCTCTCTCTCTCTCTCTCTCTCTTTCCCTCTCTCTCTCGCTTCTCTCTCACCTCTACCCTTCCGCCTTCTCTTCTCATCTTCTTTCTCTCCTCTCTCTCCCCTCCTCTCTTCATCTCTCTCTCTCCCTCTCTTTCTCCCTCTCTCTCTCTCTCTCTCTCTCTCTCTCTCTCACTCTCTCTCCTTCTCTCACTCTCTTTCTCCTTCTCTTTCTCTCTCTCTCTCTCTCTCTCTCTCGCTCTCTTACTCAATCTCCTTCTCTCTTTATGTATCTATAAACAGAATAATGACTGGTATTAATGGATTTATGTATCTTTTTGAATCTTTGTGTAGTAATAGGTGCCTATTACTCCTGTTTGCTTTATGTGAATGTCATGAAAAGAGATTTTTTTCTGCACTGATGTGCATTTAATAATATTCCGAATGACCAATAATACACTGCCCATCCAACAACAACAAAAAAAAACAACTAAGTAACTAAGCAAATAGGTGAGAGCCTCCAATTGGATAATTACTGCATGGTTGTTTTTCAGCTGGCAACAAGTTAATAAACCCAAACCGAAGCCAAAAGCCTCCAACAAAATATTCCAGTGTGTGACTTTTTTGGAAGGGCAGTGTAAATACATGTTTAGTGCCTGATTTAGAAACAATACAATACATTTTAATGCAATAAATTACATTTTAATTAACCATTTCACACAAGGCTGCTTTTGCCACATTAACACAACTCCAACTCCCAACATGCACCACAGCCTGCAAACATCAGACTCCACTTCACAGAACTCACAAACACACACAAACTGGACTCGCCCTTGCAATCATGTACACTCTCTCTTTCACACACACACTTATCGGCAACTGTTTTGTGCGACTCTCTTACACAATGGGTTTGCAATGTATGTTTACAATCTACTAATATTTTTAATGTCACTAGACCTGTTTTCACTGGTTTGACTGTATTTCGTCCTTTTTTATCCTAAGATATTTCTGTCCCTCCATCCCCGGTTTGTCCCCAGTCCTGCTGTTTTTTCGACTTGCTTTAACAATGAACCTGTTTCCGCTTTATTTCAGCGCCATTAGATTTTTTGCTCTATTTCTGCATATATTTCTAAAGATGGGGTAGGAGCAGATGAATTTAATTAATAATTTAATACTAATCATTAGGGATGTGACGAGACACTTATCCAACAGGACGAGATGAGACAAGACTGGGTTTATGAGAACGAGACGAGACAAGATTTTTAGGGAAAAATCCTTAATGATGAAATACAGCGAAAATTAGTCTTTTATTCAACTGAAAAACACAAAATCCAAATGCATAAAATGCATGTTGAAAAATCATTCTTGTACTTTATAAAATTAAACTTTCATTTTAATGAATTTTATGCAGTAATTGACAACAAATAAATACTGCAAAATGTCTTGCCACAACCTTTTTTTTCGCCAAATCTGTTATTAATTTGTGTGGTTGCAGTTGTAGCAGCTTCTTATCGGATGTCAATACCGTAATAGCTGTTGAAAAAACAGCCATGCGTCTTACCCGGCTGAGCAAACAAGCAACACACACAACATCAAGTCTAGCCGGTGTAGAAAGGTTTATTGTGTGTGCGAAGCATTTGTGCGGCTAAAATCCTGCCTCACGCACAGCCACATCCATATTACACGCACTATCTGTTACAATAGCGATGCAGATCGTGCTAAAAGAGGTATACAGTATACAGTATTCACGTCTTGTTTTTCATTCTTTCGCCGGTCTTCATGCTCAATTCTGATTTGGTGACTTTATACGACTTTTTTTTAATGAGCCGCTTACATTATCTTTTAAAACTTACCCCTATCCGATATCTGCATTTACACTATACACAGCAAAACAACCCAAGGGGGACGTACTGACCCGGAAAAGGAAGTAAAAACGCCGTGCGCCATTGTCGCTTATTCAGTGACATTCGACTAGCATTGACAGGTAAAAATCTGATCTGCCTGCTTACACTGCACACGCTAATACACATATCCGATTCATATCCAATTTATTTATTACCACATAGGAATGAAGACTGACTCTAATCTAAAAATATCGGAATCCATGTGCTTTTTTTCTGCGTACACTGTCATAAGTCAGATCCGATCTGTGCCACATTGGAGAAAAAAAAATCTGAATTGAGTCACTTGATACATGCAGTGTAGTGTGCCATCTTCTGTCGTTACATTATCGCAAGATCAGTCGTGAGATGTCGTCAAACCCCTACTAATCATTAACGGTGCAGTAAAACAAAAAAAGCTAACTGTAGCCTGATACCACTGAAAATGTACGTCCCACTCTCGCCATCCAAACCCACAACTCCTGAACGCATAAACGCATAAATGACTAGTAGACCAGAGACAACATTACTACAACACCTCATGTGTTATTTACCAGTGAGAAATCTTTATAGAACAGTTAGTAACAGTACTAAACTAAACATAATAATAGTAGTTGATTACACGCTGCTTCTGTGGTTCGTAAAGGTACACAAGCAATCAAAAGACCTCAAAATTGAATCACACCAAATTCCTACCTGTCCAAAAGAAATACTGCAATCGTGAACTTATCTTTCAGACCCTTTGACTCCTGTAGTCGACTCCAGCGTGGAAACGCAACACAGACATTCATTTTGGTTTCCGCTCTGTTTTGATTCTGATGACGTATCTTGTCTGCGCTAACAGGGTGCACAATTACATATGTTGACAGGCAGATAGGAAAGACGATCATTATGTTCAGACCAAACGTTTCGTTCGGACGAACATTTCTTTGTTCTACGTCTTCCACAGAATATAGAAATACATGTTAATTGCTTTAGACCGCCTGGTGACTGCTATCTGGATTTGAGCGATTTTTAACTAGCAGAACATAGAAAAATTTCTGTTCATTTTATAAACTTTCTGATTTGTTGAGTTAAAATGGGCTCCAGTGTCTCTGTATGCTATTTCCAAAAGCAGGAATATGAAGTCAAATTCAGATGAATTGTCTTCATATATATTTTTGTCCAAGTATTTTTTCTTTTTCTTAACCTCCCTCTTTTATCTTGCTCTGTTCTTGTCCTCTTTTTTTTTTGCTCTGTTCTTGTCCCCTTTTTTTGTCTTTTTTTTTTAAACAGCATGCAGATCTAAAGCTATGTTACTGTCTAATCTCTTTGTTACTGCCATGATGTCTCTTGCTCAGTTACACGCTGGCACTGCACCAAGAGCAGGCTGAAGGAGAGGAATGTTTGCATACCACAGCACCACATTTGAAGGATGTGTTGGTACATGGTCAGGAGAGCATTGATGGTGGTAGTATCAGTTGTGGAAACGTTGTAGATGCACATACACACACACACATTTACATTCACACCTGCTTAAGAGTGTATATAGAACATGACTTGCATGTATAGACATGCTTCGACTATCACTATAAAATGTTCTGGGTTTATGTGAGTGTGAGAGAGAAAGAAAGAGAGACAGGAATGAACAGAGACGGAAAGAGAGCGTGTGTGACTGACGGGTCTGTCATGTTGCAGGGACTGTGAGGAATGAGAGAAGAGGTGGAGGGAGAAAAAAAAAAGATGAAAGGAAAATAATGGCTGTGTGGGAAGATGGTTAGAGCAAGAGAGCCCCTAAGAGGAGAACGAAAAGAGGAGGGACACACAGAGCTGCAGAAGGACCGTGTGTGTGTGTGCGTGTGTTCTTTTTTTCTCCCTAACGAGTACATAATTAGCAAATGTTGCCATGTTTGTGTTCACATGTTCCTCTTGCGGGAGCTACACTGAGAATACACTCTGTACACTCACACTGCACATCAAACCACATAAATGAAGAGCTTTTCACATCTTTCAGTAACAAGGATATTCTCAGCGGCTTTGTATCATCTTTCTTCTGCTCTCTCTCTCCTTTACTTGCTATCCTTTTTAGGTTTTATGGTATTGTTTAAATGTTAATTACATCTTACAGCATTACTCTCTTTTTCTATATTTCATACTTGGGCCATTCATAAAAACTATTTAGAGTATTTATTATTTGATTTTTATTACAAGCTGTAATTATTTGCTTGTAGCCTTGTGTATTTGCATACAATAGGCTGTCAGTGTCTTTCTGTGTAGCTCATATGTTCCAGTTAATTTGGTAAAAAAAATGGATGGCACCTGTATTTTTGTTATTCTGCATCAATATTCGTTTTCAGTTATTGAAATTTGTACCACCCACAGCTGCACTAAACAAATGATCTACTGTGGATGCCCCATTTATGTTTCGGACCTCCATTTTGTTACTGAAACGCTTCCAACTGGTAACGTCAGAGAGAAAGAAAAATATGACTTCCTGGTTTTGTAACATTGCTGTGTTGTGCAAGTGTGCTTGTTTTAAAATTTTTGACAGGACACAAAGGGAATATTAGGTCTGGTTACTAGATTAGAGCGTTTTCTTCCCCTGTGTTTCCTGTTTTTTTCTTCTCCTTCATACCATGCCCCTGTTCCAGTCACAGACATGATATCTTCTATTGTTCTACTATCTTCTAAAATATCTCCTTATATTTGTCAAGATCCTTGTCTGTTGAAAAACAGTATGAATTCCTACACACACTGTGTTTTCAAAATTATTGTTTGACCATTAAAAGTGGTGTCTGGAACTGAAGCGGCCCTAACACACATCCCTGCTTTGAATAGTACTGCCTGGAGACCATGGCAAAGGCTTTGACCTGCAGTACTGCCTGGAGACCATGGCGAAAGTTTTGACCTGCAGTACTGCTTGGAGACCATGGCAAAGGCTTTGACCTGCAGTACAGCTTGGAGACCATGGCAAAGGGTTTGACCTGCGGTACTGCTTGGAGACCATGGCGAAAGCGTTAACCTGCAGTACTGCTTGCAGACCATGGCGAAGGCTTTGACCTGCAGTACTGTTTGAAGTCCATGGCGAAGCCTTTGACCTGCAGTACTGCTTGCAGACCATGGTGAAGGCTTTGACCTGCAGTACTGTTTGAAGTCCATGGCGAAGGCTTTGACTGCCTGCTTGACTGCAGTACTGCTTGCAGACCATGGCGAAGGCTTTGACCTGCAGTACTGTTTGAAGTCCATGGCGAAGGCTTTGACCTGCAGTACTGCTTGCAGACCATGGCGAAGGCTTTGACCTGCAGTACTGCTTGCAGACCATGGCGAAGGCTTTGACCTGCAGTACTTTTTGCAGACCATGGCGAAGGCTTTAACCTGCAGTACTGCTTGCAGACCATGGCGAAGGCTTTAACCTGCAGTACTTTTTGCAGACCATGGCGAAGGCTTTAACCTGCAGTACTGCTTTTGCAGACCATGGCGAAGGCTTTGACCTGGGTACTTTTTGCAGCACCTGGCAACCTGCAGTACTGCTTGGAGACCATGGCGAAGGCTTTGACCTGCAGTACTTTTTTGCAGACCATGGCGAAGGCTAAGGCTTTAACCTGCAGTACTGCTTGGAGACCATGGCGAAGGCTTTGACCTGCAGTACTTTTTGCAGACCATGGCGAAGGCTTTAACCTGCAGTACTGCTTGCAGACTATGGCGAAGGCTTTAACCTGCAGTACTGCTTGGAGACCATGGTGAAGGCTTTGACCTGCAGTTTCCCTAGTCAGTTTTTCACTCAGTTCTTCGTTATTAAACATTTAGAGGCTTTAGCCGGGAGGATTTTAAGTTTTGAGTCTATAATAAATTTAGAAACTATTCTGTTGCTCAAACTCATAAGTTTCTTGAAAAAGAAATGATTTAATCACAGGCTTTGTTTTTACCCAAATAAAGATGGGTTCTCTTTTGAGTCCTGGTTTCTTCCTCGTATCATATTCCTTCTTTTCCTCTGTCCTGCTCATTATGGATAAAAATGCATTTCAATTTCAATCTTTGTACTTTTTACTCTGAATTGTTGTAAATTTCTGTTCAGCTCCTTGGAGACAATGTCCACTCCTAGAACCTCTATACAGAGTCAACTGAATTAAATTTAAACTTACCTGAGGGTACGTGTCATTAAACTGCAAAAAATAACCTGTAATATTGAAGCAGAGGGAAATCAATTTTCATTTTTGCCCCCTGCCCTGCAATGTAGTCAACCTCTACTCACTAAACATGTCACATAAACTCAATATAAATACCGCTGTGTGTGTGTTCCTGGAAGCTCTCAGAATCAAGGACTGTATATTTTTTAGCTATAGAATGATTCAGTACACTAATGAATACATCAGTTATTTATCTGAAAAAATCATTTTCTAATCTAACACTTGGGTGTTTTTCTCGCAGGCGGAGATTGTCAAGCGGCTCAGCGCGATCTGCGCTCAGATCATCCCTTTCCTCTCTCAGGAGGTATGCTGACAATGATTGACGACTCATCTCGCTGTCACACACACACACACACACACTCTTCACTACATACACACAGACACATGCACATGAACACGTTTTATCATCCTTGTTGAAAACAGCGCCCAGATTTCCTCTCATTTCCACCTGTTTTTAGCTGTATCAGCGCTTTTCTGATGAGCGTCTTCTAAATAGCAGGAATGTGTTTGTCATCACAGCACCTCAAAAGCAACTATTATTTTTTTATTCCAGTGAAAAGTCAGGTCATTAAACTGAGTTCTGTTTGAGTAAATTTGGCTTGCTGGCTCTCAGTAAGTCACAGTGTTGGAAATTGACTCATTATGTGCAGTTGTTTGAAAATTCGCTGTTCTTACACCATCGCCTTGCACTAGTAGTACTAAAATATTTGATGAATGTGAATTTTTCAATAACTTACATGCTTGATGTCTGTGATTTTGCTTTTCTGAGGTTTTTAAAATGCAAGTATTTGAAGTTTTTCTTTCTCTATCATTAGTAACTTATAGTCCCTGGGGACCCCTGGGGACCCGGCAGCATCACACACTTTTATGGCCCAGATTAATGATGGGAATTCAGAACATTTGAACAAGATTCAAAGATTCAAGTCACTAAAATAATCCAAACTTTCCATCACCAATTTTTTAAGGGTCATTTGGGGAATTTTAGAAAAATAACTTTGTTCATTTTGGTCATTTCAGCAGATTTATTTTGTTCATTTGGTAATACCAGCAAAATCATTTATTTCAGTAGAATCATTTCATTAATTTTAGTCATTTCAGCATAATTATTTAGTTCATTTAAGCAAAACCATTTGTTCATTTCAGAAGAATCATTTTGCTTAGTTCTGTTCAGCAGAAATTAGAATGTGAAAAATAATTACAAAAATCTCAACTTCTGTCGGAGTCGCAGAACCAAACAATCGGGAGATAAACTAATGATTTCTGTTTCTGGCACAGACTGCGTTTCTTATGTTAATGGGGCTTAATGAACAGACGACTTTGGACATGAACTAATCATAATAGGATGTTGCACATGGCGATCAATACAAAATAAACGATTTGCTTTCTGTGAGGACGCGTTGTTGCAAAGTCATATTGAGAATACGTTTAAAATAAATGTATCATTCATGTATAACACATTACTAGCCCAGATCCATTTTTTTTAGGCAGGGAACCAACCTGGCTGCTGAGGGGTTAACTTTCAGTGCTGGGCCAGACAAAATGGAGGTTTGGGCCAGAAAGGGCATCTGTGGCAAAATCCGTGCCAAAGATTCGGATGAAGTTGAAGCAAACAGAGACCAACAACAAAAACCAACTAAAATAGTACCCTGAATTAGAGAAACTTAAAAAATAATTAATTAACAACCTATTAATTAATGACCTTAGCAGCATCCTGCTTTAAAGTTTGTATTTTGACTTTTGTCTAATTTTCTTCAATGAGATTCCACAGTAATATTAGATTAGAGAACTATAGGTTCCTTAGTCTATTTTATTTCATCAGGCTGCTGGGAAATCTGGTTTTCTACAGAAAAAAAACGTCCCTCATTAAGGAAAAGAAAAGTTTAGGAAAAGAAAGACACATATTTGTAGTTACATGTTCCTGTTAGTTGTTTTGTTTGTGGTGTCTATGTTTCCTTTTAGCTCCATTTTGTTTCTGTTTCTTCCTTACCATTTTGTGTAGATTTGGATTATCTTCATTCTGTGTTTACAGTCTCTAACCCTTGTGTGTGTGTGTCTGTGTGTGTGTGTCTGTGTGTTGGTTTGTAGCACCAGCAGCAGGTGGTGCAGGCTGTGGAGAGGGCTAAGCAGGTCACCATGGCAGAACTCAACGCCATCATTGGGGTTAGTGACCTCTCACCTTTCACACTTTATTATCAACTACAAATACACACAAACAAATGTAGAGATGCAATGGTATGTGTAGGATGATTGGTATGCATCATCATCAAAATGAACTTACACAACCATCAAAGTGATTTGTACTTTAAAGTGTGTTATTCACCTGGGAAAATGTACTGTAGTGCAACACATATAAATATATAATTCAATCAAAAAAAAAAAAAAAGAAAAAAATCTATAACAACATTTCAAAATGTCTCTGTTTTGTGAACTGTATGTAGAATTTCCTTTTTTGGGTATTTGGGCCAGACTTTCAGAACAACTCATACTGCAGCACTCCAGCTTTGTCCTCTGGCACACAACTCACCCACCTGCAACCCATATCACTGCAGCTTCACTTCCGGCAGTCAGCATGCATTAGGCTTGAATTGTGTTCTCGCTGCAATCAGGCTGCACTATGACTATCCTGAAAGCCGACTAATGCTACAGGACCTCGTCCAGCCGGCTTGTTTTCGTTCATTGTGCCGCCAAACAAAAGTTCAGAACAGCCGCTTCCATTCAAACAGACTAAAAGTGCTCTCACATACGCAGTGTTTAGTGTGTTTAAATCAAACCCTGATGTGTTTTCCCTCGTGGTACGGTTCATGTAGCAGGTTGGAATACTGCAAATGCACGCTGGATGTTGCAGGTTTGAGTGCTGTGGTCCTGGTCCTGACTCCACTTTAGCTCTAGTGTGGTTTCCTTGCAGCTAAAAAGCAATTTGACCCAATTTGGTTGGTCACAAATAAGTTACAAATAAGTTGTTGTTCCCTGCAACTTGTTTTATAGCTGCTATAGTGGCAGCCTGGCTCAATAATGAAGGCTTTGGGTTACTGATCAGAAGGTTAGAGGTTCAAGCTCCAGCACTGCGAAGCTTCCTCTATTGGGCCCCTGAGCAAGGCCTTTTACCTTCTTTGCTTCAGGGGTCTGTATCATGGCTGAACTATGCTTCCTAACAAGCTGAGATCTGTGAAGAGATGAATTTCATCTGGCTGTGAAATATATGTAGGAATTCTTAATTATGTAGGAAGGCTTCTTCTTTTGATAAACTAAGACATATGACAGCGCTGTAGTTCTGCTATGTTCTAAATAAATGGACTAACGAATAATATTAAAAAAATAACATGCTCCAGGAAAGTGCTTTGTTTTGTAAACAATAAATAATGTCGAGTTGTTTTCAAATCTAAATTTCACTTTGCCTAGAATATTAGGCATGTTAAAGTCTCTCTCTCTCCCTCTCTGTCTCTCTCTGTCTTTCTCTGTCTCTCATTCTCTCAGTTTTTCTTTCTGTCTCCTTTTCTGTTTCTTTGCCCCTTTATTGTTCTCTATTTTTCTCTGCTATTACATTATTGAGCTGTGTAACAGTTGAGCTAAACTCATGTAATATGATCAGAGCTGAGAGAAACTCTGCTGAAGAGAGTCGGAACAGCCTGTCCATATACACAGAGCTGTCCAAACTTTTTTAAATGGGGACCAGATTTAGGCCCTCATTTAATATATATATATATGTAGTCATATTGAATGGAATGCTGTAAGGGAGTAATGAAATATAGCACAGAAGTTTGTGTTAAAAGCAGTTTTGTGTATTTCTATTATGTACATATCATATACCATATGAATAGCCTGCATTTCTGCCTCCACACCGCAGTTACTACAGTAATTCATTGTAAATCTGGGTGATATGCGGATTAAAAGTATTCTGACACAAACAACAAAATGTTGTTGTTTCTAACGTTTTCAAACCAGTCGCGCTTTTGCACTTTTGGTGCATTTAGGGATTTTTGTGCGTTAGAAAAGTTACAGGGTGAATGAAGTATCAAATTGTTGTCACTCGTGTGTAACTGCTACAATTTGGTGCTGTGACTGGCTTAGCAGCAGCTAGTCTTAAGCTAAACTTCACACACGCCTTCAGCGTACCAGCTGTAAATTGTCATACACTCGAGAGCTCTTTTAATCATATTGTAATATGTTTTTTTCTTTTTTTCCCCCTTCTTTTTCAATTTTTTACTCTCCCGTATAACTTCTGTCTGTCTGTCTTTCAATCTTCCTGCTTGACCTATGCTTATGGAACAGCAGCAGCAGCTCCAGCACCTGTCTCACCACACCCCTGGTATACCGCTTACCCCCCACCCTTCAGGTCTGGCACTGGGGAGCGCGTCAGGTCTGCTGGCTCTCACTGGGGCGCTCGGTGTCTCTGCTCACCTGAGCAACAAAGACGAGCGCAACCACTTGGATGCCGAGCACCTTCGAGGTACTAAAACACACACATGCTTTACAGTGTCAGTACAGCACTGCTGTAGTTAGCAGCAGAAAGCCGAAAGTTAAAACGTTAAGTTAAAACACTTGCTGCTGTTTTACATGATTGTTTATTTAAGATTAAATGATGTTTTAATGATCTACTTGAAGCAAGGAAATGGCACCATTCAAGCAGAAGCCACGCTCTGTGATTCGGCTGTGTCTCTGGAGTAAAAATTTGAAACCAATTTTTTTAGTGCAGTGTAACTAGCAGGAATGTTTCTTTATGTGGTGTGGGTTGAGGTGCTGGCACCCACATGCACAATTGTGCTCCAGCAGCCTGGGTTCGATTTCGGCTAGGGTCCTTTCCGGTCCCACCCCTCTCTCTCTATCTCCCCCTTTTTCTCAGACTGTCCTATAAATACCCAGAAATATCTTTAAAAAAGAGAAAGTTTCTTTATATAAACCTGCACATGTTTACAAATGATTGCACGAAACCCACAATTTATCATTTTTATAGTACTTTGGTTGTACTATATGTTACAATTTACGGTACTTCCCAGTTGATCACAATGTACTAAACTTCCCCTGCCAAGCCACCAAACATTTCAGTGAATATCTGTCATTTGTGCTTTTTGCAGTTATAGTCTGTTGTTCATGCACGGCTGCCACAAGATTTCCTAGTAAGATTATAGTATGATTGGCAGGTGTATAAGTGTTCCTGTTAAAGTGCCAGTGAAATGTATGACTCATAAGCATCATCAAATGTATGACTGTAAGCATCATTTGATATAAATGTGACGGTGAACTTTCAATCTTCTATAATATAGAGCTACATTCATCATGCCTGCATTTGACTCAGTTTCTTGCAGTTTTGCTTCAATTTTAAATTCAATTTTATTTGTTTAGCATCGTATCAACTTTTTAATCTTTTTTAATCTTTTAACATTTCTAAAGAAACACCATGATTAAAAGAGATTTCATTGGTTTCACTGGTTTTGAATGCAATGATAGACTTCTGGAGTGTTGGATGTTGCTCCTGCTGATGAACATAAACTTTGTGCAGTATGGGATGTAGCAAGGACATCAGTACAATAGCTGTGTTTTTATAGCCATGCAGACTTTTTCACTAAGACCTTGACTTGCCCTAAGTGTTGTTATTATTATACAAACTGACGTCAATTCCCTCACTTCCTTCCTTTCTCTAATTCTAGAATTCTCCATGTCTGCTATTAAAACTCTATCTCTCTCCCTCTCTCTCTCTCTCTCTCTCTCTCCCTCTTCCTCTCTCTCTCTTTCGTTCTGCTCTCAGAGGGTGCACCCAGCAGGGTAAGTAACAAACGTGTGTGTGTATGTGTGTGTGATAAATGTTTTCAAATATGGAGCGTAATTAAAAAGGAAGTTTTTAACTTCCTCAATCCAAAACCAGAATAGTAACATGGCCTCAGATAAGTGAAATAACAACTCTAATAATAGGGCCAAATAGCTAAATGTGGTAGCTCAGTGGTTGAGGTGTTGGTTTAGCACGACCAAGCTGCCACTGTTAGGCACCTGAGCAAGGCGCTTAATCCTAAACTGTTCAGGTGGATATAAAAAATGAGATACATGTAAGTCGCTCTGGATAAGGACGTCTGTCAGAAATATAATTGTAAATTAATTTACCACCAAATGTAACAATGCTAATAATAGAGTAATCATTATCGTCATCGTCATCAACAATATTTACATTTACAGCTTTTAGCAGATGCTCTTGTCCAAAGCGATGTACAAAAGTGCTTTGAGTCACATTATTAAACAGCTTAATACTGGTACAATCGTTCAGATATCAAAGTTCAACAACCACGAAAACTGCAGAAAGAGCAGCATGGATTTTTTTACAGGTTGAGTGCTAAGTATTTAAGAAAGAGTTGGATCTTTAATCATCTCTGAAGACAGCCAGTGACTCCGCTGTTCTTACATTGATGGAAAATTCATTTCACCATCTTAGTGCCAGAACAGAAAAGTCTTTCTTATCAGTATTATCCTATATTCAGGCAGCATTTGTAATTAATTTAAATGTAAAAAAATCTATTTACCCCTAAAGCAGATATAAACATATTGTACATAGAAGTAAATATCTATTTGTAATAAGAAAGACCTAAAAGAACTTTAGGTCTGAAGCATTAAAATCACAGAACAGCATTATCACTTGTTTCTTCATCCAAGGACTAGCAGCTTAGCATTTTGCAGGATCGACCTCTGGCAACGCTTGAAAAGATTTTCATTATCACTGCATGCTTGGTACAATAAAACTGAATGATAATGTGTAGACTGCGGAACCTTTTATTGCCATTTCTCATTTACAGTCACTATAAAACACTGCCGGCTAAATTAGCAGCACAAACAGGCGCAACAGAGAGAGAAAGACAAATGAACCTGAGAGAGAGAGAGAGAGAGAGAGAGAGAGAGATTTGGTGAAAGAAAACTAAATTTAAAGCAAGAGGAAATGTATAGTTCTCTTTTTTAATCAAACTTTGATTCAAATGATGATCCACTGATAAAATGTGTTTAGAGTTGAAAATGTGGAATATCAGAATAAAAGACAGACTATAGGGTCCTGATCAGTTCTTCTTCATCATTTTCTCCCGTTCTACAACATCCCAAATTATGTTCATGCACCGCTGCTGCATGATTGGCTTATTAGATTATCTTATGATTGGCAGGTGTATAAGTGTTCCTATTGAAGTGCCAGTGAAATGTATGTCTCTATAACTGAGTCTTATAATATAAGTGTGACAGGTAATGAGCATGAACTTTCAATCATCTATTGTCATTATGCTTGCACTTGATTCAGTTTGATTTGCATTTGATTCAGTTTGATTTGCCTTTGATTGATTCTTGCAGGAAAATGTGAGAGAGACAGAGAGAGAGAGAGAGAGAGAGAGAGACAGAGAGAGAGTCTGAGGTCGATAAAACACAAAATGCTTGTTGAGAGTACTGCAATTTTTTTTCATATATCTTACCTCTTATTTGGCCCAAAAAGATAATGAATACAAAGAGAAAGCAAAGAAAGCAAAGACCCTGTGATGTTACAGTTAAAATGTAAATCCAACTGCACCTTTAAACTATCCTCTGTGTATGCGTGACAGTCTTATCAGTGTGTTGTGAGTGTTTATTTGTTATACATAAACAGGTGCTGTTGTTAGTTTGGAGTTTGGTGTTTGTTGTCAGGTGTGCATTAGTTTGGGTTAATTCATTCTCTCTCTCTCTCTCTCTCTCTCTCTCTCTTTCGGTAGAGTAAGTCTGTGTCATCAACCGACAGTCAGGCAATAGAAGAGCGTCAGGGCCCTTCAGGAATCTTTTCCTCTCACACCAGCAATGACGCCAAAAGGAGACGCTGTGACGACAAAGATGGCCCATCACATTATGTATGACCCACTGCACAGAAATGACATCACAGCGATCCCCTAATCCCCTAATATTATTAGTTAGTGATTATAGTCGTTGTTTATCAGATAGCAAGTTGGTAAATTCTGGCTCCATATAAATATGTACTCATAGATAACCCTTCTGCTTTAGGTAGACTTTACTGTGTAACATGGGATACATTCTGTCTTGTCTGGAGGGCCAACTGAGGGTCTTAAAACTGGTTTGAAATCTAAGCAAATTATAGCATCTAATTTAAAGAAGAAAAAAAATATTTTTAGATCTGCCTTCCTCAGGCTCATTCCAGATGGGACGTGTAACCCAACTCTCTCATTATCTCTCATCAGCCCCCTGTCTGAACAGAACGGCATAGAAAGCAAAAAGAATACTCATTCTTTTAATTAACAGAAAGTCTAAATGAACAAATAATTACTTTATTTATGATCATCATATTTATGATCAAACATAATAGCTAAAATTCTGCAGCAGGCTAGCAGCCATGCGTTATGTACTATGCTGTGCTCTAACAATAATATCCAAGGAGATGCCAATATACAAGGACATCTTGATAAGATGTTACCCTTTTAAGCTCTACGCTTTGATTCTATCCACCATCCCACCTGTGTCCTTCAATCAGTAGAATCTGCATTGGTTTTGAAACTAATCTGTCATCAGAAAGCCTTGTCCCTCAGTTTAGGACATGTCCTTAAGATTATTTTAGAAACTGCTTTTATTTGGAACACCCCCTAACAAATCACATCTTAAACCTTCCAATTATTTTTTACTTCTATAAATAGTTCAATCTAAAACAATCCCTTTCTGACTGAAATTAGAACGCTGTCTTCTACACAATGTAATTCAGTCTAGTTTTAGTATAGAGTCAGAGTATAGTGAAGTCAGCCCTTAACCCTTTAGTCTACGTCCTGCTGCTTCCTGCAGATTAAAGATCGATTTAGTTTTAGTATCAGTAGACATGAGTGCAGCATTTGACACTATTGACTAGTTTAATGGACAGGCTTAAAAACACAGCCTATTTGAGTAACATTGCCAAAATGAGAATTATGCCAACCTTCTTTAACCCTGAGATAATAGTGCATGTGTTCATAGACTGTAGCGTATAAGCTCTTCTGTAACCTGCGGTGATTAGCTGCCCTGCAGAAAAATGTATGCGTAGCTGAGTCTTCTTTAACACATGCACACAAATAGCTCTTATAGATTCTGGAAATGTGTGAGGCTGTACTCTGTAGCAGTGTTTTAAATATCTGCAGAAAAATGTGTGTGTGTGTGAAGGTGCTTTAATGTTTTCCATATTGTTGATGTTTTTTAGGACAGCGATGCTGACAAGAGTGAAGACAACCTAGTGGTTGATGTCTCTAATGAGGTATGTTCTGATATGTGATGTATAAACTGACATTAAATTCCCTTTTCTCTGCTCATGAGTTTCCTCCCTTAAAGACAAACATAGTGGGCGGATTGACATTTCTAATTTGACCATCATGTGACTGATTCTGCCCTGTGAAGGGTTGGTACTTCGTCCTGAGGGGGTAACCTGCCCTTTTCCACCTTGTCCACCTTGGACTGGCTGTAGCTTTAAATCGGTTAAAAAAAAACGATCAATAAATAAAAGAACTAAACAAACAGGCTTCATCACCTGAAAATATGTTTTATTGCTTATTTGTCTTACATTATATCAAATCAGCTCATTCTATCTTGCAAATACTGATAAACTGATCAGACATACCCACGTATTGGCAACCTTTACCTTATTTCTCTCCAGGCAGTCTTATTCCGGCACTTCATATTAAGATGAAAATGCCGGCACTGTTTCTTCGAATACTTTCATGAATTCATTGATTAAAATGTTATGTGTAAAACCGTGCTGTTAAATTTGGTTTTCAGATAAATTAATTTTTCCCTATATATTTTACTGATGATATAAAATACACAGATGAATACATTCACTTTTAAAGTTTACCAATAAATTTAAAACAAATTCTATCTTAATTGGTCTCTAAAGTTAACAAATGCTTCATATTTTAAAGAAATCACTTTATTAGGTTGAAGCTCCTTAATCCATTCCCTCAAGCTTGATAAATAGAATATTTGCTGATGATTAAGTACACTTTTCCACTGTCTTCCAGCACAGTGCTGTTTTTTTTCTCGGCGAGTTAAAGAGGCCATGGTGTATTCCTTTCATCACTTAGCAAAGGCTGTGTTATTAGTTTGCTATACGCTCATCATTTCTCCACAATATTTCAGCCTTTGAAATTCCTCTGTGTCATAACGTGGCATAACGAAATATGTTTCCTCCCCATTATTTGCCTTACAGGCCAAAAACGATTTATACAAAGTCTCCCTGTGTGAGTGTTCTGTAGTCTTGCATAATAGATAATCATCAGTGAGCAGAGAAAAGGCGACAGAAAGAGAAGGAGTGAATAGGAGAAAGAATAAGGGATGCAGAAAAAGAGAGAAAAAAGAGAAAGAGAGATTATAAAGCTATTAAAATGCATGTCTGAAGCCGTATACGGTAGGTGACCATTTTATAGCCGAATAAAATCAATCGTATGCTGAGAACGGAATTGATTGGATTTATTAATACTGCCCACCTTTGCATTTTTTAATTACATTCCTCTTCCTCTCGGTCTGTGGTATCGGTTTTTTTTGTAGGACCCTTCTTCTCCTGTGGGCAGCACCCCCCACTCTCCTCATGGAAACGGTTTAGACAGAGCGCCTACGCTGAGAAAGGAGCTCCCCCGATCCCCAAGTCTCCCTCCTGCCCCCTCACCTTCAGATCACAGCCCCGCTCCAGGCAAAAGCAAGGACTCTGTACAGGTAGAGCCATGTCTACCAGTCACCTCTCCTCTCTGTCTTCCAGTAAAAAACGTGTCTTTAATATTGCTGCCTCAGAAAGGATTTTGAAGCTTTAAACTTCACTAAATATTATATTTTATACTGAGGTGCTGCATTTGTGAGACGAAATTTAATGTATGTTTTAAATTATTTTAAAGGAAATATTTTATAAAGGCAAATAAATCATTCTGATGAATCATTTTTGTTATAAACCATTATATGTTTTTTGCTGTTTTGAAAATATTTTCCCTTTGACGCCATTGCCACACACACACACACACACACATTTACCAACTTAGATATTTAGATTATGATTATGAGATTATAATAACCGATTGCAGAATTTCTGTTCTGTGCAGTCAGAGAAATGCCAATCCCCTTCTTCTAAGTCAGGCAGTAGTTCTCCCTCACACCGTGAGGCTCTCACCCCCGGACCCAGCACCTCCTGTCTACGGCTAGTCACTAAGCCCGTGTCCTCAGCAGATCCTATGGGTAAAGGACAGCTATTTTACTCTCCATTTGCTCTTGATTTGATTTTATTGCTGAGCAATTTTTGCATTATGCTCTTTTCCTGAGGCAAGCAAATCAAGCAATTTATTATTCAACACAGGAAAAAATGTCGAGCTCTAACAAGTATGCCTTCCTTTAGCAGCACTGCGCAGTCCTCTGTCCATGACCTCAGCTTCGTATCCAGCTCATTATGGGGTCGTATCTCACGCCGGACTGAATGGAGAGCTGGCCAGTCCAGGCAGCTTTGGCGGCTCAATCACTCTCTCACCCCAGATCAGTACTGCAGCTAGTGCCTACACACGCAGCCCCATGGTAAACACACACACACACACACACACACACAAACATTGTGGTAGTGCAGTGGTTAAGGTGTTGGACTGCTAATTGGAACATCGGGATTCGATTCCCAACACAGGCAGTTGCCAGTGTTGGGCTTCTGAGCAAGGCCATTAACCCCTAATTGCTCATTTAAATAAGATAAATGATAAATGAGATAAATGTAAGTCGCTCTGGATAACTGCGTCTGCCAAATGCTGTAAATGTAACAATTATTTATTATGATTATTGTGAATAAATGTCCTGAATATTCCTGTGCCTCCTGTTGTGTTCTGTAGGTGGCGTATGAATCACGCTCTCACCTCAGGCCCTCAGGGCTGTCCTCCTCTCTGCCTGGCTCCAGTGGGGGCAAGCCGTGAGTTTCTCCCTTTTAGGGGTTTTGCTTCAGGCTTTCTTCCTTAACATCTCTCCATGTTTGGATTGAATTACACAGATGCACTCAAACTGGAGAACGTGTAGACCGTATGTTACAGTATTAATGTTTGCTTTAGAATAACACATAATTCTGTGAAGCACTCACTAATAACCATTGTGTGAATCACTTGTGCATTTTTTTTTGTTGTTTTACACACAAGCACATAAACATACTTTTGGTCAGAGAGGCCCGTTCCTACTGGTGGTTATGTGTTTTTAGTAATCGGCTACACGGTTAGGTGATCAATTGATTACATCTTAAACACGTCTTTATGTCAGTTGTTTATTACTAATTTGCGTCACTGCTGTCATTTCAAAATACATTTTTTCTCCTCCTGCCCGTTGACTGTTTTGCATTTTGGATATAATTGTAAGATTTGTTTTTTTAATTATTGAATTTATATTATTCTAATGCTCAATGCCGAACACACACTGGCCTGTGTACAAAAATAATTGTGCATTAAACATTTATGCTGTTCAACTATAGTCAACGTAGTCGCTTTGAATTCTGGGTAATCTTGTTGGTCGGCTGGATCACGCTTCTGTTTTTCTAGTGTGTTCAATGAATTTCTTTAGTGATTTTAGAATATTTCACTATGTTAGGTCGTTCCTGCTGCATTAAAAACAGTCACAGCAAGTCACACATTCGTTTAGGAAAAAAAACAATACTGATGTGCATCCTGAGACAAAACAATGGCACTTATTTTAACATACATCAGTGCAATTCAGTTAAAAAGGTTCTATTTATTCTACCCTTAAACCTGTGAAACTGGGGGTTTTGTGTGTGTGTGTGTGTGTGTGTAGAATTGGGTGAAATCATGGCAAAAACAGGGAAATATAAAACCACAGCATGACAATTATATAAAAATTATCAATGGTTTTATTATATAGTTTATTATTATTGGTTTTATTTATAACAAAATATCAAAGTAAACCTGTATTTTTTGAAGTAAAACTGTGGTTCCTTTGTCAGAATGACATGCTGTTGTGATGATGTCTCCGATATGTCAGTGGAGGCGGTGCTTTGGGATCTGCAATCCAATCTTGTACTTGTAATTTATAATTAATTAATTATCGTACATTTTTTCATAATACTGTTTGCTTGGCGTTAATATTTAATTTCTCCTGGACAGTCCCACTTTCTTTCTCCACCTCTATCAGAACCTCAACGATTTACACAATACAATCAACAGTATTAACACTAGCCAAGCGTGATTCTCCCAGAATGGCGGCGGCGCCCCAGCATGCAACATTTTCTATAATAAAGACTTTCACATTTCCCATACGGGCACTTCACCTCACACAGATCCAATATGTATTTTACTTAATCCGTGACATTTATGAAACGCTATAGTACATTTATTCAGTGAAACGAATACAGAGCATTTCTTTATTTTGCACTTGATGAGTACAACTGCCAATGTATCAAATAAAGCGCATGCAACTGCTACATGCAAGGCCATGCATCTTTTCAAAGTGTCACTAAGCCTCATCATCAACTCACATGTGCAGATCCTTTGTTCAGCTCTTGCGTGATGCCTTGATAGTGCTGAATTTTTGAATGGCTGATATAGACGGCTACACTGCGCACAGAATTGGATGGAATTTGCTAAATAGCATCACGTGGTGCAAAATGTGTTTCACTGGATTTAATTACAGAATTAAGCAAACAAGTCCATCTCTGGTTATTAATTATTCCTCTCACTGATGTGGCCCTGTGGAGTCTTTGGGTTATGGAGCCTCCAGGAGCCATCACATATTATGGCTTTTATGTACCTTGAATTATATTTATAAGACAGCTTGTCTGATGCTTGTTGTATAGATTAGTCAGATATTTAATTACTATTCGATTATAGTAACGTTTACAGACGCTGTGTATTTATTACCATCTGATTGGTGGAATGTTATTTTCTTAAAACCAGGCTTCAAATAAAATGATACCCTATATGTCCTGCTCTGTTTTTCTTTCCTCTGTTAACACATTCCATTTTACATAACTGCCCAGTTCAATAACACATACTTATATGGCCAAAGGTTTGTGGACACCTTTCCAGGACACTCATAAGTGTGTCTTTCCCAGACTGTTGCCTGTCCCAAACAGTGTTTCAGCACGACAATGCCTCTGTGCACAAAACACCTGAGCTCTATAAAGACATGGTGTGTTGTGGTTGGGGTAAAAAAAACCTTATTTTTTTGTTGGCTGAATAACTCATGTTAACACTCCAGTATTAAGTAAAAACCTTTCCAGGTGTGTGGAGGTTATTATAGGAGTAGGAGGAAGACTGAATCTGGAAAAAGCTGCCCTAAAATGCATAAAGTGTGTTAGTCATGTGTCTCAATACTTTTGGCCATATAAAGTGTTCCTATAGCAGACAGTGCATAAAAAGTCCAGGGTTAGCCACAGTTTAATCATGTAACAATAAGTTATAATGCTGAAAACCACATATGATGTAATTTTATTTTCAGGCTTTATTTTCTCTGGCAAATATGTGCAAACATGGTAGATGTTTCATGTTGAAAGCTTTTTTGAGTATTTGTTCACAGTATTTCCTTTATATTGAGTGCCACACTAAAACATTTTGCTAATTGGTTGTTCATTATACAATGTTCTTCATACAGAAGTGTTCAAGGATGTGTCTGTTAAACGTTAAAGTGCGTGTAGAAGTTTTACTGTGTCTTTTTAAAGGATGATTATACACAAGCTGTCAATTTAACGTATTTTTAACAGTCAAATTAAGGTGGACCATGACCTAATTATAGATTAATTATAACTTATTATGAGGCAATTAAAGGTCTTAAAACACAGAAATAAATGTCCCAGGTAAGCACTCACTGCCAGCTCTGGTGTCATTATTAAGATAGGATAGGATGGGATAAGATGAGATGGGATAAGATGAGATAGGATGGATGGCATGGATAGATGGGATGAGATAGGATGGGATAGGATAGGATGGGATAATATAGATGGATAGGATGGATGGGATGAATGGGATGGGATAGAATAGGAGGAAATAGGATAGGGTGGGATGTGGTGAGATGGGATGGGATGAGATAGGATGAGATAGGATGGTATATAATAGGATATGATAAGATAGGATAGGATAAGATGAAATAGGATGGGATAGGTTGAGATAGGATAGGATAAGATGAAATAGGATGGGATAGGATAGGGTGGGATAGGATAGGATAGGATAGGATAAAATGGGATGGGATAGGGTAAGATGGGATGGGATGAGAGAGTGAGAGAGTGGGATAGAATAAGATGCGTCAGGGCAGGACAGGATACAACTTTAAGAATACTTTTGACCATATATATATATATATATATATATATATATATATATATATATATATATATATCTAATATATATATATATATATATATATATATCTCACTACTTCCATCAAGGGTTTTCAGAAATAAACAATCCACCAGCTAAAATCTTACAACAGGCTCAAGATCTTTGTTCTGTGTAATGTTAGGAAGGATTAATACTGCAACTATTAAAAAACAGTCCACAGATTTTTCCAGTAACATTCATCATTTCAGAAATTAATAACATTTGGACTGTTACATCTTGTTCGAAGTACTGATTTTTCGAGAAACTGGATGATGCCAGGCTAATTAGTTGAACTTCACCACCCTACAAGGATCGGGGTTTTTTTTGTTTTACTATTTTTTTTAGTTAGTGATTTGGTCCTTCACTAAATTAAAGTATATATTTTATTCCAATAACAGCATACTAGGACAGTATTTTTTTGAAGAATCACACATCAAACTGATTTTTTTTAAATAAAATGGCCACCATTTTGCATCTCTCTGTTACTCGCAATACAATATATTCTACAATATACTCTAAATGGCCAAATGTTTGTGGACACCTTACCAGCACACCCATGGCTGTTCTCATAGTGCACACAGTTCTCTAAAATGTCTTTGTATGTTGTAGCATCACATTATTATTTCACTGAGCTTGAAGTGAAAGAACTCAGTTATTCTGGACAAAAATCCTGTCTCAACCCCACTGAACACCTTTGAGATAAACTGGAACATTGACTGCACCTCAGACCTCTTCACCCACTACTAGGAGTATTTAGTACTGCTCTATCTCATTACATTGACCAGACATGAACAGAAAGTCTGCATCGCTAATTAATGTTCTGTGACATGAAAAAAGTGTATTTTGGACACATATGTTAACTAACACACCTCTTGTATTTTAACACACGTTATAGTGCAGGTAAACTGCTATTGCGTTCTTTTAAACTTTTTCTCAAAAGCTTTTTGGACACAAGAGAGGCAGGGCCATAGTTGTGCCCAAGCAATAGCTTCCAGAGAAAAGTGCCAAACTGTCTTCTGAGCAACTGAGCTTTAATGTAGAACTATGTTAAATTTGGGTTACATTTCTTTTATCTGATTTAAACTTTTTATGTTTTGTCCTAAATAGTAAACTTTTTTTCCCTCTATAACACATATGATGACATCATATTTCCCCATTTTCCTGCAGTGCCTACTCGTTCCATGTGAGTGCAGACGGACAGATGCAGCCCGTGCCATTTCCTCCTGATGCCCTTCTGGGCCCAGGCATCCCACGTCACGCTCGTCAGATCCACACACTCAGCCACGGAGAGGTGGTGTGTGCCGTCACCATCAGCACCTCCACACGCCACGTCTACACTGGCGGTAAAGGCTGCGTCAAAGTGTGGGACATCAGCCAACCAGGCAGCAAAAGCCCCATGGCCCAACTCGACTGTCTGGTCAGTTAGAAAAGAATTTGTGTTTACTATTGATGTTCAAAAATACTCTTTCTTCTAGTATTTATAAGTTCAGGAGTTAATTTCCCAAACGCTGCTCTAGTCACATGATTATTAGTATGGTGGGATTTATTCGAACGATTTGTGGTTCAGGTTAAATATAACCGCAGTCTAATATAAGTCAAATCCAAACATTCGAATAGTAATATTAAAATTCTTAAGTTTATTTTTGTATTTAAAGTCTAGTTCTTAGCTAGCTTAATGATTAGCCTCAACCGCTAGCTTACAGTTACCTAGCAACAGAGTTATGATAACCAAATAAGCCATGAGCCGTGTGTGTGTGTGCGCTTTTTTTAAAACACAAACTTGACTTGAGTGTAAAGCAAAAACACTGTCTTTCTTTCATGAGAGGAATGAGTGGAATTGTTCTAAACTCTTTCTCTCCGTTCATCCAATCAGAACAGGGACAACTACATCCGCTCATGCAAGCTCCTCCCAGATGGAAGAACGCTGATAGTTGGAGGTGAAGCCAGCACTCTGTCCATCTGGGACCTGGCCACGCCCACTCCCCGTATTAAGGCGGAGCTGACCTCCTCTGCTCCAGCGTGCTACGCTTTGGCCATCAGTCCAGACAACAAGGTCTGTTTCTCCTGCTGCAGCGACGGTAACATCGTGGTGTGGGACCTTCACAACCAGACGCTCGTCAGGTAACCATGGCCCCCAGGGTGGGCGGAATGTAAACGCTGTAAAAAATTGTGATGTGTGGAGATTTCTGCATGTGCTTGTTGATGGATGTGGATTTTGGGTTGTGTTTCTTCACAGACAGTTTCAGGGCCACACAGATGGAGCCAGCTGCATTGACATCTCCAACGACGGGACCAAACTGTGGACCGGGGGACTCGACAACACGGTGCGCTGCTGGGACCTGAGAGAGGGACGCCAGCTCCAGCAGCATGACTTTACCTCACAGGTACTGCAGCACCAGGGAATCATGCGAAACAGAGTTTTACTACTCGTAACAGTGAATATTTGTCCTGGACCTGTAGAGACTATGTGTGTGTGTGTGTGTGTGTGTAGATCTTTTCTTTAGGGTACTGTCCCACTGGAGAGTGGCTGGCAGTGGGTATGGAGAGCAGCAATGTGGAAGTGCTGCATGTCTCCAAACCAGACAAATACCAGCTGCACCTTCACGAGAGCTGCGTGCTGTCACTCAAGTTCGCCTACTGCGGTATGTGTAAACACTCACATAACCAGCCAAACTGTGCTGTTTCTCCGCTCGTACAATTTTTAATTATCGGAGTGCATTGCACCACCCACTGAGTTTCTTTCTGTTTGTGTGTGTGTGTCTCAGGTAAATGGTTTGTGAGCACAGGAAAAGACAATCTGTTAAACGCTTGGAGAACGCCGTATGGAGCCAGCATCTTCCAGGTAAATTAGGAACAAAGAAAGATAAAAGTCAGACATCCTCTTTAGGTTGAAAGGATTCCAAAGTAGATACAAACCTCTGTTTTGTCTTGATGTACATAGTCTTCCTGTAATGATTCAATGCAAATACCCAGCGCTGGTGCTCCGAGATGACAGGATAATTCAGACAATATATTGGCAATTACATGGTACATTTACAACTACTAATTTGAAGATCATGGTTCAATTCCCAGCACCACCAAGTTATCACTGTTGGGCCCCTAAGCAAGGCCCCTAACCCCCAATTGCTCAGTTGTATAAATGAGATAAATGTAAGTCGCTTTGGATAAGGGCATCTGCCAAATGATGTAAGTGTAACTTCCAAGCACAAAGAGAACAGCAACAGGAGGGACACAGCCCAGCAAAAAGCACTGTTGTATTATTAGTTCTATCTCCATTCATTTATTTTTATCAGAAAGATGAGATCACAGTTCATGCTTTTTACTTTCAGTTTTTTGTTTTGTAGAATTCAAACGTCACAAGTTAAACCAATTTTTTTCCACATTCCACATCTTTTTCCCGGGAAGTGAAAAATTTAATCTTATAAAAAAAATTCTGAAAACATGAAACGTAAAAAAAACATAAAAAACATGAAAAATGCAACACACTAGAAAAATCTGCAAATCTAAAGCACTATCCCCTCTCTGGACATTATCCCCTCTCTGGACATTATCCCCTCTCTGGACACAGTGAGTGAGTGTTTGCACATTGTTGACGGGTATGTGTGAGGTTAAAAAAAGCAATGCTGATGACTTGACTGATGGGTGAAAGTAAAATAAACAAATTGTTGTCACAATTAACATTTTAAACGAACCATCTAATGTGCTGTTTGTTTCTGTATAGTGGTCTAATACACACTCTTTATTTTCTTTCTTTTCCTATTTCTCTCGCTGTCTTTCTCTCTCTCTCTCTCTCTCTCTCTCTCTCTCTCCAAGTCCAAGGAGTCCTCGTCTGTTCTGAGCTGTGACGTCTCCCCAGACGATAAGTATATAGTCACAGGCTCTGGAGATAAGAAAGCAACTGTGTATGAGGTGGTCTACTGAGAAAGGATGGATAGATGAATGAATGGATAGATGGATGGCTCAATAGGTGGATTAATGGATAGAGAGATGAATGGATAGCTGGATAAATCGATGAATGGTTGGATGAATTGATGGATGGTAGAAAGAAAAATTTGAAAGAAAAGCACTTAACAGCTTCTGGCAGCTGTGGTGGGCAACCATAGATGCTCTTACCAGTGTTCCCCTGTTTTATCTCTTAAGTATCATCCACATCCTCGTTCTACCCCACCCCCACCCCATACTGAAGGTAGGAAGAAAAGAGAGAAAGAAGAAGAGAAAGAATAAACAGAGCGAGTATAATTAGCACAGTGTCTAGATGAAACAGCCAGCAAGGGGAAAGCGCACTTAGGGAGCTGCAGCTCATACAAACACAGACAATCAATAAATCACTGTAAAAAACACACTGTAATGAGCGCAAGTATAGCAGAGCTCGATACACAACACCTCCGAGAGCAGAATTACCCCACTGCAGCACAGCGCTGGCTCTGGCCTAAGAAACCTGCCTCATTATGTCTGCAGTACTGCAGTTAAACATGCACATAGCAATTCCCGACTGGATTCTGCATCACACATGTCCGTCTTCTGCGAGAGACTCCCCAGAGACACTAATAAGGAGCAGCTGGACCTCTCGCTGGGTTCCATGTTGAAAACATTAAACAACAGCAGTTTCCATTTTGAATTCCGGAGAACAGTTGCGTACGCTAAACGCTTACTCATGTGCGAGTTGAGTAAAGATCGATTATGTGCTCGGAAAATCTCCTGAATGACAGCTACAGTTCTGTTTATGTGTTGACTGCAGGTCTCGGCAGCAGTTTAAGTCAATTAACAAAAATGTGACGCGAATTGTACAGCTAACATGGAACAAATCTGGCACAGTCAGCATGTACAGAAATACAAAAAAATCAGATGCACAGTGGGACTCACTCACTATTACTGTCATGCTGCTTTATATAATAATACCTTTGGGATAAAAGCAGTTTTTTTAAAGCAAGAGTTTTAATAAATAAATAAATAAATGTAAATGAAATTACAGCAAGGGATGTAACAATTAGACAATTTGGATTGATTTATTGATGTAAATGTCAACGATTGTAATAAATGAGGCGACAAATATTAAATTAATTATTATAAATTTGAATTGATTACAGAACAGACAATTAAAGTATAAAAAAATGAACGAATCCTTTTGCAGGGATGCATTAATAAGCTAGCAGGATGATTTACCTGGAACCCAAAATAATACTCTTTCTATACAGGATCATTCGTAACCTAATGGTGCTCTAATAGTATGTAAGTTATGTACATATTATTCAAAGATCACTATTATCAATAGAATCTTATTGTATCAGAGCAGATGCAGTGTATAAGTCAACAAATCTGAATCACGTCTAATATCCTGTGGTGGTCTGAAGTTTTTAGCTCTAATTATGAGCTCCTGATCTGTAGAAAAATTCTCACTCCAAATCCGGAACTGAAGCAGATCCTGAAAATTTAACCCAGAAATTTTGGAGTTTTAAAAAAAGTTTTTAAGTCATTCATTCACATGACAAGTCTTATTCTTCTGATTTTGATTAGTATTTGTTGATACAGAGGGTTTTTAGTTATATTGGCGATAATGCGGCGCATTGTTTGGATTAGCAGTTGCCACCCTAACAGCCCCAGGGTTTGATCCTAAGTCCTGGTTACTGTTTGTATTGAGGAACACATTTACCACACACACCCGTGTGTGTTTACAAAAGTAGTGTTATGTTGTCCAGAGCATCTTGAACCATATTATTGGACTAAACATCTGGATCCACAGCAAATCACATTCATGTTGGTGTTTAGAATCCGTCACTAGTGTAAACAATCATCTTCCCTGAAATGAACACAAATCTCATACACAAAAACAAAACGAATCTAATCCATCCTTTCAGTAGCTCTAAAACAGACGAGCTGGCTGCAGGTTTAATTAGATTGATGATCTGTACTAAAGGTCAGCCTTAGCTAAAAAAAGGACGGAAGCTGCTTTTGCAGTTTTTTAGTGCTGTAATATGACAAAGAAACAATCTAATTGGGGTCATACCAGCTGCAGACCTTCTAATAAATATAAGACATGGGAAAGTCACCGATAATCAGAATTATAGAAAGTTAGAAATGTCCAGTATAACATTTTAAACAATAAGTTATAATTCTAATAATCCTTCTTGCCACAAGAATCAGATTTGTTTTATTCCAAAGTGGCCCCATTATACACCCTTGTTGTTTCCCTTTTATCTTAAAGAGCAGTGGTTGCCCACTACTGGGAGAGAAAAGGTTTTGTGATTTTGTGCTTTTCGTTAGAATCTGTATTACCCAGCCACCCCCCCCCCAATCGGAAGCTCTGTCTTTAAATAATCCAAACTAATCATTTGCTTGCTACTTTTTTCAAACATTAAAAGGAACTGTAAAATATTTTTGTAATGAAAATAAGTACTCGTGCTACAGCGGTGTTTTGTTTTGCATTGATTGTTCTGCATATGGTGTATTTGCTCCTTTCTGTAAATGCCTGAAATGGCGGCTGCGGGATATTTCAGTCATGCGCATCTCCACCATCGTATCATCACGTTCTTATATCTTAAATGGGAAATTCATCACATTATGTTATTGGAATATCAGTATTCTCTGCTACCCGAGGCTTTGTTTCTGTACTGAAAACAGTGTACAATGTCCATCAAGCTCACACTGATGTCAAGGAACTTTTTTCCCCACTTGGCACATTAGTGAAATGTCTCTGTAGCACTTCATATGAGATGTACCAGACATGCATATAAAGACAATTAAACTTGTGGTCATCTTTTAAACATTCTGTGTCCTTGTTTCTGTTCAACACACCTAAAGTTTTCTATTCATTTTTTATCCTGAAGCACAGCCACGTCATAAAAACAGACAAAATATCCGTCTCTGTACATAATATATCCCTACCTATATTTATATATAAACACTGTGACTGTGACTCCGCTCGAAATCACATACTTCTTGAGTAGGTAGTACATTTAAGTTAGTACATACTTCCTGATTGTGAAACAAGTATGTTGTTCTAGCATGGTTACGAGTAATATGAATGGAATTCGTACGTACTACAGCCACCATTTTGATATCGTCACATGACATACGAGGTCACAGCAGGGAAAATTTAAAATTGGATAACGTTTACCTTGAATGATGTTAAACAAGTGCAATTTAACTACAAGGAGCACTGCTTTTTTTCTTTATGCACTTTACGCCAATTCCTCATATGACAAGTCGTCTCTCCTACGGCCTCATGGGATAGTGAAGTGTACATTATTTGTATAATATATGAGGCCGCATTAATTTTGCGCTGCTGTGACCTCGTATGTAAGGTGACGATATCAAAATGGTGGCTGTAGTACATACGAATTTGAAGTACATACTTCAAAATCTGGACGGGATTAGTAGGTCATCTGGGAATTTTCTGCATAACTGTATTTCACATACTAAGTATGTATTTGGACATTCTACTTAACTCGCACACTCAAGTTTCACCTACTATTTAGTATGGAAGTATGCGATGTCGGACGTAGCATATATGGACAAAAGTATTGGATCAGGAGGTCTGGGGTGCAGTTTTTTTTTTTAAATCAACCAGAACACAGCATGTCTTCATAGAGCTCGGAAGCTTTGTGCACAGGTCCTGGAACAGTGTTTAAGTCTCTTAGTTCCAATGAAGAGATGATGTAATGATACATCTTATAAAGATCGGCTGTGTGCTTTCAACTTTGCGGCAACAGTTTCGTCTGTATAGTGTAGAAATCTCATCGTTACATCTCCATCTGCCTGTCATTGTCAACCTGCCTGTACGTGTAAAGCCTCATCTGCTGGTAGTTAAATGTTACCACAAAAATGTTTTATTATGGGGATAACTGTGATTACTAGCATTACGCTCATTAGTCTCATTAAAGGTAAGTCACTCGAGGTGTTTAAACACAGGTTTAGTCGTTATCTAAAGACCACACTAATTTCTAGTCATATGTATGTTTGGTAGCCTTATTCAGTCAGTTTTGTTGATTAAATGTGTTATTTAATAATAAAAATGATTTAAGTTCTGGTACACTCTTATCCAGTGACCGTTGCATTTCTTTCTTTCTTTCTTTCTCAGTCCAACTAAGCAGTTGAAGGTTAAGGGCTTTGCTCAGGTGCCCAACAGTTGCATCATGGTGGTCTTGGGAGTTGAACCCACTATTTCCCAGTCTAACAGCTGGTTACCACTTATGTATATTAAATGTTCTTACATTTATAGATCTTTGTAAGCAGAGATCTTTTGGCAAGTGCATGTGCTCTTATTGCCATGCCAGAAAAGCAATGTTAGGTGTAATGTCTGTAGATTATAAGTGTTAGAATTAGATTCGATTTCAGAATCAATCACAATACATTCATAGTCAAAAAAAAAGCTCAAACATTAAAACAGGCTTCCTTTAACTTGCCCCACATGGCACAGTTGTGAAATGTCTCTGTAGACGTACCAGACATGTATATAAAGACAATTAAACTTGTGGTCACCTTTTAAACATCCCGTGTTCTATTGGTTTTTTATCCTGATCTTTGGTAAAGCACGGCCGCATCATAAAAACAGACGAAACATCCAACCATTCAGCTATTTATAGTCAAAAAAAGCTTAAACATCTGAAACAGGCTTCCTTTAACAACTTTATTTCCTGTTTGAACTTGATTGTCTGTGTAATTTCAACATGTACATAAAGAACATGGATGGGATTTTATGGTGCGAGACGCGTTGAGCTTTGGCAGTTTTTAGTTGCAGGAAAAGTTGCAGACTTGTGTATCAGTGCATTTTGATAAATCTTCAGCAGTAGTTTTAGAATAAACTGCACGTTTTATTGAGTGACACACCGTTTTCTGGAAAAAAGCTGCTAGAAATCAAAGTGGCTAAACTCAAAGACCCAAAAATTAAAAAAAAGGTAATTTTGACCTTTCTATACACGGAATTGTTTTAATTTCTCTTCAGTCTTTGGCTTCTTGCATAGATTGTGTAGGATAAGGAGCAAATTTAACACACTCGGCGGTCAAAACAGCTAGTCTGCCTAAAAATATCTCCCCTCTTGCTGGCTGTGTGATTATAGCACACTGTGACTGTCACGCTTTGTTGGATAATTACGTGCCATAGCGAAGCAGCCACAAACCTAATCAATTCCGTTTATAATCAGATACCAGCTGTTAGTGTCTGCACTGCTCCTGCACACTCACAGCAACATAACGGAGCAAAAAATGCCTCCATACTATACAGATTGCAGCAAATAAAACCTTTAACTAAGCTTCACTGTTCTGGTTAAAATAGTAGAAATAAAGCAAACAGTGACTCGTTTAACTTTTATCTGAAGGGAAAAGACTCGAGACAATATAGTGGATGATGCTGATAATCAACATGTCTGTTCTAACCCTAACCGTGTTAGCCCACTGTAAAGAGGTTTAATGCAAACTGTTAGCTTATGAACATTAAATAATTTAATAATGTTAAACGTTAAATTCACACAATAAGTGAGGTGGGGTGTGTGTGTGTGTTTGGGGGAGGGGATTTGGAGTTTTATTGTATTCAACATAGACGCAAAAGTAAAAAAAAAAAAAATATTTTTAATACAAGTTCCAGTTTGAAAGTTTCTGCTAGTTTTACATGCAGACACTGAATACACCGTTTTGCTGTTTAAAGCTTAAAAATAAATGTGATTTTATTCCAGAAATCCTCACTAACTGATGTAAAGTTGGAATAACAGTTCAGAAATACACCATGGCAAAGTCCGCTGGGAAAACCCGACTGGGGAAAAATCAATTTCTGGTGCAGAATCCTGAGATTTCTTGAGATGTAGTGTTTGTTGGTTATTTTATGACATGCTACTTTATGAACATGTGTCATGCCATCCAAAAACACTTCCAGAGTTGTTTAAACAAACTTCAGACATTTTCTTCAAGAGTTTTGCTTTTAAAGAGCTTTATTTACAGTTCATACACACTAAGTATCCAACAAATGCCAAAATAGCGGCCACTGTCTGAGCAGACATCCAGCATACAAAAGAAACGTGCTAATGTGGACCGTCTCCCTGAAGAAAAAGAGAAATGACCCTTTTTAGCTAAAATCTGTCACCGTATTATTATATAGTTACACTGCTTCTTACTCAGACCTTATTTTTATACCCTTAAGGTCATCAGTACAGCCTGGATGAGAAGAAATGACCGAGATATCGTCCTAGTCTCGCCTCAGATGCTTTGTACCTGCTCAGTGCACTGCTGTTCCTCTACGGCCCGCTGCCACGTGGAATGATTTTCTTTCCAGAGGCTAAAATAAAAATATTCTCTTTGCTACTTCATTCACTACAGAGAAATCATCTTGTTAAAAAAAGAACAAAAAGAAAAAAACAATAAAGGAGAAAGAAGTCTTTGGAGGAATCCCACATCTCTGAAGCTAGTTTTCTCACAGCATTAAAAAAACAACAAGGTCATTCCTGTTCTGGAGCGCCGCAGTCCTCCCTCAATGGCCGACTCTAACGGACATCACACCAAAAAGTATGGGCGCTTTCTCAACTCCTCGTCCACCACTATGTTCCAAGTTAAAGTCAGGTCTCGGTCTCTGCTCTTCCAGCTACTGCCACTTCTGCTGTTCCAGGATCAGTCGATCGCTTTAGTAAATGACTTCATATACGGTGGCTTTCTTGTCTCCGGAGCCGGTCACGATGAACTGGTCGTCAGGCGAGATGTCGCAGCTGAGGACTGATGAGGATTCCTTTGACTGAATGAGAATAAAAGACAACCAGTGAGCAAATTTGGTCATCAAGCGCATTAAAAAAACAAACAAACAGCATTTAACAGGTTGTTCAGATTTGATAACGGAGCACAAAATACAAAAGAATCATTTATCAGGACCCTTTGTAGCCAATTCACACAAAATATTGCGGAATGGTAAACTCAGGGGTGCACAGCAATGATGCTTCAGCATGTTTGTCATTTCTGACTATTTTTTAATGAAGTGTCATTTTACTTAGTGAAAATACTAAGCCACTGCCGGACCCCTGAGAAAGGCCCTTAACCCCTAATCGCTCAGTTGTATGAAAAAGATAAATGCAAGTCGCTCTGGATAAGGACGTCTGCCAAATGCTGTAAATGTGAATAAAAACGACAAAGCTTGCAGTTATTGCGTGCTTTTTTTTATTCATTTTGCTTCCTTGCATGAGAATATCCAAAATTCAAATACTTTATAATGAATAATGACTTTACAAATTGATCAAACAACTAATATGACGGAACATAAGAATATAATGTAAAAATAAATCCTGTTGACTGCTTGTTAACTATTTGAATGCATCTGTTGGCCGCTCAAGAAAAAAAAAATTGTATCTGTATATAAGACGATAAAAAAAACCCAAATTTTTAACTTGTGTCAAAAATGTATTTCTCAGCATTAAGAAATCATTTAAATAGTTTACTAAAGCTGAGAAAGATCAAACACCCTGATCCCCAATCAGCAGCTTCACCCCCACAGCAATGTAAAATAGTCATTAATGTGTATTAACTACAGATTAAACACTAAATTAAACTAAACACTTGAATTCAATTAGCCACCCATAATACAGATCAGTGCTGAATCTTAAAATTCAGTGCGGTTTGTTTAGCTCACTGTGACTGAAAGCTCAGAATAAAACAGAGATAAAGCAGTACCTGGAAGATGCTGGAGCCATACGGAGTTCTCCAGGCGTTCAGCAGATTATCTTTACCTGTGCTTACGAACCATTTACCTGCACAGAGAATGAAAATACAGCACATTTAAACAACCTGCATATATAAAGGAAAGAAATAAATGAAAAGCACACATACCGCAGTAGGCAAACTTGAGGGACAGCACGCAGCTCTCATGAAGGTGCAGCTGGTATTTGTCTGGTTTGGAGACATGCAGCACTTCCACATTGCTGCTCTCCATACCCACTGCCAGCCACTCTCCGGTAGGACAGTACCCTAAAGAAAAGATCTACACACACACACACACACATTTAGTCTATACAGGTCCAGGACAAATATTCACTGTTACGATTAGTAAAACTCTGTTTCCCATGATTCCCTGGTGCTGCAGTACCTGTGAGGTAAAGTCATGCTGCTGCAGCTGGCGTCCCTCTCTCAGGTCCCAGCAGCGCACCGTGTTGTCGAGTCCCCCGGTCCACAGTTTGGTCCCGTCGTTGGAGATGTCAATGCAGCTGGCTCCATCTGTGTGGCCCCCTGAAACTGTCTGTGAAACTGTCTGTGAAGAAAACCACAACCCAAAATCCACATCCATCAACAAGCACATGCAGAAATCTCCACACATCACAATTTTTTTTACAGCGTTTACATTCCGCCCACCCTGGGGGCCATGGTTACCTGACGAGCGTCTGGTTGTGAAGGTCCCACACCACGATGTTACCGTCGCTGCAGCAGGAGAAACAGACCTTGTTGTCTGGACTGATGGCCAAAGCGTAGCACGCTGGAGCAGAGGAGGTCAGCTCCGCCTTGATACGGGGAGTGGGTGTGGCCAGGTCCCAGATGGACAGAGTGCTGGCTTCACCTCCAACTATCAGCGTTCTTCCATCTGGGAGGAGCTTGCATGAGCGGATGTAGTTGTCCCTGTTCTGATTGGATCAATGGAGAGAAAGAGTTTAGAACAATTCCACTCATTCCTCTCATGAAAGAAAGACAGTGTTTTTGCTTTACACTCAAGTCAAGTTTGTGTTTTTTAAAAAAAAAAGCACACACTCACACACACGGCTCATGGCTTATTTGGTTATGAGAACTCTGTTGCTAGGTAACTGTAAGCTAGCGGATGAGGCTAATCATTAAGCTAGCTAAGAACTAGACTTTAAATACAAAAATAAACTTAAGAATTTTAATATTACTATTCGAATGTTTGGATTTGACTTATATTAGACTGCGGTTATATTTAACCTGAACCACAAATCGTTCGAATAAATCCCACCATACTAATAATCATGTGACTAGAGCAGCGTTTGGGAAATTAACTCCTGAACTTATAAATACTAGAAGAAAGAGTATTTTTGAACATCAATAGTAAACACAAATTCTTTTCTAACTGACCAGACAGTCGAGTTGGGCCATGGGGCTTTTGCTGCCTGGTTGGCTGATGTCCCACACTTTGACGCAGCCTTTACCGCCAGTGTAGACGTGGCGTGTGGAGGTGCTGATGGTGACGGCACACACCACCTCTCCGTGGCTGAGTGTGTGGATCTGACGGGCGTGACGTGGGATGCCTGGGCCCAGAAGGGCATCAGGAGGAAATGGCACGGGCTGCATCTGTCCGTCTGCACTCACATGGAACGAGTAGGCACTGCAGGAAAACAGACCAAATCAATAAATTTATTCAGGATCATTTTGAGAAGAGATTCTTTACAAATTATACAATAGACGAGACTTACGGCTTTCCTGAGGCTGCAGGCTGGAGGCTTGCAGGTAGACCAGGAACCCTCATGTGCGAGTGAGGAGACTCATAGCCCACCTACAGGATACAAGATCATGGTTTTGTAAGTAAATGCGTTACTTTATTACATTTGTAATGTAATCCTTAAATGTTGCCCATCCCTGAGAAAAAAGTGTGCTAATTAACAGCAAATTAAAGCCTTTAAAGCTGAACCTTCGATACCAAGATAAACCAGTCTATTTATTCACTATTTTTGCAACAGAATTGGCAAAAAAGTGAAAAATAGGGAATAAATACAGAGAAATAGCAAGTGTTTTTGGTTTTTATGAACACATAGATTTAAAAAAAAAAAAAAAGTTAAATTAAGCTTTACCAATCTGAACTATTACAATATTTGCTCTGTGCATGAGGACACCAATTAAAGTCCATGTGCGGTAATATATTTATCCTTAAAAAAATAATAACTTCACCAACAATGTCTAATTAAATACAGTGTTGAAATACTTTCAGACAACACAAACTTTTGCATCAAGCATGTAATGCTTCCAAAAATACACAAAATGTGCACAAATCAGCTAAAAACAGATGCAGAAATTTTAAGTATTAAAACAGTGATGAAATGGCATCTCACCACAGGGGAGCGTCCGTATCCAGCGGCAGCAGCGGCGGCAGCAGCAGCAGCTACGGCGGCAGAGCCGTTCATCTGCGGTGAGACGAGGTGGAGTCCAGCACCATATGCTGCAGCCACTCCGGCGAGCTCGCCGTTCACTCCCGGAGGTGGCAGACCAAAAGCACCAGGAGGATAGACACCCTGCACCGCCAGCGGGTTCCTCACACCCAGAGCTGAGTGACAGGAGACAGAGAAGTGCAGGTTTACACCAACAGTCATCTCTGACAAATAGTTAAGGGGCATGATCTACTGTAGGTTTCAGATAAAGGATGATTAGGCACCAAAGACACACCCTTGGATATTTAGAGTAGGTCTAAGTGCTTATTAACCTTAAAACCAGATGATGTTTTAAAACTCCAAGGGAAACCTGAGACTAAGCCTCTGCATCAATTATAATGACTAGCGCTTTACATAAGCTATAGAGTGATGCAGCTGAACTAGCCATCTGACTCAAAGCCACAAGCTTTAATCACTACAAAAACACAGAGGGTACTGAAGCTTACTACTGCCCTCTGCTGGCCCAAAATTTCACTAATGAAGAGGTCTCTTAGACACATTCATTTAGCTCTATACACTTAACAGTAGTGTTTTTTAGGACTTACCCAGAGGGTCCACACCTGCTTTACCCGGAACAGGGCGGAACTGGGGTGGGCCACTGGGGCCAGGGGTGGAGGAATCTTGTGACATGGGTGTGCCTGGTTTCAGCCCCGGGGTACTAGACTTCTCCCTCTGAGAAGATTAACAGATGTATAAAAAGACATGTACATCGCAAGTGTGTGTGTATATATATGCAAGTAGTGCATGTGCGCTTACTGGTGGAGGCTCTTTGCTGCGAGAGGGTGAGGCGCTGCTGGAGGAGGTCAGGGAGGTGGGGCTGGCCTGAGGCAGAGGCTCTTTCCTAGAAGGAGGCAGCTTGTCCAAACCGTTCTCTCTGGAGGAGTACGAGTGCACACTGCGAGGAGACGAAGGATCCTACATAAAGAAAAAAAAAACAACATGCACTTCATTACATCAGTTTCACAACTCCTAAACCCACACAAATGCAGTGAAAACAAACAACTGAGCTCGCCTCATCCACTACCAAGTTGTCATCACTCTTGTCAGCATCGCTGCCCTGTGGGAAGAAGATAAATCTTAGAGCTGGATTTACAACATGAACAGTTTTAAAATTTCAAGCTTAACACAGAAAAAAAAAAAAAACACCACATGAAGACTATCACTTACGTAATCAGTAAATTCCTTCTCGTCTGATTTCCTTTTTTTTCCGTTGCTGAGGTAGTCTGATGGCCGGCCTTTGTCTCCATTTGATAAGGAGCTCTGAAAGACAAACCAGACCAGAAAAAAAATCGAATTAGCTTTGTAGTTTATGGTCTAAAAGGTAAATAGAGCAGCTTAATGCATATATGCCTGCTGTATGTGCTCCAGCATGAGAGCGATGTGGACGAAGACACAAAGTGCGAAAACATTACTTTATGAGCCACATTTTGTTGCTAACCCACGTGAAAAAGGCTGATGAATATAATTAAGTACCAGTAACAAATTTGGTTTGAATTTGACGATGGTATAGAGATGAAAATTGTGCAAATGCAATAATGGTAAATAAATAACTGCATTTCCCAGTGTCTGAAAAAACACCACTGCACAGAGAGCATGAAGAGAGACTGAATTCTCGAGGGTGAGTAAAGAAAAATAAAGAAAATAAAAAGTGTTGGTGTGGGGAAAAAGAGGGAAAAAATGTTAATACAAATGCAACACAGATTAGAGACTGCAAAAGAACAAAGACAGGAGTGTGTAAAATAATAAAAAGGGTCAGCTTATACTTACTGGTCCTGCCTCACGGTCTGGAGGAGTCACAGTAGATGAGTCACGCACATCCCCGCAGCCAATCAAAACAGAAACACAGTTACTTTCTACCCACTAATGTACAACCAGCGCATCAGTAAGATTAGGATTAAAGAGAATGTGAGGGGTAGAATAGATCTCTGGTTACGACTCTTACCTCTATGGTGCTCGGCAGCCGCCGCCGCCGCCGCCGCTGCCGCCGCTGCTGTTACAGCCTCCAAATGTGCTCTTTCATCCTTGGCAGCCAGCTGTGCCCCGAGTGCCCCTGAAAGGGCCAGCAGTCCCGAGCTGCCCCCCAAAGCCAATCCTGGGTGGGGAAGCCCTGTCGGGTGAGGGGCCATGGGCAAGGCCTGAGCGGCATGCTGGGAAAGGTGTTGTGCCTGCAGCTGTTGCTGGAAATACAGTGAGAAGATGGAGAAAAACAGAGTTAAGAGATTAAGAGGTGGTTAACGTAGTGGGGGTATGACCATGATAAGAAAACACTGAGGCCAGAGAGGCAGGGGCAGCCACACAGCTGGCATAGTGCTACATAAAAACACACAGACACACAAATGCATGACTGACAGAATGCAGAATCTTAACATAACTGCATGACAAGCTGAGAAAAAAAGCAGTGAAACGTCTATGAGAATTTCATTATGGATTGTGCCCCAGAAGTCATTTAGAACCTAACGTATGTAGGGTTTATCAAAATGTTTAGAGACACCCCAACAGATGACATGGCCTTGTGCTGCCACCTGCTGGTGTGTCTCGAAACTTTCTGATACACCCTCATAAATCTGCTCTAATCATAAAAATCAAACAAAACAAATATGCATATTCGTGACTCTAAAAGAGAGTCGCACAGCAAAGCTCACTCGCAAGCATCGTGGGGGGAAACAAAACTCCATCTCTGCACTTCCCCACAAAAATACTGTATGTACTGACCACATTACTGCTAAAAATCAGGGGACATTTTTCCGGTCAAGGCCAAGGGTCAGCACACTCGTGTCCTGCAGAGTTTAGCTGTAAGTTTCAGGTATACCTAGCAGAACCTTGATTAGCTAATTCAGATGTGTTTGATTAGGGTTGAAGCTGGTGGTAAAAAAAAAAAAAGTGCAAACATCAGGGAATAATATTGTGATGAACCTATTTAAGGTTTGTGCGTCTTCTAATTTGTGTCATTGTTGAAGTTACTTATTTCACAAGCTTTAAGGCAGCAGATGAGCTAATTACAATGTTCATGCTGCAGGTGACTGGCAAGAATTTGCGTTTACGGTTTCTCACATGGGAAACAAACCGTCTGAGGATCAGCAACCCACTAGCCCACTTAAATCCTGCTGCTGTGGCATCACAATCCATATCTGATAGGAAATCTAATCAAACAACATACAAACACAGGGTACAATGCAAAAAGAAAAAAAAAAGAAAGAAAAAAATGTGAATGAGAAGATGAAAGTACACACTGTGGGTGGCAGAGGGGGGAGTCCACGTACCCCTATTGACGCATTCAACTCCCCCATAGTCACCTGTTTGGCGCGTTCCATGGCCTGGACCACCTGCTGCTGGTGCTGGAGACAACACAGGACACAAAACAGCAGTCGGTCAAAAACTTCAGCACAAAAAAAAAAATTATTAATGTAAGAATTAACTGAGAAAGAGAGAGAGAGGTTGTGTGTGTGTGTGTGTGTGTAAGGGGGGGGTAAAGATTAGTTTACACAGTTAACCTGTTTGACCTGTTGCATGAAATTTTGGGGATGTAACCCAAACCTGAACGACCCAAGTAAAATAACATTGTGGTCTTTTAGACATTTATATAGAAATAATTATCTAACTTTTCAATAAACAAATAGAATAGAGATGTTGCTAAGGTTGATATTTAAGAATAGATTATGTAAAATTACTGTAGGAAAGGGGGATGTGGGATTTATACAGGTCTCTGGCTACAAATATTTTAAGGACAAAATGTCCTATTAGATACTGCATGGATTCACACTGTGCGTGTGTGTGTGTGTGTGTGTTTCTTACCTCCTGTGAAAGAAATGGGATGAGCTGTGCACAGATCACATTCAATCGCTTGGCGATCTCGGTCTGCAAAAAGAGAGACAAAAATAATGAGTGATTGTATGTGAGAAAAAAAAAAAAAAAAAAAAAAAAAAAAAAGAGAGCGAGTGAGGGTGAGAAAGACAGACAGCTAGAGAGAAAAAAAATAATAGTAAGACAAAAGGAAACAGAACGAAGATGTGCAAGAGGGACCAGGTGTTAATACACGCGAAAGACAGATAGTGAATGTGTTGCTTCCTCTGTGTACACACACACCTAGTAAATATTTTAGCTCTGCACATCTGGGTAAGGCTAATTGCTGCACAGTGAGCAGGGGAGGTGTGTGAAATATTCATGCCCAGCATCTGCTGCCCCTCTTCCAGCACAGAGAGACACGCTGTGCTCCAGCTAAGTGCTGTTAGCATCCATAGAGACGTCACGGATGCCAAAAACTTCCCACATTAAGGAATCTTTTTTACAATGAAGAGGTGCATAGGTAGTTTACCTCTGACACACTGCAAAAAATCAGCTAAGCACTAAACCTCCAGTGTGCAAGCGCAAGAAAAGTGGCTTGTTACCATGACAACATGGTGATCAAGTTGGACGTGCTAATTACATTCAAATAAGGCCATGGACAGGATTGAAATATGGGTAAAAAATTAACCCTTGTGTTGCCTTTGTCAGTCATGCATTATTGTTTTTTAATTAAAGTGTTGACAAAGCACAAAATAGAAAATTCCCACCTGGTCCTGGGTTACACCGTATTTACAAGAAATAATTTTTTCTAATATAAAAACTTTTTAAATGGACAATGAGACAGTTGAAATGTTACAAGCTCTTATTTAGCACTACGGAAAAGCACTCACGCTTCAAGGGAAGACTAATTCTGACAACGCAATGGGGAGGGAGGATCAAAGGTGACCAGCAACAGTCTCTGGACTGGAGTATTAGGAAACTTCAGCGTCTGATCGTAAACCTGTTTGGTTCTGCAGCATGCTCCGCCTCAAACCCCACTTAATGGCACTTTACCACAGCCGGAACCGACCTGCAGGTTTTGAGTGCATGCACAGGGCTTTGCTTATCATCAGACTAAACAGGTCCTCCACTCGTTCATCTCTGTCTTTCTTTTCATTCATTCATCCATCCATCCTCACTGTGCTTCCTAATTTCCCTTCAGGGGAAAAATCTCAGCTTGAGAGAAACTGGCAATGACCAAAAGCATTGCTGAGAGCACACAAAGAAGGGAGTGAGAGAGAGGAACCTGAATAGAGGTGAAGAAAAAGAAACAGCGAAAGAGAGAGCACGCAAAAGTGAGAAATAGAGAGAAAGAAAGAAATAGAGAGAGCAACAGAAAGAGAGAGAGAGAGAGAGAGAGAGAGAGAGAGCAAGACAGACGGGGAAAGTAAGAGTTAAAGAGAGATACAGAGAGAGAAACAGAGTGAGTGAGAGTGAGACTGAGTCAGAGGGAGCGAGAGATAGTAAAAGGTTTTGATGGTTTTATTAGCAGAGGGATTTCATGATGCACTCGGGCAAGCAGAGCGAATGAGTGGGGGAGAGAGGGTGAGCTCTGTGTGTGTGTGTGTGTGTGTGTGTGTGTGAGAGAGAGAGAGGGAATGTGAGAAGACACTGAAAGCAGTGACCTGATTTAAAATGAAAATTGGCAGGGGGGTAATTGTAAAAGTCTAGCAAGGTTAAAAAATGCAGATGCACAGAAAAAGCATTGCACACGGTTACATACTAACAAGCCAACACACACATTTTGCTCAGGTGTGCATGTGCTTCTAAAACAGGATAAGCAGGTTGGGATTTAAACATTGCAATTTTAAGTAACACAATATATATTTTAAGTAGGAGAGGGCAGATTTCTTCTGCGTTTGTTACACTGCCCGGTGATGATGCATGAGAAACAGTTTACAGTGTGTTAACTCAGTAACTATACGCCAGTTAGAGATACAGAACAACGCCATATGGTTTGGGATGAGCATGATAGCTTGTAATGCTAAACTGGTAGCCTTGAGATTTCATTTTTGATTATACGGTTATAAATATTTAAGGTGGTATTTCTGCTAATCATTTACACAAGAGACTGACCAACAGGCCTTTTAAATACAGATGAAAAGAAATTAGGTGGCATTTAATAAACACGTGCGATTAAACTCACCTGTTTATGCATCTCGATGTTCAAGCCATAGGACATTTCATAGTACTGAAAAAAGAAAAAAAATATGTTATTCATTTTTCACTAACAGGAGTTAGGACCTGCACTGACAGGAAACATGTCTGACAGACAAGCAGGCACGCCCCTTTCGCCTGATTGGTTGATTGTTGGTTCGTCGTAGAGTTCAATACCAAGTGCGCGTATGTAATTTGTATGTCCGAGTCCTAAGTACATGAAACGTTTCTGGATGACTTACTACTACTTCTGCCCAAATTTTGCAGTACACACATACGATGTACGTATGTGATGAGGACACGGGGGAGAAACAACCAACTCATCATATGCAGAGCTGGTGGAAAGCTTTGAGGTGCCAATTTTTCAAGTTCTTTAAGAAGCTTTAAGGGCTTAAAAAATAACATTGTTTTAGGTACAGAAAAACTACCTCATCAGACAAAAATCCACAAAGGAATGCCAATACGTCAAAGTCCGTTAGTTCCAGAATTGACCGATGTTGTACCGATGTTCACTGGTGCGTGGCAGGTGATGTATATATTGTACATAAGTGTATACACATAGGGTGTATGGTATATACAGTACTGTATGTACTGTGTGTTTTTTAGGGCCACGAAAAAAAAATAATGTTTTCAAATTAACGGACAATCAGATTTAATGCGGACGACAAAACCGCCCCCCCCCCCCAGTCTGTTAAATAGTAGTAGTTGAAGGGCCACTCGCTTAACATCACTCAAGTTAAACATCAAGTCTAAAGTTGTGCTGCTGTAACATCGTATGTCATGTGACAATATCAAAATGGTGGCTGTAGTTTGACCGTCATTTATACTACCTGTAATCATACTTCTTGTACTTACTTAAATGTAGTACCTACTAAGTAGTATGCGATTTCGGACAGAGACATTAAGCAGATAGTTTACTGACAGCTGTCAAAATGGAAAAATGACTGACTCAAACTGGAGTAAATAGCTCTGACTGGAAATCAGCACACAAACGAACAGGAGCTTTTTGTGTATGGTGTGTGTGTGTGTGTGTGTGTGTGTGTGTGTGTGTGTGTGTGTGTGCGCGCCCAGAATAAGTATGGATTTGGTGAGGCGGCTGTTACACACATACAAACACAGGCAATAAGAAGCCGTGTGACAGCTGTCTGGCATACGCCCCCGCCTCACCAAATCCCAACACTGTTACTAGGCAACAACATGTCTCCAAAAATTATGAGCCAAAAAACAAAAAGAAGAAAGTGAAACAGAGAGAGAGAGAGAGAGAGAGAGAGAGAGAGAGAGAGAGAGAGAGAGAATGAAAGTAATGCTGGAGTTCACACACAGGAGTTGTGTGTGTTAAGAATTATTCCCAAACAATCTGATATTCTATTTCTGTACGTTTGTGTGTGTGTGTTTGTGTGTGTTTCTGCATGTCCTGTGGTTTCATTAAATTTGTGTTTTGTGTGTGCTTATGTTTTACACAGTAGGACCACCATATCCAATGGGGCATATATTTTAAGCCCACCCTAGTGGGTGCCTAAAACCTGGCATAGTTGCGGTATTTCAGGAACTGTTGCCCTCCTGGAACTTTCATACACAGCAGTAACATTTTAAATTCGCAATTTAAATGGTGTAAAAAGAAAAACATATTGTGACTGGAGGTTTAAGCAGGTTAAGAGGCAAGTCCAATAATCAGCTCACAGAACGCACAACACCTGGCATCATGAGGTGAATGGGCTTCAACAGTAAGAAGCCACATCAGGTGCCACTGTAAGCCAAAAAACACATTCTAAATCTAAACCTGTGGGCTGTGTTTGTGCGTCTGTGCAGTGTGGGTCTTATTATGCAGGTGTGTTTTAATACTTAAAGTGAGTGTCAAAAAGTTGAGAGACACTCCTGAAGATGGCAGCATAAGCAAAGGGAGCATCAGTTGCCATCAGTTGGTGTGTCTCGAAACTTTTTGTTTAATTACTAATGTACTGGTGTGTGAGACTTACCATCACGTAGTGTCTCTGAATTTCCGTCTTTTCTGTGGCCAGTTTCTCACATTCAAGCTTTAAGCTATAAAGTAACGGTGACAGGAAAGAGTTAGATTTTTTTTTATATTTACCGTCTTTTTAGTTTTATAGTCATTTTACAGCATGCTGTACAGTAAGGAAAACTGTATTTAATCCTTTACATAATTTTGTATGTTTGCCCACTGACAAAGAAACGATCAGTCTATAATTTTAATTGCAGGTTTTTTTTTCTAACGGTGAGAAATTTCTGGCTCCAAGTAACAGGCTGAGATTAGGCAATTTCCTAAAGGGGGTCTATAAGAGAAACTTTCTTACAAAGAAAGTGCTCCTAATCCCTGCTCGTTGCCTGTGTAAAAGATACCCGCTCACAGAAACAATCAATTAATTAATGAAATTCCAAACTCTCCACCATGACAAAGACCAAAGAGCTGTCAGGGACAAGATTGTAGAGATACACAAGACAGAAATGGACTACAAGAAGGTGACAAGAGTTGGTGCGATTATTCGGAAATGGAAGAAACCCAAAATAACTGGCACCTTATACTATGCATACACACACACACACACTGATCTGGTGTTTGTGGTGCCCTTCATGTTGTGTGTGTGTACTTAGTATAAGGTGCCCTTCATTAACAAGCCACAAGGCTGTAAAAACAAGCAAAGTCATTGTGTCAATGTGTGTGACGAGCTAGATGACCTCAAAACCTCAGCGCACAGCAATATCCACACCAGGTGGCCCCTAATCAATGGCCCACACGAACACACACACCCTTCCCCATCCCCACGTACGCACAGCACCCAGAGACGGCAGTATTTCAGTAGATTTATGTGTGGCGAGTGCAAGGGCCTGGGAAAATTAGAATATGATTAATACTGTGACATTAGCACGCGGCAACAGGTAATAATGGCACATCCGCTCTCCTTTCTGCAGGGGCACGCGACTGCCGATAATTGACTCATTTATCACCACCGGTGAGGAGAAGGAGGAGGGATTGCAGACAAGCGGAGGAGGAGGAGGATGGGGATTAAATTCATTCCCATGATAGATTTTCTTACTGTGGAATTGCCTTGCTGCAAAAGTTACAGCCGTCGCAGGATTTCCGAAACCAGACAAATCCATGTGTGTGCATTTACACAGGCTGGAGGTGTGTTATATAAAACCGTTTTCTGTTCTGAGGCTTTAGAAAGTTAGTAAACATCCCAGGTGCTGTCCATAATAAACACTGTCTGAATATTAAAGTGATATACAGTAATTTCATTTGTGGGTAAACTATTATTAAACACGTGCCGCTCAGAAAAACGCATGCTGTTTTAAGGCTATTGAAATGCACATTTTAACACCATTTTAAAGACCAAACCAAAAACAAAACTCAATCAATATCGGTTTCTATATCTTTTATACAGCGTGCGCCTTTCTGAGTGTAAACAAGGCACGGATCAAAACACGCTGGATTTGGGTCAGCGTTAAAGCTGCGGCTCCAGCGTGATGAACACATACAGTCATGAATGCGCATCCACAAGCGACGCAGTAAGGAAAAATGGCCAATACATTTGTTTGCACAAAATGTATTCTCATCCCACTGAAGTCACACGCACAACCTTGTTGATCATCATACTTTTCTGGGCCTTGAACGTGGTCGTTACCTTGCTGTCTATGGGAGGGACAGAGAACACACAGATTTTATTAAAAATATTTTACATTGTGTTCCAAAGATGCAAAAAGGTCTTACAGGTTTGGAACCACACACGGGTGAATAACGAATGACAATTACTTCTTCAACATTAAGAGGTTAGAAGTGCAAATACCATCTGACCAAAACGGAAATAAAGGAATTAAAGTTTTTCACTGGTTTATGCTTGTGATCATGTCAAACGCAATACCTAATATACTGATACACATCCAGTACATTCACCGCATACCCAAGTTCCTGACGTAACTACGGTGCTTTTATTCATCCCCACTGCCAGATCTCTTCCACAGCACCTGCTCCATGTAGAGGTCACACAGCTCAGGACAGGTGGCTTTATGTGAAATGAAATCAGTTAAACGTGCTGTTGGAGAAAAGTAGCCGCGCGACCAGCGCAGTTTGCTGATAATCTGAAACCAGACAGATAGACCGAGGCTGATATGCATTGGCACTGTGAGTCATAACGAGCCCCGGAGGAACAACCCTCCAGCATCGTTGTGCTGCTCGACTGCGTCATGTTACACTGGTGCATTTGTCACTATGGGATTGAGCAGAGAAAGACTCCTTTTCATGTCTATGTGATTATATGACTAGAAGAGTGTGAAAAGAGGGAGGAGAGTGAGAGAAAGGGGTAGACACGTAGAGACACAGCAATTTAGGGAAAAGGATTACGTAAAATAATTAACATGTCTCCAGCAGAGAGAGAGAAAGAAAGAGAGAAAAAGAGAGAGACTTTTTAATTATAAAAAAAGACATAGCATTGATTGACAGCAGGCACTAAACATGCCATTGTTCTTACTGTAATCAACAGCAAAACGTTTGTAACTCATTATTAAGGTGTTGGACTACCGACTTGAAGATTGTGTGTTCGAATCCCAGCTCCACCAAGCTACCACTGTTGGGCCCCTGTGCAAGGCCCTTAACCCCCCAATTGCTCAGTTGTATAAATGAGGTAAAATATGAGTCGCTCTAAATAAGGGCGTCTGCCAAAATGTTGTAAATGTGATGTAAATGTTTGATGGATACCAGCGTGTCCTAATAAAAACAGGAAAGACACATACAGTAAGCACCATATGAAACTTTTTTAAAAAACAAAAATTCTAAGCAGCATAGAAAAAAAAACAAAAAACGAGAGAGCGTGCATGCAAGAGACAGCGAAAATCGAGCAAGAGAGAGCGAGAGAGCGAACAACATCTCTCCCTTGCACTGACAGCAGATAAGTTGATTGCTGGAGCAAATCTACAAGCTGCCAGTAAGACGGCTCTGTCAGCAGAGCACAGTTTTACACATACACACACACACACACACACACCACACACACACCACACACACACACACACACACACACAAATAAATTAGGGAAATGGATCATTAGCATCATTTGAATTTAACCGTTTAAGGAAACTGGAACATTGCCAAATCATTTTATCAAACACAAATTAGACAATTCACTTATTTTTTTTTGTATGTATGCATTTTTAAATATTTTTGCTTTAAAAAAAAAAAAAAAAAAAAGGACAATTAGACAGGAGTAGGAGATGAAAAGGGGGATTTCCCTTTTGGACCGTATTTGACCTCTTTACACCCAATGTGTTGGCTGATTTCATATTTACATATCTATTATAAAACATTTTGAATGATTAAAAAAAAATAATAAAATTAGATCCCTAAATATCCAGAGCAATACATCAGGCCCCGCCCATTTCAGTCATTACAGCTTGCCCCATTCTTTCAGCTGCCGCGTATCATTATAGTTGTCCCAGCCCCTACTTTCGATTTTAGGTTTGGAGTTAATCTTGCCTAGCCCTTTTACCCTCATCATATTCAGCAATAAACTAAAAGGTTGTAATTTGGAATTTTCCGTTGCAAACAAAAAAAAATTGTTATGAGTTCCCATCTGTAAAATCATGACTGTCTGACCTCGTTAACATGGCTGTTCAAAGATGAACAATGAAGCCCTATACACGGGTTATGATGCAATACATAAATATATTACAATACAATACATACTGCAATACTTTAAAAAAAAGTAAGTAAAAACAACTAGCTAAAAACACAGCAAATAAGCAGAAGGAGCACTTATTTCCACCATGATTGTTTCTGTGACAACTATGGGAGCAGAAGGGGAAGATAACCGACAATAGTTGTGGGTTTTAATTAAAATACTAACAAACAAATTAGTTTCAAGTAGGGGTGTGACAAGATTTCGTGACAAGATGCATTGGATCTGACTGGTCTTGTGAGAATGTAACGATAGAAGATGCCCCAACACATTTAAATAGTTTGTGTGGCAACATTTTGGTTTTCTGGTGGAAATAAACGAAAGAATGAAAAACAAAACAGAGACAATATGCAAAAAAGGTAATTAATAACGTACACCTCTGCTAACATGATCTGTATTGCAATTGTAACATACAACGCGTGTAATATGGATGTGGCTGTGCGCGAGACAGGATTTGGGCGGCACATCAAATGCTTTGCACACCTTGCTACACAGGCTGGACTCGCTACACGGTGCTGTGTGTGTCGCTTGTTTGCTTGGCCGGGTAAGACGACAATAGTCAAAGGGTCTGAAAGATGGCAGTACTTGACATGCAGTAAAATCTTTTCCTGCGTATGACACATGATGTATTGTAGTAATGTCTCTGGTCGGCTAGTCTGTGTACATTCATGCGTTTAATAGAAGTAATAGTATTTGCCATCTTATAGTAAAAATGCTCACAGTTAATAAAAAAACCTAGAAAATAATTAAAAGACATCTCCAGAGTCACAATACTGGGGGGTGAAGGATGCAATAAAATGCCCTCACTGGAAAAAAAAAACTTCTAGAAATCAAGAATTTACCAGTTTTGTCTCATACAGTACTACAATTTATTTGTGCATAAAGATCTCTTAGTGCATAAAGTTTTTAAAAACAGCAGGCACCTGTATTCCTTACAGCTATTATTTATTAACTTAGTATTTTTCTTCAGACCAAATTTTATATCTGTAATCAGTGCAAGAATCATTATAAAAGTTTTATTTACACGTGATCGAGCAAGAGAAAAATAACTCCATATAAAACTGTGCGAGTGAGATGATTAATCAGATGCATCGCTATAACCTCGTCCTTCCTGCCATGCTGTGACCCAGCATAAAACCGCTGACGGCCTCATTAGACTTTACACTCTCTCAGAGGACAATTATTTTACCCACTCACTCTCCCTCTTTCTCTCTTACACACACACACACACACACACAACTGAACTCCAGTTACTTTCTGAAATTAAAAATTCTCTCCCCACACAGAGCTCCACCCATACCTGTCCTGAGGGCACGGACACAACAACTTAAAACAAGTCTGACAACACGCTAATGTAAATCAGTCAATTACACACACACACACACACGCAGCTGATTCAACACTCTCCAGCAGATTAAAGGACATTTCCACAAAACCACTGCTAACACATGTTCAAGACACACACACACTCCCTGGGGAGTGATTGGCCCACACAGACGCACTCCATGTGCTGCACAAACCTCAACCACAAACCAAATCATAAAGACGGATGCACGTTTCACATTCATAAACTGTGCCAGAGCCTGAGAGCACAAGGGCAGGAAGTCCTGTTGCGTGTTGAGTCTGGAGTCTTTCGCAAGCCAAAACTGCAACATGCTGGAATGATTTGATACCGTGTGTGTGTGTGTGAGTACACAAGTTAAAGGATGGCGCAAATGAGGATCATTACAATAATGAGAGCCTCCTGTCTGCTTGTGTGTCCCTGCCTGCTGATTAAAAGGTTTCATCCAAACACACAAATAACATGCGCAGACAGACATGCAACAAACCCGACCTTGTTTGGGTTAAAGAACTGGAATAATTCCTACACCTGTGTGGCTCACCCCGCCTGGAGCCCCCCACCACCCCACCACGTGCGGTTACGGAAATTTAAGACCAGAGAGCTCTCCTCAATGACAAGCCTCTGGTTTAATCGCTGCATGCATGGCAACCATGGCTATTGTATCCAAGAGGAAATGATGCAAGCCATGCAAAAACATGAAATGAGAAGACAATAACAGAGCGGTGCACATGGCGGCTTTATTACAACCAGCTGTGAAATGTAAATCATGCATATTTACACTAAACTTTTTGGCCATTTTCCTCCAAACGGTTAGCCCCACCTCCAGTGATTCAAACAAGCCCATCCTGCCACATCGTCTAAGCACCACAAGCACCATTAATCACATACTCCACTGAAACCCAGATGACGATGGACTCTCTCTCATGGTTTCCTCCTAACATCATCTCGGGGTGTTTGTCCTTGCCACCGTCTTGCTTATTGGAGATAAATATGAACTTAATTTTTATACTTGTAGATATATATAGTTAAAAGTTACACATTGAATTGAAAAAAAAAGAGCTAATCCACTGGTTACCTGTCCAGGTTGTACCCCTGCCTTTCAGCAATGACAGCTGGGATAGTCTCCAGCAGATCCCAGTGATAAGCAATAAGCTGGTATAGACAATAGATGTACGGACGAACTAATGCAGTGTTAACTAAAACATGCAACCGATAACTGGGTGGAAACAAGATAGATAGAAGCTTAATTTTGATCGGTCCGACTTTCAAAAGCTCTGTTTAATCAGAAGCCCCACCCATTCCTGCAGGTGCTTCGAGTAACCGCACCCATAATTTTTTTTACTTGTATCTGACTGATCGATTTTAATTAACACGATCGGCTCTTTTTTCTACAATATACAGCAGGTATAGAAGTTTCTGAAAAATAAAGAATAAACAAGCCAAACACCTAATTTACACCAGATACACTAACAATGCTTGACTTCCAACACACTATCATGTAGGGTAGTCACGATTATCAAATTTGGTTGAGGATTAACTGTCAAAGAAATAATTGCGATTATGATCATTTATTGCCCGTTTTAGGGCTTTAATGATTGTTTGTTTTAAGGCTTTGATGATTAATTGTTTGTGAAAAATAATTAGGCGTTAAAAAAGCAACTCAAAGGATTTTATAACCGCAATTTGTGCCTTATTTATGCTCTACTGTGAATATTTCATTATAGATAATACATATTGTGTGTCCTGTCAGTTTATTATTTTTTATGCAGTTGTATTATGATTTGTCTCTATCAAACCATGTCACGTCACGCCACTCACTTTGGTTAAAAGTAGGGTGCTGCAGGTACTACAGCCCCCTCCTTTGTGGCTAATAAAAGTGTGCAAAGTAGAGGCTTTTTTCTACACTGCAAATAGTTTCACCAGGCTAATACTAATTCAGAGTTTCATTAATTTTAATTAAAGTTTTAAACTAATTCAGAGTTAAAAGTTTATCATGGTTCTTTATAATCTGATGTTTCACAAAGTACATACCTAAACCTTTAAATGTTGACATTTAGTATATGCAAGCAACTGGTTTATAACTGCTTGCCCCACCCTTTGGAATCAGTAAAGAAAACCCTGCTTTAGATGGTAGCATGAACACTGCCTTATTTTTATGTGTAAAACCGATTTGGTCCTTCGGCTAAAATCAACGATCATGTGAGGTTCAGCACAGTGTTTAGAAACCCTGATCAGTATCTACCAACATTCCCAAGTCTGATATGGTAATAAAAATGGAATATTTAGTACCATATGAGAATCCAACACACACACACACACACACACACACACACCACACACACCACACACACACACACACACACACACACACACACACACACACAAACCTCTTTCAGGCTGCATTCAAATTGCAGGCAAAAGTAGATTTTTTTTTTTGCACGTGTGACTTAGATCCGTTTTTCCTCAGGATAGTTTTTATTTCCGATTTTTGTAGTATTCAACCTGGCAGTCAGACGTTTTGCAAAGCGGCCGCAGTGTTAACGGTCATGTTGGAATACATGTGACTTTTGCAGCATTTCGATCGACATGCCTCATCATTCTGCATTGGTGTGCAAATACCAACAGTCAATATATAATCGATCTCAATGAAGGCAATCATCTCACGGTCCCACCACTGATTGGCCCCCCCCCCCCAACACAAACACCCCTACAATGAAGTTGCAGTCACTGTTCCACAAAATGCTATTATTAAAAATGTCACCACCTTTTTCTCCTCATCATCTTCCTCCTCAACAGCTGCTCAATTACTGGCTGTTGTCCGCTGCCCATCACTTTAAAAATGTAAGCACCTTATGCATAAATGCTGCCTTTGGTGTCCACCGTTTTTAACTCTCATTAGGACAGGATGTGCCAAATTTGTTTATTTGCACATATGGGTCAGTTAAGGACCATAATCAGCATATTCAAAATCTGATACTGTCCAACAATGGAAACAGCTTTACAAAAAGACTCACGGTGTGAGCATAGCTTTAGTTAGCGCCATCTCTGTCCTGTCCTCTAATCCTAAAATCAACATCAAACTACAGAGCTAAAAAATTAAGAACTAAAGCCTGCCAAGTTGAGCTAAGCTGTATCTGTGTCTGTGTGTGCGTTAGAGAGTTTGTGTGGGGGACATGTTTTACCTAAAACACAATGAACACCCCTAAGGGCATTGATTAAATGACAGTTTAGCAGCGGGAACAGTATGAAAAGTCACAAGCAGGCGACTTGGGCAATCTTTGGAAACTGTGACTTGCATGCAATATTTCAAGATGCCTTGTCGAGGAACTGCGCAGAATATTTAGATGGATAATTGTTTTTTTGAAGCGCTGTGCAAATCCACACATCAAAAATTAAAAATGGTGGGACTTTGATTGAAAAATGACCAAGATGCATGATATTTTGAAGGTGTTTGACTTCGGACAGATTTACCGGTTAATTGCCGAGCTTTTTAGCTGCAAATACATTTTAATTCTATACAATTCCTATTCAATAAATATAGCATGAGAGTTCTCGGCGACAAATTTAACAGATTAATTTATGTTATAATAAATAACACCACATTATTCATGATACATCAGACAAGACACCATGACCTACTTAATAATATTACCAATATTATAAAAAAAAAAATTTTTAAATAGAAAAGAAAATTTAATATTTTCTCAAACATTCAGACTTACCGTCTCAAAAGTCATAAAGATCATTTTTTTCTAATGAAAGATTTGGTCGAGAATCAGCCCACTTCCGCACAATTGAACCATCTCAGTATGCTTCTATACTAGTTCATGATGACTAATTTCTATGGAGGTTGTATAAACAACAAAGCGGAAGAAATCTTTGCATGGTGAAAAGTTTAACTATCGATGTTTGATAATAAAATGGCTTTATTTAGAGATGTTCCCTCTGGCTAAATGAGCTGATGTTTTATGGAGACAGACAGTGAATGTGTGTAGGCATGCTAGCTAGTTGACACATCGACAGACATGAGGCCAACACTGGTGGCGGTGAAAGACATCCACAAACCCAGCAACCATCTGGGCAGCTATTTGGACAGAGAACATTTGGGTTTTTTTGGTGTCTATGCTGGCGAAAAACAAGGCCTGACAATTGGGATTTGGAATCTAGATGAATTCTCCCAGGCTGGCATTCAGACCTAAAGCGGAGATTGTGTGAACGTATGCCAGGAGAGAGCTGGAACAGAGCTAGGAGAAGTTGACAGAGTGGGTTACGAGGGGATGCCAGCAATGTCTCAGAGATCTCAGCTAGTCATGCCTGTCCTAGCCACATTCCAGAGAGTCAGAGTGCACGCTAAAGATCAAAGATTAAGCTACAGACTCAAAGCACTGTGTGCAAGTTTGTGTGCCATCAGCATACTCATATATCTTTAAAATTAAGTAGCTCCTAAATAACGCTACACCGAAATATCATCAGCAATAATTGCTTGGGCTTGTCCAGCTTAGACAGAGACATAATTTAGTGTCTGGTAGTAAAGAAGGCCCTGGAATGTCTCAATACCTTTATTGCTGAGAGATCTTGGGATAATATGTGAAATGAAAACCTCGCTCTATGCTTTCCTGCGATTTTGATCAGATTCCAAACTCTCCACCATGGCCAAGACCAAAGAGCTTTTTGACTGCTTTCGTGTACTGGTGTTTTTTATACAGGGGACTAGCTGGAATTAGGAGTACTTGCTTTAACAGAGCCCCTTTGAAAGAGATTGCACCTAATCTCAGCTCCTACCTGTATAAAAGACACCTGAGAACCAGAATTCTTGCTGATCAAGGGATCAAATAATTATTTCACTTATTTAAATGCAAATTAATTTAGAACTATTTTTATTCCATCCCTTATTAAAATTATTATTAAAATAAATAAATTATTATTAAAATTATAAACTGAATTTTTTTGTCAGTGGCAAACGTACAAAATCAGCAAGGGACCAAAATTATTTTTCCCCTCTCTATGTATATACTAAAACCACAAAGAACATGCCTACAAAGGGAGTCAGACATCATCTTTCCCTAACTGAACTTACTCGTCTACCACTGAATCCCAAAGACGACATTCCACCAGCTTGGAAACTATTATAATAATGCCATCAGGCAAAAGATACTTTCTTAACCAGGATGTGTGTGGGGCATACCTGTGATACTGTGTCTGAAGAAATTGAAACTCCTCCTTAATCCGGTCGAGGGTCTCGGGATACGTGAGTTTTAGGGACTGAGCTGTTCCCGATGCTGCAGCCGCTGCCACCGCCGCTGCTGCAGCTGCTGCCGAAGCTGAGGCCCCGGGGGGTGGCTGAAGAGGTGCCTGCAACGACAAATTTGAGTTAATACATAATTCCTAAAAGTAAGAAAAACAACATTTTATATACCGTGTTTATAGGAAGTATGAATGAAATAAGGGCGTACTACATCCGCCATGCTGATATTGTCACATGACTCATGTTGCTGGATAACGTTCAACGCGTTAATGACCACCCATCAACAAGTGCAAATTAACCACAAGAAAAAGATTTTTCCTGAAGCACTTAAAGCTACCTTAAGCACTTGTAAAGTGTTGCGCCACTACCTTCCAAGTCGTCTCTCCTGCAGGCTCTTGGGATAGTAAAATATAACTTGTATGCGTACTTCAGAATCCGAGTGGATGTAGTAGGACATCAGCATACTGTGCAGGTACTGGTTGTTTTGCATACTAAAAGATTCTGAAATACTTGCCATGCATATTTATTTTTGCATATTATATAGTATGCGATTTCAGATGCATTGGTTTATATGACATCTTTCTTTTTAAAAAAATTACTTTTTAGCTTTTAAGACAAAATAAATAAATAACTTCACATAAATAAATGTTATTTTCACTCAACTGTAAATTAGAAGCTGAAACAAAGTGAGCATCAGTATCTCAGCGCCTGCAGATCCGTCATACACAATAGTCTATCTGCACTCTGGGTACAACGTGGGGGTGGAGGGGTGGATCGTTATGTAACCTAGCGTTTAATTAGGTGCACATGTAAGAATAATTATATATGAACCTTGTTTAAGCTAGACTTACACGCTTTACCAGCATCGTTTAACCACCACAGGCTTACTTTACTGGTCAATAATTAAATTTTTACCAATGCCGGTATGGACATGCACATTACACTAACTACTAACTGCTCATTTTAGCCACGTTTACACCACATATTTCAGGTGTCCCAATCCCAATTTCCTCCAGTGTGGCGCAGATGGGATATGACTCACGAAAGTGTAGGCAGGGCAAAAAAAATAAAATCAATTTTTTCGTATGTGAAAATAAATGATATATTACTCGTATACGTACATCAGCGTCTGCCATGTAAGCAGACGTATCAGATTTTCACCTGTCAATGCGTGTCAAACATCGTTAAATAAGCGACAGTCGTGCATGACCTCAACCTACTAAAGGATACCAACAGCAAAAAACACGCGGAATTATTTCGTCTTCGTCCATTGGGTTTGCCATGTTCACTTCTTTTAGCGTATACTTTGGATTGTTTTGTTATGTATAGTGTGAATCCAATATCAGACACAGGTCAGTTTTAAAAGATGTAAGTGGATTGCCAAAAAAATCTGATCTGGGCATCAATACCTGCAGGGTAAAAGAAGTTTATGGCTAACGCACCGTGCATCTGAAAAACCATTGACATGTTCTTTGCCACCACTTTACACTTTCTCATCCTTTTAAACTGGAAATGATAACCTCTGTCTGCACTGGTGTTTATCCATCCCACATTTGTATTTTCCTTAGTCAAATTTTTTGCTTAATCTTTCCATCAGCGTAACAAATGATACATCTAATAACAATGATTATAATGCAATAAAACATTTTTAACATAGAAACGAAAAGGAACGGAAGTTGCAGAAGGATTTGATGTAGATTAAGACTTTAATTTTTAAGACAGTTTAGAATTAGAAGCGAGTGGAAGAAAAGGAGCCCCGTAAAGCAGGGAGACGCTCCCACCAGGAGTCATTAGAGGCCCAGGCTCAGAATAATGCAGACAGACAAGCAGACAAAAGTTTTACTGAACTGTTTTAAGGTCTATCCATCCAATCTGTCTGTCTGACCAACCACATCTGTCAGTGTCTACTAAACAAGGCTTGTGTTTACACTAGACTGCCTAACGAGACACTAACAGTAATTGATCGAGAGGATTATGACACACTGGTAGAGCTGCCATAACTGAATCACAGTATGCATGAACAGATCATACAATCGTAATCATGTGTTGTTACAAACCAGCAGAAACATTCAATCAGCTACTTATTAAAAACACCTGTACAGTCACGCCGCAGCAGCACAATGCAACTCATGCAGATACAAAACAGAGGCTGCGTCCAAAATCGCACACTTTCCTTGTGCGAAAACGTTATGCAGGTATGCAGATGACCCACTACGTCCTGCTGGATTTTATGCACGCATACAATGGATACTTTACCACCCCTGGTGGAGACGACCCATCATATTCGAAGATCTCAAGAGCTTTACCGTGCTTTATTTCAGTATTTCAGCGGGAAAAAAGTTTGGTTAAATTGTGTTAACTTCATACAACTTAAAATTTTCACACTGCTATGGCTATATATGTCACATGACATTTACAATATGATGAATGTCGTTCATCCAAACCTGCATAACACTTCCAAACAAACAACTATCCCTTGCGTGCTTACCAAGTGCAAAAACATGACACATTGGTATGGTAGAATTAGTGGTGACCCCTATATATGAGCAACACACAACAGAAATCTGTTAGCGTACCGTAAAATAAATAAAACCCTAGGATTTAGATTGAAATAAAATTTATCCTTTTGCATAGACCCAATTTAACAAGTTTATAATCGTTCAAAACATTTCCCCTTATTTTGTTCAAGCACATTTTACTGACCCAGCATCTTCACTTAAGTTATTGTTAAAACTCCTGAAAAATGTCTAGTCAGGGCTTTTATTGCGTAAGTGAAAAAATTTGCATAAGAAGAGGAGGGGGTAAAAATCCCAGTGTCTAAGCAAAACAGTCAGGGAAGTGTGAGGTTCGAATCAAGCAAATAGTTAAGTAGTTGGGGTTATCAGAATGGGAGGTTTTGGGGGGTATTGGGGTCTAAAGGAAAGGGGGCTGGGGGGCTTGAAGCTTACTAGAAAGCTGATGCATTGTTCAAGCCCATAACGAGCTACTCTCCAACCCTGCAATTCAATCTGCCATCCAGATGCCTGAACTCAAACAACTTAGGCCTAGCAGGGAGCATCTACACACACACACACACACACACACACACACACACACACACACCAATTACTCCTCCCATACCAAAGAAAGAATCTGAAAAACAAGAAGAGGAAGGCTATTTGTTGAAGAGAACTGGTCACAGAGGGTGGGAGGATAGGATTGAGGGAAGAAGAGAGACAGGAAGGGTGGGAGGATGACATTTGTGCTCTGTACCCTTCTTCCTCTTCTTCATCTTTCCACCCTCTTTCTTAATGTGTTCCACAGGTGCAAGATAACTACTGGAAAAGGATTGGGGGCCTTTTAGTAAAAGGGCCTTTTAGGCTGGAGAGGGAAGAATCCATTTAAATAGCTTCATATGAGCGCACGCCGCTGCAGGTCTCAGGAGCATCACTGCTATACGATCAATCTTTCTGGCTCCAGTTCTATTTCCGTAAAGAAAGGGTTGAGTGTTCTTTTGGATCGAAGCTTCTTACAGAGAGCACCAGGTACCTGAAACGGAAATTCTCCAATATGCTCCAAACAACTATTTAGGAGGCCTCGAGGCAAGTGCAAAAGACTGAATTCAATTAGTTTTTTTTTCCCTGAGAATCATCCTGCTCAGTGTGATTGTTTGGATCCATTTATTTTTATTTCTGTGTAGGAAACCACATGCTCAATCACATGGTACAGCCCGCATGCCATCAGAAACAATTAGACAATCATTGTTCCGTTCACCAATCAAGTCTTACTGTCTAGCACGAGTCACTGTGAGGAACTCCACTAAGCCATTTTTGCACCTTAATAACAATTATTCCAAATCCATTATAATAAGCCTTTAAGCATTAACTTAATAACTGGGCGTAGAGAAACCATTAGTGGCATACTATCGGGAGAGAACGGCTGCTGTTGCCCGCAAGAACACGTCTTTCCACCACTGTACAAAGGTAACGAAAAAGCAGCGAATGTTCGTACACATCTTTTGTTATAGTTCCTAAAATTAAAACACACATACACCCTGTGACTGCTCCTAAAAAAAATTCTTTTAAAACATCTTAATTGATGTAAAACCTCCAAAATGCATTAGTTGACCAAAAACACCTAATCAGTTGGTCCGACTACAATGTTTTACACACCCAATTACTGAAAATGAGTCGCTTTTTAATTACTAAGAAACAATCTTAAATCTACAATTATACATGCACATTTAGACAAATGGTTAAGGTGTGTGATCTCACGCTGGCTGTGTCTTATTTTTCACGAATCATAATTTTTTCCCTAAACAGAAATATATATATATATATATATTCCAGACACAGATTCTAAAATACCAGCTGATACCCATTTATTCAGTGTATAAATCATCATGCAATCATTAGCGGAAAAAAACTCACAACCCCAGCCATTACAGAGAGATGCAGCATCCAAACATCCCACCTTCCTGTACCACTGATGTTCCTTTGATCTTTAGGCACAAAACCCGGTTTAAACCGCGAATGACAAACACGCACCACCATGCCATGTCCCTACATAAGGCATGTGAAGTTCAAACAGCCATAAATCATTTCAATACAGTGTCGGCAACTGACGGTTATTTGCATATTAATGCACCACCCCAGGAATCTGACCCATGCTGAGTCTTATTTTATTGATCGTAGGCTTCAGCAGCTCAGCGGAATGTCCTCATAATCGCTCACTTAGACAGTAGAGGGGGGTGGAATAGTGTGTGTGTGTGTAGGGGGTGCCAGGCACCTGTTTCATTAGTGCCACATCTTTTCTCCCCTGTCTCCACGAACTCGTTATGCAAATTTCCACTGCTGTCAGGATACATTAGCGGTGTCGGCCAGTCGGGTTGTCAACTGTGTTAATTGCTTTACGTGGCTTCCTTTCAGGATAGTCTCAAAAAGTGATTCTTTCCTCCATTCAAGAGGTTTTAGTACCGTATCCTATGATAAAACCTGCTTATATACCTGAATATAACAGACTTAGCCATGTGTCAGATGCCCATAGACACTCCTGTGGGCCGGGGATTGGGAGGGTTTAGGGGTATGGAACATGCTAAACAAGAACAAGACAAAACTGCTTGCAATTTATCTAAAATCAAAATGAAAGCAGAAAAAAAATAAATAAATACATTCTTACACACAAATTAAATCTTGGCTTTTTTCGCCTCCGGCTACCGATTGGTATCGCTTCGAAAGCTCATGCTGGATTTTAATACCCAGAAACGATTTATAGCTTACCGACCCGGTCTTATTCCTTTCTACAGAGGATAACCAGAGTCAGTTACATCTAATCTGGCCAAACAAGACTTGTGGCAGGTTCTCCGGAACAACATGCATTAATTTCCAAGTGAAAACCACAGGATATGGTAAGAGTAAACATGTGACTGTGGGACGGGACACGTCTGTACAACAAACATTAAGGAACAGAGGAAATTTTTACAACTATTGCTATTTTTTTTAACAAACAAACAGATCTGCTTAACCTCAGTCATTCATAGTTCATAGCTTTTTTACTTTGTAAAAATAAAATCCACTTCCTGGATTCTATTGTTTTTTCTATACTGTACATTGGTGCACAAATCAAATTTATTCTATTACTACAACACTGGCAGGCTACTGCATTTAAATGTATAATTTAAACATCAAGTTTGTGTTAATGTGCTTGTCCTGAGGTTCCGCCAGTAACAACCATTACACAGGGATAGAAATGGAAGATGCCTCACGTAACCAAGCGTTAACGGAAGGAGTCTCCAGTGTCGGTGCTTTGTAGCAGTCAGGCGGAAGCTGGAATTGCATTTTTATAGCATAGTTAGCTTGATGATTTATCCTTAACATGACTGGCTTAGTTTTTTGTCATCGTTTTTCCTTTAACTGGAATTAAATGATTGTGTTTTTCCTTACAATAAATATACCGAAGTATACAAAACACTGTATATACCAATTAATCAATCTTTTCCCCCTAATAAACTAAAATACCGACGTACAAGAGGAAAAAAAAAAACAATGGGATGTGCTGTAGAAAGAAACTGTTATCTTAACAACACCATATTTCTATTGACGCATTTGTTCACATTCGATGGGAACGTATTTAATTCTACGACTAAAGTGCAAGAATTTTTCCCCAAATGCATGACATACCTGCAACGCATGTAAACACAAAGCATTGCATCAACACACTTTACGAATGTACAGCAGATACCAGAGCTGTACCAAAGATGGAATTATAAGGCTGTTTATGCCTTTGTAAATGTAATGGTGAAGTGGTGGGTGGGTGGATGGATGGATGGATGGATGGATGCCCCATTACATCCTTTTTCCTGTGCACTGTGGCTGAGCAGTCTAATGCAAGGTAAAATTCCACCAAACTCAATCCCTGCCTTCTGAGATCAAAGCTCGGAAATGGAAAACCACCTAAAGTTCCGTCCCTTTGGGAAATGAGTGCTGGGGAATTTGTGGGGATTGTGGTTTAACAGGAACTGTGAGGGGGAGGGGCTGGTAGGTGAATGGGGCAGATATACTGAACTGTAAAGAAAGCTCCAGCATGTTTTAACTTTCTCCGAATTAAAAATCACTAATACCGGATCTTGATGTAAAAGGAAACTGATAGTATTATAAAGCTTTTTGTTCTGCAGTGGGCAAGATTTTGGATTGCTAATTGGTAGATCTGGGTTTGATACCCAGCACCACCAAGTTACCACCGCTGGGCCCCTAAGCAGGGCCCTTAACTCTCAATTGCTCAGTGGTTATAGGGTGGATAAGGATGTCTGCCAGATGCTTTAAATGTAAATTGGGAAAAGGTTCATAAATGGTGAATAATGAACATGAGGCTGGCTGTTAGGCTGTACTGAGCATCTTTTAGGCTCGGTTTAAGGTTGTATGAAAGCTTAAAGGAAGTCCATTATTTCCTGGAGAGGATGTCGAGCATGATAACACAACCCTAAGGCCCATCTGGGTTTTCCCAGTTTATATCAATTCGCTTGTTTAACCCTTTTCTAACCTTAAACCTAACAGACGCCGCGTTTCCACCAAACCTCCAGTTTAAACTGAGCCTAAAGGAGACGCATCGTTTCCAAGCTAGAAAGTGGTGTAACTTACCGATGGTCTGTTCTGTGGAAACATGCTGTGGTTTTGTGCTGCTCTTCCAGTGTTTAGTTGCAGAAACGAAGGCTTTAGTTAGCAGAGCTCACAGGTACATCTGGCCTCGTTTCAGTGTTAGACTAAATCCAACTCTCTTTGTTCCGAGCAGCAGCAGCACCAGCACCGCACCGTGTCGCAACGACGCTAATCGAAAGATGCGCCCGGCTTTCGACTCCGCTTTTCCTTCGAGTCAAAGAAAGAAAAGAAAGAAAGGAAGTAATGCTGTAGTTTTCAGATGCTCTTCCCTCTGCCGTGTGATCTGCTGCTCCGAATCCAGGAATGGAGACTGAAAATAAGAAGGAAGATGGCTCGCTAGTCGCGGTGCTGCCGAGGAGAAGCCGCGTCTCCGACCCCCAGAGCAGCCGCAGAATCTTTTGTCTTGCTCGCCGTCCTGCTTCTTCCACTCTCTCTCTCTCTCTCTCTCTCTCTCTCTCTCTCTCTCTCTCTCTCTTTTCTCTTCCCTTCTTTTGCTGAACCTTCGCCGCCTTTTCAATGGGACATTTGAGACTTCTTTTCTTGTGGGAAACACGCAAATCCCTCCCGCGGCGTGCAAGTAAGGATGGGGCGGGAGGGGGGGGGGTGTCTGTCTAATCTAAATGATCTCTCTCTTTCTCTCTCTCTCTCTCTCTCACACACACACACACACACACACACACTGCGAGATATGTGTATAAAAAAATTAAAGATGTAGAATATTCATTATTGAGCAACTTTAAAAAGCAACCAAGTGCTTATTTATATAAAAAATCGAAATAAAAACACTCTTTTGTTGTTGTTTTGTATTTGTGAAGTTGGTGAACCGCACGTTTTAAAACATCACATCACATCCCGTGCAGGTTTTTACGTCCTTATTTACATTTTCCCGAATGATATATACACAACATGCACAATTTCAATAGAAAACCCACGGCGGTCGAATTGTTTCCTGATTGAATGAAATCTCCACGTGGGGCTTGGCCTAGCCACGGTCAACGCTACAAGATGTAGCCAATCAAAGTTTAAGATCCCCACGTGGGGTGAATCAAGTGTTTTCGGATTGGACGGCGTCATTACTACGGTCCGGGGAGACGTCAATCAGATGCACAAACGAGCAGCGGTTAACTGTTTCGGTGCACCGATTCGGATTGCGCTAAATAAATAAATACATTTAGGATTTTTTTTTTTTTTTTTGCTGACGACTTGTGTGTTATGACTAAATGTGTCTCAGCAATTATTACAGATGTGTGTGATGGCTAGCCTCATTAGTTGTTATAACTATCTCATGTCAGTGTAGCATTTATTAACCCTTTATTTCCTTTAAAGATTGTAGGGTTATAGGAAATAAAGGGCTACTATCATTTAGGGTTAAGGGAATAATAGGGTGGGGGAATAAGAAGGAATATAGGGTTTGGGGAATAAAGGGTTAATAAAATTTAGGGTTAGAGGAATAAAGGGTAGGGTTAGAGGAATTTTTAGAGAATAAAGGGTTAAATAATTTAGGGTTAGAGAATTAGGGTTTAGGAATAAAGGTAAGGGGTTAGAGGAATAATAGGGTTTAGAGAATAAAGGGTTAATAAATTTAGGGTTAGAGGAATATAGGGTTTAGAGAATTTAGAGAATAAGGGTTAGAGGGTTAATAAATTAGGGTTAGGAGGAGGGTTAGGGTTTAGGGTTAGAATAAAGGGTTAAGAATAAATTAATAAGGGTTTATTTAATAAAATTTAGGGGTTAGAGGATAGGGAATAAACGGGTTAGGGAATGAAGGGTGGGGAGAATAAAGGGTTAAGGTAATAAGGAGGAATATAGGGTTATAGGAAATAACGAGTACATAAAATTTAGGGTTAAGGGAATAAAGGGTTTAGGGAATAAAGTGTGGAGGAAAGGTAATAAGAAGGAATATAGGGTTTAGGTAATGAAAAGGAATGTAAGGTTTAGGGAATAGAAGGGTAATAAAGTTTAGGTCTGGGGGAATAAAGGGTTTAGGGGATAAGAAGAAATGTAGTGTTTAGGGAATGAATGGTTTAGGTTATAAAAAGAAATGTAGGGTTTAGGCAGTGGAGAGTTTAGGGAATAAAGGGTTTTGATCAGATTTAGGGTTAAGGGAATGAAGGGTTTAAGGAATAAAAAATTTGTAGGGTTAAGTGAATAAAGGATGGGGGGGGATTAAGGGTTCAACTTATAAGAAGAAGGAATGTAGGGTTTAGGGAATAGAAGGTTTATGTGTAGATATTTCCCCAAATTTAATACTATAATAAGCCTTTCTGCAATTTTAGTTTTTGCCTAGATTTCTCACTCAGGTCGACGTCATTCGCTGAACAACACCGTGTGGCTATTTTCAAGCGTCATTGAGCTGAACTGTCTGTACCTTCATAGTGCAGATAAAAAAAATGTCCTGACAGTGTTTATTGGTATGCCAAGGACACCAGTCCTTTAGCTTAGTCCATAATTAGAGATATTGAGAGAAAGAGAGAGAGAGAGAAAGTCATTTTCTCAGTGTAGAAAGAAATCCCATCCCATCCCAAGGTGCTGCACAGAAATGAGGAGGATGATGGGGAGGAGGAGGAGGAGGAGAGCGGTGTGGAGGAAGAAGCCTGAAAGAGAGGAGGATGGTTAAAAGAAAGATGGAATTGACTTGGATAGAGAAAGAGGAGGAGCTGAGAATTTTTGCCGTTTTCTCTCCTATGAATTTTAATGCCGAGTGCTTCTCTTATCTTCCAGCTTCTTTTAGAAATAGTGTGAAGCGGGGCAGTGGATTGCAGAGCCCTGCTGCAGTGTGTTTCCCTGTCACAATGGTGTGTTGATGCTGTGTCGGGTTCAGGAAGCGTGTATGCATGTATGCTATAGAACAGTGTTAGGATGATGCTTTGAGTTTTGCATCAATAGCTTGACCATAAGATAAACAAGGATGTTAATTCCATTGATTCTGACACTCATTCTGGATTGGGGATCCTGGTAGAGCCACGATTCACTAATGGAAACCAATCGTTTAAGTGCACAAACCGACGGTTCAACTGACATCACAGACAGAAGCGGAAAGCTATTTTAAATCCGGATCATAGCAAAAGATGTCAGGTCTTCACTGGAGTGGATGATACATTCTCACTTTTCGCATTTTACACACACACACACACACACACACACACACACACACACACACACACACACTTTACAGACGAGTCTCATGTCAGCACAGAGACAGTGGGCTGATTTATTGGATTCTTCTCCCCTGAGATCCCCAACCCCCCACACACTCTCTCATCCATCCACCCCTCCTCCTTTCTCTGCTCTTCCCCTGGGAGAGAGGGGTAATGACCCACATCAGAGTGGCTACATGCACACACACACACACACACACACACAAAATACAAACACATTTGCACCAGCAGGCATGTGTAGCTGGAAACACAGAAGTTCCCCTTTATCATCCTTCCGCTCCGTATCTACAATCAAGTCTGTTTATCTTATACACATGTAAACAAATGGGGTAAAAGTCTTAATGGGTTAGGGGTTTTTTTATGTCAGTCGTTTTTTTCCTTTCTTTTCTTCTTTCTTTCTTTCATTCTTTAATATTTGTAATACAGCATCCTATATTTTAATCATATACATTATTCTTTATTTCTATAAAAATATATGTTCTGATATCACAGTGATGTGATGTATTCATAAAATGGCATTTTGGACTATAGACTTTTTTAATCCTAGCAAAATAGACCAGTAGGCTAAATACCCTTGTTTTTTTTACCCCAAAAAAATTTCTTTTCTTTTTTTTATAATAAGTAGTAAGTCATGCATCTCGAGGTCCATTGTTATTATTATTAATATTATTATTATTAATATTATTAGTATTATTATTATTTACTGCATTATTACCATTACAGGTCTGCTTTATGGAGTCCAGATTCACAATTTGAGATTTTTTGTCATTTTTTGGTCAGATATCCTCCGATATTATCAGGTACCCAAAGACGCAGCTACTCTAACGTCGGCGCCTACCAAAAACAATAAGACACCATACAGACAGTAGAACAATGGCTAACGGTGTGAGGGGTTAGTGGGAGAACAGACAAAATAAATGCATACAGGAATACACATCTGCCTGTCTATGTCTGTCTATTATAGGACCCTATGTGACATGATGTGGTTAGGAAGGTTGGTGTGTAGGTGAGAGCGTGATACGGAAAGAAAGAAAGTGAGAATGTTGCATTATATGAATGTTTAGGATTTTGTTGGCTTGAGGCAAGAAACTTCTTTAAGAGTCTCAGTCCTGGCCATATGGCTGTGGAGGCGTTTCCCAGACTGCAGCCACCCCAACCAGTCTGCTGTTGAGCCGCGTAGGATTTTTTAAAATCTTCCCTGCTCTGATTCGGTCTTTACCAGCTGGTATAGTTATCCTGAGCAGTGCTGACCCACTGTCCTGTTCAGTAGACATCACCGCCCTTTACAGAGCTGTTCGGGCCTCAGCACTGCAGTCCCCCTTAGCTTGTGTCCTGTGTTCCTGGGAAACAGTATAAAATCAGTACAGAAAGTTAATAGATAATAGATGGATTTATTTCTTTATTTCTTTATTTTATTATTATAATTATCATCATCATCATCATCATCACATAATCATCATTATTATCATGATAATCATTATTATTATTATTATTATTATTTGTTACCTAAGATACTTTTGTCAGTCATGATTATCAAATTAATTGTAAAACTGAAGTCCACTGCAGAACCCTAGCTGAACTGCACGCTGGATGAAGTTAGACTGCCTTCTGCTGCTCGTTGGCGGTAGTGCAGAAAACGGCGCCTGACGTGATTATTATCTTAAGAGTAGAATAGATGGATGAAAAAGATGAACATAAAATAAATATCACGCACAGTTGTTTATTGGCCACTTTACATGGAGAATTTAATGTGAAAATGCAAGTTAAAATATCACTTTTTAAAGAAATTAATAATATATGCAGATCAGGGTTGTGGCATTTGAAAGACTGTGAGGTTGGGCCCCCTACCACAACCATTCTGCTCCAAACATACTATCCTATTACTGCTAGTACTGTTACTACTTATGAAACTGATCTCCGGAAGCCCCTGAAGTGTGTGGGTACTTAGAATTTCCCTAACTTTCCCCACTTTGGTGGCACCACTGATGCATATATACATGTGGAACCATACAAAAATGGACCATTCTGCTCCAAACATACTATCCTATTACTGCTAGTACTGTTACTACTTATGAAACTGATCTCCGGAAGCCCCTGAAGTGTGTGGGTACTTAGAATTTCCCTAACTTTCCCCACTTTGGTGGCACCACTGATGCATATATACATGTGGAACCATACAAAAATATGCTGTTGGTTATTTCTATTGCAATAATTGAAATATTGTAATAGATGTATTTATTATTATTATTATTATTTTTGATAGATTGTATAAGCCGCAGCCACGTTTATACTGATTGTAATGGTACTACGATTCACATATAATCTTGACCTACAAATGTTATAACTGCTGCCAGAATTGTTTCATTCAGTGTGATAGTGAAGTGTCCATCAGTTAGGACAGTCATTAATGACTGTTTGAAAGGGTCCTTTAAAGCATTTAAGCAGCACTTCAGTTTGGATGACCCTTCAAATGGCAGCCAGAAGTGTTCTCCTGTCATCGTCCTCCATGAGCATTTCAGTTATTTCATTTATACCTTGCTGTTCATTCGGTCCTCTGGCCTTAAGGGGGGCATTAAATAAACAGAACACAGATCTAGAGAAACGTGATATAGAAAAAAAAAGTTGAAGAAGAAGAAGAAGAAGAAAAGATAAACAGTAATGTTATAGTCTAACATATTTGTCTTTTAATATTTATGTATATTGGTGTATGTTGCCTTGATTTAAAAGTATGTACACATTTCTATCCGTATTTATTTGTATTTGTATGTAATTTTTTATTTTTAATTAACTACTTACAACAACCAGAATTTATAAGAATTAATTCTGACTTGAACAAATCACAATAGTCTCACAGGAAGTCTGTCTACTTGGAGAGCTGGAAAGCTGTCTTGGGTTTAGGTTAGGTGTGAAGCCCAGGAAGATTTAATTACCTCTAGATTTTATACAGAATTCATTTATTCGTTCATCTTCTATACCCGCTTATTCCCTAATTCAGGGTCACAGGGATCCATTGGAGTCTATCCCAGCTGTCTCTGAAAGGGCAAAAGGCAGGAGGGGTACACCCTGGGCATTTCGCCAGTCCATCACAGGGCTCTATACAGAATTAAACAGTGTAAAATATGTCCAGACAGTGTGCACTTATATTCTGTTCACACACACACACACACACACACACACACACACACACACACACACACACACACACACACACACACACACACACACACATCTACAATTACATTACAGCTACAACTACAATTACACATAGCCATTTTTTCTTTTTTGCATTTTCTTGCATTTTCTGTGTGGGTTTATTTAGGGTTCTTTGGTTTTATCCCACCCTTTAAAAATGTTTTAGCTATGCTACTAGGACTTCTTGTATGGGGTTTATGTGTGAGACTGATGTTTTATTCGGTCTGTATTCCTCCATGTGCCCTTTGTTCCTAGAATGATATCCGGAGCCATCATATTCCCGCCCAAAACATAGTTTTCTTAAAAGGAATAAAATAGGTTCTAGAGCCCCCTGCTGCCTGTGGGATTAATTACAGTTGAAAAGAGATAAAGCCTACCAATAAATCAGATTTGTAATCCCGTTGTATAAGACTTTAATTCAGGGATTGAATAATATTTTTTTTAATCTTTTGCTTGTAACATAGTGTAACGATTTCCACTAAAGCGAGTAGTAGTAGTTCTAGAACCCAAAGGTTTTTTTGCATATCCCAGATTAGGAAGCTGAGGCAGAACATATAGAAATTAAGTGCCTTACTCAATGGCATGGATGCCATTAACAATTTTAAGCCCTATGAAAATATATAAGATTGGGCCCTCTACTATTCTATTATACCCATTTTGCGCAAAACATACTATTAAATAATTAAAGTGTGTCGGCTCCTAATTTCCCCTCTCTTAGCGGCACACATGCTTAAGTGCCCAACAGTGAAAGTGTGCCAACTGTTGCATGAACTCCAATTTCTTATCAAAAGCCCAGAGCTTTAACTATTTAAGCCATCTCTGCCCCACAGCAATGAATGATGGGTTGAGTATAACTTCCACAGAAACTCGAAGGGGTGTTGCAGTGCACTCTATTACTTTCAGGTCATGAGTTAGCAGAAAAATATAGCAGGATCTGAATAAGAAACACTGAAGTGCATTAATCTCCAAAGAAGAAGAGACAGATTGAGTCTGGTCATTTATGAAACCACCACCAAAAGAGCTTCTTCTGGACATAAATCCAGAATGTTTTTTTCTAAAAGTAAAATTTGTAGTTTTTTTCGTCTTTAATTAAATGTCTGTAAGCTATTAAAGTGCAAACTAGATACTTTCGGAAAAGCACAAAGTAAGCAGAGTATTACCATAGTGTTGATGGAGTGTAATAGGTCATGAACAAAACCTGTGTATTTGTAGTTAAAACTTGTGCTTCATTGCAAAAAATATTTAAAAAATTCTATGTAAAGCATTAGATGTTTTAGCAGAGTGAATGATCATTATCTAAAGTATTAATTAATCTAAGTTAGTCTTAGGTATGTGTTTAACACATAAAGCAATGCTAATAAAGACTAAACATGTATAAGTACATTTATTATTTATAAACAATACCCCTGTTTGCCTAGCTTTAGGGGGTGACAGACACTGTGTGTGTGTGTGTGTGTGCGCGCGCCTGTGTGTGTGCGTGTGTGATGCCCCTGTGTGCTATATAGAGCAGAGAAGAACTGTAAACGCATGTCCATGTAGAGGCAGAAAATGACAGAAATGCTGTTGTGTAATTACAATAACTATCACAGGGCTATTTTAATTTGTTTAATAAAAGAAAATTATAATATTGGGCCCCTTAATGTAATTTTTTTACCCATGGCATATATCAATTCAAAATGTCAATTAACAGCCTATTTGATCTGTATTATAGTTGATTTTGGCATCGGCCCTGGTCCTGAAATACACATATCGGTCAACTCCTAGTCTAGAATGTCTCTGCATGTTGTATCGTTAAGCTATTTCTTCACTGGATCTAAAAGGCCCAAACCTTGTTTTAGCATCACAATGCCCCTGTGCTCAAAACCCCAGAACTCCAGGAGAACATTGTGTGTTCTGGTTTGGGTAAAAGAACTCAAGTCTTCTGCACAAAGCCCTGACTTCAAATCCCCTGAACTTCTTGGACTAAACTGGAATGTCGACTGCACCCCATCACATTGCAACAGAATATATTATGTACATATTTGGTATGAACCCAAAGTTGTCAGACCTGTAAAAACATTCTGTGCTTTCTTAATTATTATGTGTATTTAGATCTATTACATTAAAAGCTCACTATCACACAAGGGCCAAGCTTTTATACTACACCAGAGATCACAGCACTGCTCTGATTCTATAAGGAGCATAGTCCCGAAACTAGACAAGGGAACACACTGGAGCTGAAAATATATTCAAGGGTGAAATCAATAAACTAGGTCCGGAACTTATAGGACAAGTTATTTATGTACAAAGAATGATAAAATAAAACAGATATTATGCTCAGAGGATGCACTAAAAGTCGGGAAGGAGAGGTTACATTGTGAGTAGCCTCAGGATCAGACGTTACACCTATTCATTGCCCAAGATTCTAAAAGTTGCTCTGATTGGTTGAATATCCACATAATGCTGAAGAAAGTGAACTATGATTGAGTATCAATTGCTTTTATGATCTGTGACGTAGAAGAGCTGTTTTGTGCACTGCAGAGCTATGACTTGTTATGACTGATATCAGGGACACAATACAAGCGATTATATCAGTAGTAAAATTTTAATTTGTAGCTTCTTTTTCAACTCTTTTCGGCTGTTCCCTTCAGGTGTCGTCATAGCGAATCATCTGCCTCCACCCAGCACTATCCTCTGCATCCTCTTCACTTACACCCACTGACTTCATGACCTCATTCATCACATTCATATGCCACCTCTTTGGCGTTTGTCTTTGCTTTCTGCCTGCAGCTCCATGTCTAACATCCTCACACCAGTATTTTCACTATCGCTCCTTAATCTGTCCTCTGTGTCTTTAGCTTCCTCCTGGACTTCCTGTATAAATCCATATTCATATGCTATTATGTCTATGTATGGACATAGACGTCCCTTGTTGCAGTTTGACAATATAAAAGTTCTAAGCGTGGGAATATTCAGGCTCCGTTTATAATAAACAGGTTCTGAAAGGGCTCACGCATGTTTTTCCTGCAGGTGCAGGTTTTGATTGCACTCGGTAGGTGGTGGAAGGATTATGCAGGTCCCTGCATGTTAGAGAAAGTGCTTTGGAATAACAATTACACAGGTCAGGGGCTGTTTTGTTTCTCTTATTTTCTGGTACATATTCATGATATCATAATATTTTAGTGATTCATCAATTTTTAGTATGCACCAAAAAATTCTTTAAAGTGTGTTTATAATCTTAGCCTTTAAGTGCAGGATGTAAAACACTGACACATCATACCACATAGACATTCTTTAGGTGCTTAATGTTTGATCTATTTTATGTTTCGACTGTAAAGACGAATTTTTAAATAAATTATTATTTTTTATTTTCATTTAAATGATATTTAATTGACAGAATTGACTAACCTCTTCATCATACATGACACTTACAGACGCTCACAATTGGATAGTGTTGTTCTGATTGACGGGGGGGAAAGAGTTTACCTATATTGACCACAGACAGCTATACCATTTTTGTCACCCATCTATTAACTACTGATTTTTTGGGATCGTTGTTTGGGACTTGTTGGGTAGAAATTGGCAGATTTCACTGATTTTTAAAGATATTTTAGCTTTTTTTTTTACATTTTAACTTACAAAAAATTCTTATTTGTTCACTGTTCATTTACCGAAACAAAGAAATAAGACATGTTCTGTTGGATTAAGTAAAATAACAGTATTCACAGTGTAATAATGATGGCTAGTTGATGGCTTGTATGTAACCAGAGGCATAGCGATGGGGCAGGCAAGACAGGCAGTTCCCCTGGGTCCTGGGGACCTCACATTTTATCTGTGCATTTACTAATTTATATATGAAAAGGACTTTTTCATCAGGCAAAAGTATACAAAATTTAAGGAGAGGAAAAGAAGAAGACACATGACAGTGGTAAGTAATAGAGATGAGACTGACTTAAGGATAATTATTTGACAAACAAATGTTGTTTGTGTATTATGTAGGTTTTAGCAGGTGACAATTCGTTAGTGTAAATATGAAGATTGTTCTATATCTTTAAGACTGTACTGTGCAGTAAATTCCGCTATAAAGATGAAAATTTATATTTTGTTAAAGACACTCGCTTGTCCTGACTATGTTGAATAAATATATATCTGGGTAATAGGGATAATTTAAATTTGACATATTTCTTTGTTTGTTGATTGGTTGGTTGGTAATATTTTCAATCGTCAAAGCATCTTTTAGAGACTATTTATTCTGTGTTTTAAATCCACCAGGCAAAGCCTCTTATGAACACACGGTGGTGCCTCCTAACAAAATACTGCAATTCAGACTAGAAAAACCTCTGTACTAACCAAAAGTGCTGTTTAGTGCAAATATTTGACAAATAAGATACCTATATATTACATTTATGCTATTTGGCAACTTATAAATATGATCTCATTTATAAAACTGAGCACCTGAGGGTTATCATACAACATACGCTCTAACTCTTACATCCATACAACATACACAATTATTTAATCTAAAATAAAAACTGTTAGGTGTAATAAATCATGCTAAAAATAACCTATTGCACAGTATTTAATAAGGTCGTTGCACAATATAAGTATTTTAGAGGCTGAAATGTGTGTGTTGTAAGACTGAGAAAGTGTTCAAATGGTTATTGCGAAGATTTTGCCCCAGTTGTCTAATTATAAATATATATTTACTATACACTCTGGGGAAAAGACCCTTGCTGAGTTAGTATTGAAAACAATTGCATCATAAAATGTTAATATTCGGTCTTGTGATGTTTTGTTGGTTTTTTTTTTACTAGGGCAAAGAGGTTTAGTGCTGCTTTTCCTTTTATTGCCTTTATCTGTTGTCAAATGCTATTTTCATAGAATTAATTTAATAAAGGGCAGCACAGTGGATTGTGGTACTCCAGGTACTCCGGTTTCTTCCCACAGTCCAAAAACATATATGGTAGGTTGATTGGTGATACTAAATTGCTTGTAGGAGTGAGTGTGAGTGTGTGTGTGTGACCCTGTGATGGACTGGCGACCTGTCCAGGGTGTACTCCTTTTACCCTGTCAGAGACGGCTGGGATAGACTCCAGCAGATCCCTGTGACCTCGGATTAGGAAACAACCGGGTATAGAAGATGAATAAATGAATAAATAAATGAGTCATGATTCGATGAAGTTATATTTGAATGCATAATTGCATAAATTATTACGATTATTATTTAAATGCAAAATTGTATTAGACACTCTTAGTATTTAGCCAGCATGAGATGCATTTGACCTCACCTTAAACCAACCTGCACATTTTGCTGTATATATTAGCTCTGATTGACAAGCTCTATTACGGTCTGGTATAGCAGCTCCACAGCGTGTAAAAAGAAATCACTGCAAAGGGTCGGGAAAACCGGCTGACTTATAATCGACACCCATCTACCTGCCATTAACATTTACATATTTATCTGCACTTTGCACACCTTGCACCCTTTTTACTGTTTGCACTTTTGGTAGATGCTTAACAGCATTTCGTTGTTATGTACCTGCACTTTGCATTGATAATAAAGTTCTATCTACCTCTAAAGTTGTATCTATCTACTGACATCATGACAAACCCGTGACAGGTAATGATGGAGTAAGTGCAAGTGCAAGTGGAGTGAAGACTTGCTTCAGGACAGGGGGTTGGTTGGGGTTGGAAACACATACAGCCTGTAAAAAAAATGTGAATACATGTAAGTGGCTCCCTCTAGTGGTCCACGATAGAAAAGCCACTTCACATGTTCTTCTCGACTGAAGCTCCGCCTTTGACTGTCGGTAAAGATAATCAGTGTGTAAGTGTGGATCCGTGTCCGAGATGATTCTTCAGCCAGGGGGGTAGAAAGCGAGCGTGCGACAACTAAGCGATCTCTGAGTGAGGGAGACAGAGACAGGCCGGACACAGCTCGAGACGCGAGCCGGGAGAGGCGATGATGGCGGCGGCCATAGAGAGAGGAGGGGTCCGGGCCGCCTTCATGAATCCAGGCACGGGAGGCGTCGGTGGTCTCGCACCGGGGGTCGGGCTCGCTGCTCCCGGAGTCATGACCGGTGCTGGAGCTGCAGCCTCGGGCTCCTCAGGTCCTGTCCCTGTTCCTATGAACCTTTTTGCGACGTGGGAAATCGACCGATCGTCTCCAAGCTGCGTCCCGAGGTACCGGAGCCCGTCTATTGTTTCGGGGACGTGATTGGAGCTTTTCAAACAATGCTTTCTAATGTTTTTTAAACTGTGCATGAAAAGCCGAGATCGGTTCCAGGTTCGATCGTTTCTTTGTGCGGTTTAACTGTTTGTAGGCACAGGACCAGTTTTGCTACCCTGACTGAATAAGTAGGGTTACGGGGGCTGGTCTTCAGAGCTGTGATTTTTATTAGTATCATCTTTGGTCCAGTGCACATTTGTGCCTATATGTTTGTTAATTTAGTGAGGTTGCTGCAGAAGTTGAACAAATGATGATTGTTATATTATGGTTTATTATTTTGATTTGTTTATTTGTTTATTATTGTTTCTCCAGAAAGACACTGACCGCCTAATCCAGTGTAAGGGCTTGTCCAGGGTTGGCAGTTAAAACTAAAGCGTAACTTCGCCAAATTCACCCGTTAGTGAACCTCCGGGAATTAAAAGCTGTTTTCAGTCATGTTTGTAGTTTGTAGATTTAGTAAGGAGCCCCCCCCCCCCCCCCCCCGCCCCCCCCCCCCCCCCCCCCCCCCCATTCCCCATCACAGCTCTCTCTCTCTCCTCTCTCTCTCTCTCTCTCTCTCTCCCTCTCTCTCTCTCTCTCTCTCTCTCTCTCTCTCTCTCTCTGTGTGTGTGTGTGTGTCTGGGATTGATGTGACCTATATTTGGCGCGCCATCGCCCTTTAGGGAAGTCTCACTGAGGCGAAAAGCTGATAACGGATTCGTGTTGTTTCCAGTCATTTTTATGATTTTTTTTGTGCTTAACTATTCGGTTAATTTAACATACACATTAGAACACGACTTTAAACACGCGTTTAGCTGTCTAAATAGGTTAAAAGACGTGAAAAAGCGTGTTGAATAAGCAGTAGCTGATCTCTTTTTAGCTAATGAGGCTTTGTTACTAATGTAGTTTAGATTGGATAAGACGATTAACTAACTTAACTCTTTTAACCACAGTATATTTGGCATGCCAGTTATTAAGGAATATAGTTAGTTTTTAGAGTAAGAAAAGTCAGTACTAGCATTGTAAGTTAGTTGTTCAGGATGGAGTAATGCTAGCACAGCTATTGTGGAACTATTCACAAACTCAGTGATCGGGGTTAGGAGCATGTAATGAGCATGTTATAAAGACTTTATAACGCGTTCGTTACATGCTCATAATCCCGATCACTGAGTTGGTGAAGGTCTTGCAATAGGAGTGCAGAAGTTTTCAATTATTGGTTGCAGATGTCATTTTCCCCCTCAGCCGTAAATCATTCAGCTATGTTCTGATACACTCCCATCTTCTTCTGTAACGAAAAAAAAAAAAAAAAAAAATCCCCACTTTGATTGTCTTACTCATAAATCAGATGTCATAGCACTGGAAGCGTTTCACAGCACTGAACATACCTAAACAATGCACTCATGCATCCTATGTGGGTAAGAAATGTTGCACCTAAACGGATGTTGCCATACTGCCTGCGACCGCAACTCATTTGCGCACCCTTTTAAATAGCATGCACAGACTGTCCAAGAGAATGCGGGAGGGCAAATGGCAAATACTCTGAAATAAGAGACACTTAATACTCAAGAATAGCTGGAATGGGGACAGCTGTGCACTTTTCGTCTACAGAACAGAGATCTGAAAACTGATTTGACTCTGATCTGCTGTGTGTTTGCCAAATGAGGTGAACCATGCGCCTCAGATGCTATCTGCACAAGTCACGCACGCCAGAACCCAAGCATTTCATTCGTCAGAGTAAGGCAAGTCAACTCGCATGAAACGATGGAATGCATGTCATCCACTAGACCCCGAAAAAGACATGAGTAATGAAGACTCTTGCAGTGCAGTGTTTGGGATCAAGTGGAGACATGGTAGCTGGCAGCCACGTTTGGCTCCTAAGGCCCAGCTGTCACCTTATTGTTGTTTTTGGCCATGTTGTTCAGCAGAGCTGCCTCCACACAGCTATAAGGGCAATTTGGCACAGTATTGGGTTCCAGTATAACGCCCTTGAGCTCAGGGGACAAATTATTTAGCTTGTCCCAGATGTGTCGCCATAGACCAGGACCAGTGAAGAGTTCTTTCTGGCTTAAGTACCCTTATCTAAATCATCAATGCACCACCAGACTGAACTATCCCTTAGTTAAATTCTACATAAAGGGCAAATTTGCATTTCACTTCAATTCTATGTATTCTATATATTTTTGTATTTTTAAGGCCCTTACAGCCCCTTACGGACATTTTATTACTCACCAGCCACATCATCTGTCATGCAATACCGCGACTCTCCCAGCATCCGTTTTAAATTAGCTGCATCAATATAAAGTAATCTACAGATAATACATCTGAGGCATAAAGTATATTTACTATCCTCTATTTTAAGATTTTACAGTATGTTCTGCTCTTTGGTGTTGCCAGCCGTATGCAGCTTAGTGAAGGTTGTGTGTTAACCTCAGCACCTCACCATTTTCAACAGGAAGAAGAATCACTTTGTGTGTGGAGCCAGTAATAGATCAGGGCTTCCAGTAATTAAACAGGTTGCCTGGTTCACCTTTGCTAGCAAATAGCATGTCAATTATTCATGCCGTTTCATTGGACTTTAATTGGTAAGGGAAGCCGTGTACAGCCATTACTTTTGGTGGAGTAATGTTGCCTGGGGAAATGATTTCCTGGCCAATTAGTCTTTCAGGAGACTTGTGTCTTCTGTTCCTATAAAAGCGTATCTTTGCTGCCAGTATTGTCCCTCCAACCAGTGTTGAACTTTTGTAAGGGTTGTCACTATTTAAACAGGTCTTTTGCTTGTTGTCCCTCACTCCTCTTTACCACTTCCAAATAGACTAGATTTGTTTGGTTTTGTTTAAGGAGCTTTATGGTGGAGAGGTAAGGTTTCAGATTAAAGAGCATCAAGGGAGCAAGTTATGGTTGCAATCAAAAATATTGAAGGTTACATTAATCATATTATGCAGAAATAATTATTAATTATTCAAATACAAATGAAATTATAAGCAGTGCTTAGTATTAATATTAAGTATTAATAAAGTATTAAGTATTTATAAAGACAGCAAACTTGTACATACACATAACCAAAGTAGGGTTTAAAACGTAATTTGGACTCACTTGTTTATGTGTGAAATAAGCATTTTTAAATATTTACGTAAATGCCAAATGTTTTATTACTTCTCTTTAAATTCTTTCCGAAAGAGAGGATTTAAATGTGGGTTTATTTATTATTTACCAGCAGTTTAGAGAAAAGTGAATAATGCGTATCAAAGAAAGGGAATTACAGATTCTGTTTTCTATTTTAATGCTGAATTATTTAAAATGAAAATAATGTGTGTGTCTGATTCATCTGAAGTCGTCATCTGAATGGTTGGATCCTTGTAAGACGTGTGTGCCGCGTTTTTACCAAGTCTACCTGGAAACAAGGCTGCTGTGATGCTTTAATTCCCTTGTGGGAAAAGGAAGCTGTTGTGTTTACAACTGTGAAAACAAGCCTTTATGCGGATCTCCTTTATGTTGTATTTCCCAAATTTTACAAAGTTCTCCTCATAGACGTATTTCTTCGCATCACATTCTCAAACAAATGATATCATTGGACAACATTGTTCACTTTACATATTTATGTTCCTAAACATGAAATGAACTTTGTTTGGTTGCTTCACATATCGGCCTCTCGTCCACTAAAAGCTGCTTTAAAGTCTAGAACTTTTTGCTATCCGTTGTTTGGCTGTGCTATGTGAGCAGTAGACAGAATCGGAAACGTACACATCTCCTGTGTAAGCATAATTTAATGTCCAATGTCCCCTCGGGTAGTCTCAGGATCCTTTGCAACACTGTGGTTAGTAAGCATAAATAAATGACGAATGAACAAGCTCACCTTGTTCAGTGACGCGCGAAACATGTTGCTGCTTGTTATGTTACCCCATCATTGCCATGCAATCACACTTATAACCTCTGGATTACAGGTTGATCTTTAGTTCATTTGACTGACTGCTTGGCTTTTCTAAATACAGATACACTATCCTATTAGCTCAGACGGAAACTGTAGGAAACAGTCTACACTGAAAAGCTCAGGGAGCTAAACAGATCTCGAGCTATTACATTTTCAATGTGTGATTAAGCTCGGGTTTCCCTATCAGTGACAGAAGTGACAGATTTTTTTTTAGCGCAGGCTTTAAGATGATCTTCCCCACCTGTCAGGAGTAATGAGACGCTAAAATTAACGAGAAGGAAAACGTGTGAAATTTTAGATATGCTATTTTGCTCCTCGAAATGAGGTCTGGAAACGTTTTCTAGCCGATTCTTCATTTCCTAAATTAATCCCCTCGTCCATTAACTGTGTTTGTGACTGATGTTTATTCACGTGATGCCTCAAGCTGCTTTATTGGTAATATTATTTGGATCTTGCAGTTTTGTGGAGCTTCTCAGCAATGCAAAAACATCGCCCACATCCTCATTACTCATTCTCAAATACGCTTTTGCAGTCACCTTTCCCGGAACTGTATTTTTACCTGATCTTGCATTAATACGATTTTTTTCACTAAAAGTTTAATATTTACAGTTAAATTAAAAATCTCTTCATAAACCCTTTAACAGAGGTCACTAATGGCTCATTTAAATAACATAACTGCCAGGAGGTCTATTTTATTTCATCGAGTCAAGAGCATAAACACATAAATTAGAGTGGGCAAAATGGGAAAAGGTCTGCAGTTAAACTTTCATGAAGTAAAGTTATTACTTTTATTTCAAAGTTACGCCTTCTCGCTGTTGGTTCTCTTTATGAGTGTGGTGCATTACTGCACTTCTGGTTTTGGACAGGGGTTTGGCCAGTGTAATAAGAGAAGTGCATGAGGAGCAGTCAGAGCTCTGCTGTGGTCCTGGCCTTAGCCGGCATGGGTGGAATGGTGAAAAATACTGCTTTAAATCAGAAGCATGTGGCAGTTTTTTCCTGCCTGCTTTCATGGTGGCAAAGCCTGGGGTAAAAGAGTCTCAACCGGGCACAAAAACTATATATTGGTTTTGCTTGGGTTTTAGTGTATCAGATCGAGGGATCTATTCAGACTCTGTGCAACAATTAATAAAACAAAAGCAGAATCTGACGTAATGTTAGAAAAGCTATGCTCTGACTGGTGTGACTCACAGGGACTTTTTCCATTATGCCGTTTGCTTGGGAATTTACCAGGAAGCCAAAATATTTGGTGGGATCCTACTGCTTGTTACTGCTTCCGTATTTGAGGTGTGTTAGCATGCAAAAAAAAATGCATTTTCAGAGAAGGGAATTTTGACTGAATGTGAAGTTGTAATTTCTAATCACCTTAGAAAACACCGATTAATCTGTTCAACCACCACATATGATAATCAATCAGTGAACAAATGAACATGGCTGCACACACTGTGAACAATGTAAAATGCCCGTTCTCTAAAGGTTTAGAAAACAGCGTTCGCGATAGTACTTGTTGCTATCACTTACATCTATAACATTCACCTAATAGCCTTTTGAAAAAGATAACCATCACATAACCATTACAGTCATCACTTACATTAGTAGGCTAGTTTATTGCTAACATGATTTGACTATTGTCCACATTTAGCTTAATGCTAATTCACTCAGGGGTTGTCCACTGTTGTTGCCGTTCCACAAGTTTAATCTGAAATGTTAACTACAGTTTATATTATAAAGATTATTATAACTACAGTAGCTATTATCTCTTGGCCTGGATCTGAAAGTGTGGTTACTAATCTGAAGATTGTAGGTTCGATTTGAGCCTTATCTAAAGGTGTTCATGCTCTTTTTATTTGTTGTGGAAAATTTTTCTTAAAGAGTCTTGCATCAATAATATGATTCATTATATAATTTTGTTACACCTCTACAAACTTTAACACTTAATACTACTTAACCGTCTACTTATTACGTTTTTTTATATATTGGGTAAATATATAATTTACCCAATAGATATTTTTTGCTAATATTTCGCTAATATTTTTGCTAATAAATCTTAGTCACAAATCTATCACAAAAAGGACACAAACCTCTCAGGTGAGGTTTTACAGGTTGAGACAGTGTGAAGGCAACAGCAATAGATGAAGTCGTATTAATCTAGAACGTTCATTAGCATTAATTAGAAGCTAAAAAAGTTTACTTTAGAAGACTCCATGCAAAATTCATTTTTAACAGTCTAATACGTAATCAAGAACTCTTTTAATTTCAACATCTAAAAACATATTTATATCAAATAATATAATGAGTATTATTTATCATGAATTAAAATTAATTATAATGTCAATATAGTTTCTTGTCCTTTTCTATAGTCCCAAAATTTCGAAGCTCTTTTTGTGATTGATGCTTTTAATAAATATTCCCGAATTTCCAGGCAGCTTTTCGTAAAAATTACATTTGCAATTTTGCAATGTCCAGTTGCAATGCTGTCAGGTGTTTTGTTGCAAAAAAAACCTCTGACATAAAGAATATGTTAACACACAATGGAAACAAGCCACATCGTGACAGAATTTAAAAAGCTTAATTCCCAACACAACAGAAATGCTCTTGACCAATAGCGGTTGCTGGTACAAGGAAACAGTCAATTGACGCGGGCATTTGAGCGGACAAGCTGGATGCTTTACTATTGTACACAAAGGGACTGTAAATGTAAGTCAAAATTAAATAGCAACATGTATGTTCAATTTTAGTGCAGTTTAACTATTCTTAGTCTCTTTGTGTGCGACAGCAAAGCAGTCAGATTGTTCAATTAAACGGCTATTGGTCGGGAGCATTTTCCTTGTATTGTGACTTGATTTTGTTGTTGTTGTGAAACTATGTTCCATTAGGCTGTAGCTTGTTCCGTTAGGTTGTGGCTTGTTCCGTTAGGTTGTGGCTTGTTTCTGTTAGGTTGTGGCTTGATTCTGATATGTTGTGAATTTATGATGGCATTTTAAATTCTGTTACATTGTGGCTTGTTTCCATTAAGTCGTGACTTGTTTCCGTTACCTTGTGACTTGTTTCCGTTACATTGTGGCTTGTTTCCATTAAGTCGTGACTTGTTTCCGTTACCTTGTGACTTGTTTCCGTTACATTGTGGCTTGTTTCCATTAGCTTGTGGTTGATGTAACATTGTGACTTTGTTCCGTTAGGTCGTGGCTTGTTTCCAATAGGTCTTGGATTGTTTCCGTTACTATTGTGGCTTGTTTCCGTTACATTGTGACTTGTTTCCGTTACATTGTGGCTTGTTTCCATTACATTGTGACTTGTTTTGGTTACATTTGTTTGTACTTGTTTCCGTTACATTGTGACTTGTTTCCGTTACATTGTGACTTGTTTCCGTTACATTGTGACTTTGTTTCCATTACATTGTGACTTGTTTCCATTACATTGTGACTTGTTTCCGTTACATTGTGACTTGTTTCCGTTACATTGTGACTTGTTTCCGTTACATTGTGACTTGTTTCCGTTACATTGTGACATTGTTGTGACTTGTTTTTGTTTCCATTACATTGTGACTTGTTTCCATTACATTGTTTTCCATTGTTTTGTACTTGTTTCCGTTACATTGTGACTTGTTTCCGTTACATTGTGACTTGTTTCCGTTACATTGTGACTTGTTTCCGTTACATTGTGACTTGTTTCCGTTACATTGTGACTTGTTTCCGTTACATTGTGGCTTGTTTTTTCATTACATTGTGACTTGTTTCCGTTACATTGTGGCTTGTTTCCGTTACATTGTGACTTGTTTCCGTTAAATTGTGACTTGTTTCCGTTAGGTTGTGGTTTGTTTCTGTTAGGTTGTGGCTTGTTTTTGTTGTGTTGTGGCTTGATTCCGTTGGGTTTTAAACTTTAAATTTTGTTAAATTTTTAAATTGCATGTTAAATTTTTTGAATTTTTGTTTCTGTTAAACTGTGGCTTGTTTCCGTTGTGTTTCGGCTTGACTCTGTTGTGTTGTAAACTTATGTTTACTCAGGTAATACTGTTTACTCAGAACCGTCACTTAAAATTTTTAATAAATATGCCACAATCGAATCTAAAATTTCTGTAACTGTAATAATAAACATCTTCAAAAAAGAGAAGCTTTTCTTTTGCAGTTTCATTCCTTCCTGAAGAGGTTCTAAACAAATAGTCATACTGGAGACTTTCTAAAGTGCGATTAGGCCAAAACTTTTTTTTCCCTATTTAGTTACAAAATATTAGTGAGATTAGACACAGAGGTTTGGGGTGCAGTCGGTGTTCCCGTTCATCAGAAAGGTGTTCTGAGAAAGTGATTCAGTGTCAGGTCTCTCTGCAGAAGTTCTTCTACTCCAAGAGTAACACACGCCTTTAAGGAGCTCATGGGTTTTGTACACAGGGGCATTATTATGCTGGGACAGGGTTTGTGTCACTTAGTTCCAGTGAAGGAATAATGTCATCCTACAACAAAGACATTCTGGACAACTGTGTTTTTTTGCAAGGACAGTTTGGAAAAGAAACGTATACAGTTATGTGCTGGTAAGGTGTCTACACCATATACAGTATATTATAGAGCTTCACTTACAAGAACAACAAAGGTTGTTCTATTAAGTAGGTCTTCTGTAGGATAGCCATTACAGAAAATGCTTCAGGTATCTTTGTGGAATTTCACCAGCGCTTTGATTGAAATGCAAATCTCTTTACCATGTTTTTTTATCCTTCCTGGAGCCAAGATTGGTTCCATAATAATTGATTTTACACTGCATGACCACAGCTTTTAATTCAACTGCATTTCGACGCTAAATGCTTTACGAGACCGATCAATACATCCGAAAATTGAGTTTTACGTGTTAAAGCCTGTGGTGCAGAGACATACTGTCAGTAAGGTCAGTCTTAGATTTACTACCACCGTGTGTAAAACCTTTTATCTGTTCACAAGCATTTTCAAATTTTATCAACGTAGTGCTGTAGGAGGATTTACGGTATGTGCCAGGGCCTATTTTTAGAGTCAGTTCCTGAAAATCATCGTCTCTGTGCATTATTCTTATAGCATGTAGCTTTTTCTAATCCTTTTGGATCTCTGATGACGTATAACTGTCACAGTTACGCCCTCCCACCACCAGAGAGGGCTGTCACCTGAAAACTAGACTTTCCCCTTTCACTTCCGGTAGCACTTCCTGTCTTGTTAGCTTTTTAAGCCGGCCAGTTTTACATACACATTGGGAAGTATTGTTCTGCCATGCAACATACCAGTCGTTTTTGTTATGTGTCTGCTCTTCTGTTTTACGATCTCGGCTTAGTTTTCGGTTTTGATTTCTGCTCTAACGTTTTGGATTTGTTCGCTTGGTTTGTTTTGCCTACCTGTGTATCGACTATTGCTATCATCTCGACTTTGCTTTTGTATTGCCCTTTCCTTAATAAAGCTACTCTGTGCAATATGGATCCTTCTCCGTCTCCTTCACAATAACACTGTTACATTCTAGCCTGAGAGAAGACAAATTTGTCAAACAAAATTGCTTTTTTTTTTCACTTTAAAGATTTTAATATTTTAAGGGATTCATGAAGACCTTGAGTGTCAGAGATTAAGTTTTATGAATTATGTCAGATAAAATGCTACTGAACAAGCCACTACACCCCCTTACCTTATGCTCTACTCATGTAGTCACTTCCTTTTTTACTTTTTCTGTGACTTTTAACATGTTTATAACATTATTAAACACAACAACTAATTAACAAAACAAAAGAACATGATAATGCTGTTGAGAAATAAACTAAACTGTGTATTTTTGGTTAGGCATCATTGCACTCTGCTATGCTAATTACACAAAACCAGTACTTGAAATGATGCAGGGCTGGTTGCTCATTGGGTAAGGTGCCGGACTAATAACTGATAACTGAGGGACAGGGTGGCTCAAATGGTTAAGTTGTTGATCTGCAGACCAGAAACACCTGGGTTCAAGCCCCACCTCTGGCAAGTCAACCACTGTTGGGTCCTTGAGCAAGACCCTTAACCCTTCCTGCTCGAGGGGCGCTGTATCATAGCTGACCCTGCGCTCTGACCCCCAACTTACTAAGATGGGATATGCGAAAAATGCATTTCATTGGCTCTGTACACGTACCCTGCACAATGAAGTTGAATATTATTATTATTATTGTTGGTTTGATTTCCAGTCTCATCAAGTTATCACTGGTGGCCCCTAAACAAGGCCCCTAACCCCCAATCACTTTGAATAATGTAATAACTTACATCCTTTCTAGCAGTAGTCTTAACCACTGAGCTATCACATACCACTGAATATTTTTAGTCTCCTGTTTTGTTATGTTCAATGATCAGATTAACTGATGCTGCTGTAAGTGGTTTGTGTGTGTGTGGGGGGGCGAGATTGGGTGGGAGTGGCACAACTAAATACTAATAATAAAGAAAAATTCATTTCGATTCAGAATAACTAACGTCCTGGACACTTGTTGATGAATGTCCAAAAAAAGGAAAAATAGATAAAAGAAACCACAACTGTCTTTCTCTCTCTCTCTCTCTCTCTCTCTGTCTCTCTCTCTCTCTCTCTCTCTCTGTATGTTCGTAAATGAAGGAGGAAATTCTTAATATTCAGCATTTTGTTCAGTCTAAACCGAAAGGAAAAATCACTGTAAGCTCTTTGTGGACATTCTAAGCGTGTTCAAGTGAGTTTCTCCAAAACAGGCAAATGTCCCCTTTTCTACTGGCAAGTTTTGAAATGTGTGTTTCGAAATACAGCGTTATGTGGTCTGTTAAACATCTCAGATGACATGGTACAGCTGGTATGTCCTTCTGTTTGTGGATCAGGACTAAACTGAAAGTGCAGGTGGGAGAAACATACGTCCTGCATTTCACATGAACATGTTTCCTCTGTAGGAAAGAGCTCAGAGGAGCCATTTCCTTCGGATCTCCCCACCAGCTGTTTGTGTGTGTGTGTGTGTGTGTGTAGGCAGGGAGAGTCCCTGGCTTTTATCTCAGAATTCCACAACAGAAAGGGAGAGGGAGTGAAGCAGTCATGTAAAGTGAGCACTTCGACACTAAACAGCCGTGTCAAAAAATGATTTCTTTCTCTTTCTCTTTCTCTCTTTCCCCCTTCCTCATTCTCTCTCTCTCTCTCTCTCTCTCTCTCTTTCTCTCGTTTATTTATTTTTATAAATGTATGTGTAATAGAAGTGTATTGTGAATAGGCAAGCCCCTTTTTGTCAAAAAAATCTTGTTAAAAATCAATCTCTCTCTCTCTCAATCTTTCTTTTTTCTCTAATTTTTTTCTTAATTTCTCTCTTTTTCTTTTAACCTTTTTTCTTTCTTTCTTCCTTTTCTTCTTTTTTACTCTCTTTAGCGTTCTCTCTTTCTCTTCCTTACTTTCTTTCTGTTTTCTCTTTTTTCTCTCTTTCTTTCTTTCTTTCTTTCTTTCTTTCTTTTCTCTTTCTTTCTTTCTTTTTCTTTCTTTTTCTTTCCTTCTTTTTTTCTTTCTTTCTGTTTTCTCTTTTTTCTTTCTTTCTTTCTTTCTTTCTTTCTTTCTTTCTTTCTTTTTTCTTTCTTTCTTTCTTTCTTTCCTCCTTCCAATCCTTATTTCTATCTCTTTTTTTCTCTTCCTTCCTGTCTATCTCTTTTCTTAGTCTTTCTGCTTTCTTTCTCTTTCTTTCTCTTTCTTGCTAAAAATCTCTCTCGTTTTAAACCTCATTCATTGAAATGAAATTATGTTTTAGTAATTATTTTATTTATTTACTTATTGAGTCACAATGGTTATATGTATAAAGTAATTTGGTTACATAAAGGAATTTAAAAAGTCAAAAGTCTCTCCTCTCTTTCTCGTCTCTCTCTTTCTCTCTCTCAATCTTTCTCTTTCATTTTTCTTCTTTCTTTCTTCTCCCTCGCTTCCTTGAAAATAAATTCTTTCTCTCCCCCCAAATTGCTTTTCTTCTTTTCTTAACCTTTCTTTCTTTCTTTCTTTCTTTCTTTCTTTTTCACTTTATTGTTCGCTCTATCTCTCTTACTCTCTTTCCCTTTTCTCATTTTTCTTTTTTTTTTTTTCTTTCTTCTCGTTTTTTTTTTTCATTTTTTCTTTTTCCTCTCTCTTTCTTTTTTCCCTTTCTCTCTGATCCTTTTTTCTATCTCTTTTTTCTCTTCCTGTCTATTTCTTTCTTTCTTTCTTTTTTTCTTCCTTTCTTTCTCTATCTATCTCTTTCCCTCCCCCTCTCCCTCCCTCCCTCTCTCTCTCTCCCTCCTCTCTCTCTCTCTCTCTCTCTCTCTCTCTCTCTCTTCCTCTCTCTCTTTTGTTCGTCACTGACACTCTTTATACGGAAGGGTTCTGCCTGCTGTTGTGTTGTGTTGGACTGCATTCCTTTTATATTCGGCTGGGAACTCTTGCGCATGTGAAAGTTTTTCTTGGCTTTTCATGTCACATGAAAGAGCATCAGTGTGAGCTGCAGCGTTCGGCTGTGTTGTGGGTATTGATCTACACACTTCCCCTTTAGATGGGGGATTTTAGTGGGGATACATTTCACTGACTTTTAGTGATTTTGCTGTTTAAGGATTTAAGTGTTTTCGACTCACTTTAGAAAGTCTTAGATACTTACACTATACATACACTATGAGGCCAAAAGTATTGGGACACCTGACAATTGCCTCCATAAGCGTTTTTGGACATCCTGTACCATGCACCAGAGTCTTATACCTATAATAATGCCTGAAAAGCTAGATTCAGCAGTTCAGACACTAGTGACCTAGGCGTGCAGTCGGTGTACCAGTTTATTCCTAAGGTGTTTAGTGGGGTTGACTTTAGTGTTCTGTTCAGGACACTAGGTTTTCCCACACCAGCCATGTTTTTATTGAGCTTATGGGCTTTGTCATGAAGAAATAATGTAATGCTACAACATACAAATATGAGCTAGACCAATGTGTGTGGCAACAGTCTGGGGAAGACACATGTGTGTTGGTAAGGTGTCCACAAACCTTTGGCCATATAGTGTAAAAAAGATGGATAGGGTTGGGTGATACGATATAAAATCAAAACCTTGATAGCTTAAAAATTTTACCTCAATTAAGTTTTTACATTTTCTTTCCAATTATTTTGCCTTAAAACTGTGTTTTACTTTGGTACAAGCTCCTCCTGTTGCTTAGTTGACTCGATGTTTGAGCTCTCCATCATGTCCCTTTCAGCACCACTGAACTGACTAGGCGGAGTCACATGACTTCACATACGTTTTTAAGGGAAAATAATTAAAGAAAACCAAATAACCAACTTGACGTTTTTAATTTCCGTTTGGATTGCTATTTGATTAATTGTCCAGCCCAAATTCTTAATGATTTGATATCCTTAAAGGTGTTATAAAGGACAGATATAGCTGACATCACTCACACACATTTCATTGGAGCGCAATTTCTACCATGGTCCTAGAGTCAAATACTGTCTCATCATTTAGATCTATGGCTGCTTCTCAAGTGAGCTGCATATATATATATGTATATATATATAGATATGTGTATGTATGCGTGTGTGTGGTCTGAGAAGAAGAACACACCCTGGTCTGTGTGAGAACATGTAAAAGTGAAGACTGTTGTTTAGATTTATTTGAAAATTGAACTGTCAGCTGGTTTGCCCCTCCTTTGGGATTTCTGCCCCATCCTCCAGCACTGACATGTAGCGATGGATGGATCAACATTGATTTGAGGTAATATAATGGCTGATCAATGCACCACACACTGGGTTTTTTCTGGGTCAATGGTTACACTGGAACCGAAGCCACCTAAAAGCGTTAATGTGCTTTTCTACAATTAGTCCACACGCAAACCTAGTCAGAGGAAATAAGGCCATATGTCAGGACCTAGAGGAAACCATGAGTGATGGATACTAAACAAATGTCCTGGTCTCATAAGTCAGTGCATCAGACAATTGATAGGGATACACATAATAAAAAATCCTGTTGGTTTGTCAAATGCAGAAATGGCCCTGCTTTACTCTTTTAAAGCTCTAAAATTATGGGTTGTGTGTCGAACATGACACAAAACAAGAGGATCAGTAAAATCTACAGACTGTGTGTTCTTCATTTCAGAATATAAGATGACGATCCTCTAAACTGTGATTAGAGAAAATGTTTACATTCTGTTTGTGTCAGCAACAAAAGATCATGACTTACACACAAAATGCTCTAAGACACGTTCTGTACTCAACACAGTATTGTTTGCGTCATTAGCATGTTAAGCTAAAATCATGCACCTCACTAATGTTATTACCCATATTACCCTGCTTTCCCCCTCATATGACAGCTTCTGACCAGAGAGTCAGGGCTCACAGGACTCACGCCCTCTTCCTCTGAGACCCACGAGACAGCCGGCTTTATCTTTTCTAGCTGCTTATTATGCTGCGTCACAGCATAACACACTCAAAGCACTATCCACCCTATTTCACAACCAAGAGCTCACAATCATTTGACAGCTGGTGAATAAAAAAGTAACACACAGGATTATGGGATACAGGGACAGTCTGGACTGCACTAGTCTAACCAGATTTTCAGACTACCGAGCAGAAGGTCTACAGCTCTCTATCTGCTTTATTTGCCATGTAGTACCATTGGACATCTGACTGACATTTAGAGCAGCCAATCACAGTTCATTTTGGCCGCATTTATACGGCATGTGTCCCAATTCCGATTTTCTTCCTCCCATGTGATACAGATAGGATATGATTGACGACCGTGTAAGCAAAAAAATAGCTTCTAATATTTTGAGATCGGTTTCAGACCTCATTTATATGTGAAAATAAATCAGATTGAATCAGATATGTGTATTAGCGTCTGCCATGTAAGCAGACAGATCGGATTTTCACCTGTCAATGTGAGTCGAAAGTCATTCGATAATCAACACACGACGTCAAATCAGCTGGACCTGGAACAGCGACCTAAATATATAGCGACCAATGCTACATTGCCTGGGCTGCCACAAGGGTTCTGCTGTTTTTTTCTTTGTCTAAAGAAAGCGTTGTTTTGCCAACCTCTAACTATGGTGCGAAAAACTAAATACTCAATAATCATTTCGTTTCCGTCCATTGCGTCCATTGATTATCACACCTGTTTTTACCTTCTTTTCCCCTCAGTATGGTGAGTTTAGTGTAAATGCAGGTATTGCATACAGGTGAGTTTTAAGATGTTTAAGATGTAAGCATCCAAAAAGAATTGTAGTGTTAACACGGCCTTTGAAAACAGCATGTACACATAAACAGATATGATTTTTCAAATCCTCACATTTATCAGACATTCAATGTTCCATACAACATCTAACCTCCCTATCTGAGGCTGAACGTATGACTGTACACACCAAAATTCGACACACAGAACTAGACGCCATTCTGCTCCCGAATACCGACTACATGAGCAGCATGTGGTTAATATTAGTAATAATATTCATAAAAAGGAATTATCAGGCTCTGTGCTGCATGTAGACAGTTCTATACCCCACAATGTTTAAGGTTTAGACTGTTGACTATGCATGTGCGATAAGCTATGTTTACATTCCTTGGGATGTATCGTTCAGGGAAATGTAATGACGACACTCCTGCATGTGCAACTGGGAAGTGTGTAGCACAAGTGACATCGCTTTCTGCCTGAGTCGTTTCCTGTTAATAGGTTGGTGCATGTGCTAGCGAGAGTGTAGTAAGAGTAGGTTGGTCTAGTTGAAGCATGACCAGCTGTGTATGGCATGAACTTGGCTTTTTGCGTGATGGTGGCACAGCAAGGTGCAGTCTGCTGAGTCAACAAATGTTTGTCCATTTAGCTAATAAACAGCGGGCACTCGTCTTTCCTTTGCTCTGTTACAACACACACACACAGAGTGGTTTTTCTATTAGGGTATTTTGCAGAAGTTAATTGGAAGTTAATTTTTTTTTTTTTTTTTGTACACATGCAGCTCTGAATTAAAACATAGCATCAACGCTAAAGGACGTTAGCACATTTCAAGCTTACTTATATAATCAAACTAAACCAGGCTCCTTGTACTGATTTTTTTAAGGATGCAGCCCTTTTTATTATGTAAATATAATGCCAAATCTTTTTGTTATTCCTTATCCCAGAGTTTCATCAAGATGCATCATACTTTTGCTAAACTAGCATTATTAGCATGAATGTGCTTCGTGCTTTGTGGTCTAATCAGCCAGCTTGCATAACACATGAAGGAACAATTCACTAAAGAATCTATATGTAAACCCGGACATTACACACACAGTACTCATCCCACCTGATCCTGTGAACATGGTGGCTAGAGATTGAGACAAACTGTTGCTTTGTTCTTTATATCAGAAGCTCTAGCAGACATCCTAATTGTTTTAAAGTCTTGTAACGCAAAAGAACTGCAAGCTACAAGCCATTTCTACCAGCGCTGCAGACTGAATTTGTAAGCTAAATGCAGTAATCAGTGGTGTCTGCTCCCTAATGGCTTTCTAAAAGGCACAGTTTAGCTGTGAATTTCTCCTTCACGCTGCTGTAATGGGTCAGATTGATCGACTTTGGCTGAAATGATGGTGATGACTGGACTGCTAATGTGATTGTCCGCTGGTGTTAAAGCCTGAGGCTGCACTTCATTCAATTCCCATTCATAGCTTTAAGAGTGGAAGGTCAAAACTGGGCTAAATCATTTCATTAAAATCATAATAATAATAAGCTAGTGAGTATTTTTTTAAAAGTTGGTTTTAGCTTAGACCAATGGTCCCCCAAACTTTTTCTGCCAGGCCCACCTTTTGCAAAAATAAACAAAATGTCAATCTTCCCACCCCCAAAATACAAATAGACACTATCAGGAGATATTATTAAATCATTGTAATTTGTTAATGGTAATTTCCAAAATTCTGTGGTGTGACGACATGCTGGATAAAAATAAGAGACAATTCAACAAGTAGAAGCTTTAAAAGTAAATCTGCAGCTTCTGCATTGTTTTATTGTGTAACAGTATTCATTGCAGGTTCATTGCTACATAGAGCTCTACTGGGGCACAGGGCAATACGTGTACTACTGCGTTCCACAGAACACAAAAAATGAATCATCATCTTTTATTTCTGCTTCTTTGTCTGCTTTGTGCAAAAAAAAAACCCCTGTCACCCTGCACATACAGATGCGCTCGGGATTTTTTGCACGCATGCGTCAGTTTGTTACCTTTTAAACTGTGTTGCTTTCACAATCACTGATTAACTTGTTGCATTTAAATTTATTTCGTGATTATCAATCTAAATTAATACTTTGACAAAGTAAATGCGATCGCTGCGGCATTTTCTATAGAAACCTGCTTTTTAGCTCAGGAACCAATAGTTCATACTTACAGTTCATTTTTTGTCGTGAATAGTTTAGAAGGTTAATGTAACAGCAATAATACATTTTAGGCATGTTTACCTTTATATTGGATCACCGTAATGCTGCATTTTGTTTCAGACCAACTACCTAAAGGGCAAATTTGGACTTTATATGGGTGGAAGGGATTTGCTTAATCACTGCAATGCTAATCATGGGGTGTAAAAGGCCGTATAATGCGTTTTTATTGTACATAGTACATAGTGATGCAGCTTAAGAAGACTTCAACAAGACTTCTGTAAGCTTCTGCTCTGATGTCTCAGACATCATTGCCTGCCAGTCAGTTAATTGACTATGTTTGATTAATTCACATTTTGGGGTTTTTAATTGGTGATTGATTGTAATTGCTTTACATGTCAGTTAGACTCCCTTTATGTAGCCCCGATCTTGAAGCTTTTTTTTTAGATCTAGAAAGAACATTATGAAAGATGAGTAGAAAAGTGTAATATCATCCCCAAAAATATTAAATTAAAAAAAAAAAAAAAAACAGTTTTCAGTAACTTTTTAGTATAAAATTCTTACTCAAATGCTTAAGAAACTCCAAACTAAATAATGAAATACTTCAGGTTGGACAAGTTCTTCTCCTTAAGATTTGTCCAAAACAACAAGTCTTAAAAAAACTGTAAGTATTTTGCTTTTACTAATGACCAGATGTTCTGGCAAAAATGTTGAGTCACATTATTCATGTGCGAAATATTTCTAAACAACAGTCATGAAATGAGATCTTGTCGATCTTTCAAACAAAGCTTTCTTCGTATTTCTCGTGTACTTCGGTTTAGGAATTTCCTGTTCGGGAATCACTGCCAGCTACAGCAGCAGTGAATTAAGGATTGCTCGTAAAGTAGAACATTTTTAAAAAAATATTTTATACCATGTGATTTTTGGTGATGGTTGTAACACAAAAGGGTTAGTGCTTAGTTGGTCAAATGGTTAAGGCATTGAGTTGTTGATCTACAGACCAAGAAGGCCATAAAGGTTCATGCCCCACCACCACCAGCCTGTGTTGTCGATCAGAAGACCAGGAAGACCTAGGGTTCAAGCACCACCGCCAGCCAGACATTGTTGGGTCCTTAAACAAAACCCTTTATAGATATAAAGACCATGGGCTCTGATCCCAACTTACTAAAATGACTAAAAGCGGACTCGAACTGAGGTTCCTTCAGGCATGTTTATTGAGCGTTGCAGAGAACTACAGAGAATGTAGTCGTGGCAAGGGGAGACCGAAACAAATGTCAAGAAGAAAAAGGGACATGGACGGAGAAGGAGATTAGGAGACAGACTGGACTGAAATCAACTAATGAGATTACGAGTGTGAAAGCTATCAAAATGTAGCGTCAACGTGTCTTCTTAAGAGACCAGACCCTGAAGACGACTGAAGGCGAAGTGTGTGAAGGAAAGTGAACGTGATAGGGAAATGAGTTGCAGGTGAGACTAATTAGGGTAGAATTCTGGAAGGATTGAGTGTATCGCAACAACAATGTGACAGACAATTATTTTATAAATGATGTATTCTCTGTAAATCCTTAAAAACTAAGCTAAAATTAGTTTCAAATACTAGCTTTATTGCACACATGGCCCAAAGTTTCTAAAGTTCCCCTTTATTTGCTATCTGCAGTTAGTTCTACCTAACCGTTTGATACAGAGAATGGAAGGATTGTAGTTTATAGACATCTGAACATCTAACCTGCTCTTCCCAACCAATAAACACAACATTCGAAGGTCACAATTATATCAGATATCTTTATTTCCTTCATTGGCACTAGGAGGCCCAAACACTGTGCCAGCACGACAAGCAAGCTACATAAAGTCATAGTCTGTCAAGGTTAGAGTGAAAGAACTCTTACTCTGATCTCAACCCCACTTAACACCTTTCACATGAACTGGAATGCTAACAACATGTCAGGTCTCCTGAACCAACATCAAAGCATGATCTTGTGGCCAAAAAAAAAACTTAAGCTACACTGCAACATCTAATCATCAATTGTTCTTACGAAAAAGAGTAAAGGCTGTAAGTGGGGGTAAAGGGAAAGTGTTAGCTCAGTGGTTAAGTTGTTGGACTGCTGATCAGAATATCATGGGTTTGATTCCCACTACCCATAAGCTGCCAACGTTGGGCCACTGACCATGCCAGAAATGTCTATAAACTGCAATGTAGTGTAAAAACGATGCAAGAAATAGTACACACCTTCTTCCAAATTGGAAACCAACCCAAGAACTGTTAAACCATCTTTTAAAAAATATTAAACATGACTGGAATAAAAAAATGTTGAATAAAATGATATCACTTTGTAACTGGTGTTCTGGCAGGTAATTTCTGTTATTACAGTCTTCCCACAACTGAAGTGTTACATAACCGGGATCCTGTGTTATAACATAGACATTGAGCAGTGAAACACTAAAACCCTCTGTGGTAGGAAATGGATTAGAATGATGAACAACTCCAGATGCAGTGCGATCAAATGGCAGTACAAACCACACTTCACCCCCAAATCCCTTTGTTTCGAAGTGCTAGTGTTAAGTTCTGTCTTTTAGAAGGTTCTGCTTTACGTTTTATTCAAAACGAGATGTCATGATGTCATCGTGTGTCTTCGTCTCTTTTTTTTTTTGTCTTAAACAAGTTAAGCTGCACCTCAGGCAGAGGACGAGAACGCACAAAAAGGACCATGCAGCTCCCGCTAGTAAACATACTTGTTTATCGGTGCTTTAGTTACGTGCAGGGATATCATTTTCAATAATCTCTGCACCAGCCAGGCAGCTGTCTTCTCTTTCTTCAGAGTTACAGGATAAGCTGAGTTTCATAACATGTTTCTTCAGTGTGCTCCGATTTCACTGCCTGTTGCAATTTAAACTGCAAACCATGTGGTTTACACATGCAACGTGCCGCATTTCAGGCTTGAGTGCACAAACAATTCTGAACCCGAGCTTTCTTTCTGGTCTGTTATGCTACGGTCAAACACACTGCAGCTTCATAGCTGCCAGACTCCAGGTGCTGTACTAATACTTCTGGTTGCCATAGTAATAATGTTTATCAGTTGGTGGCACAACTGTCATTTAAATATTTTGGAGGGAGATACGTTAATCGATTTGGCAGTGTTTATCCGCATTATATCATACGAGCTACAGGAGAAGCAGTGTGTGTGTCCTTGTGCACTCTACAGTCCTTACTTCCACTAAGTGTCACTGCAGCAAATCACTTCAGATTTACATAAAGTTACTCTGAAGTGACGTTGATGAACACACTAGAAGTCAGGAGCACTTATCAGAAATTAATTATTGCTTCATTGCTAAAATTTGATGTATGTGCTGCAAAATTTGTGCACCGTTTAAATAAACTAATCAACAACAGGGGTCTGATGTCACCTTTTAATCTGATCTCGCCTGTCATATAATATCTATGATGTGTTCCTATGTAATGTATATGAATATAATGCCGAATCTTGTCGATCAGTTGCTGTACGGTTGCTGTACTGCTTTTCTTTTTAATTTTTGGATATCCTTTTGTGTGTGTTTTTATTCTGTATTCCTAAAACAGTAAAAGGGCAGAAGAGCAGGCTGCGAGCACTTCTTTATTTTTTTATAGAACACGCATTTTACAAGCTTGTAACAAGCGCAGTGTTTAGAATTCATGACCTGCAGCTGCATACAGTGTGTGTATGAGTGTGTAAGTCACTGTGTACCTAAAAGTACATAGTCATTACATGCAGGTTTCTGAGTATAGGGTTGCACAGATTTGTGTTTTGATGCCCTGCTTTGATTAATCAGGGTAATTAGAGTTCATTTTATTCCAGCAGTTGTCTCTGTCATTGTCTACTTGTCCTGTCTCACTTTCCTAAATAGAGCTTGGTCTCTAGGGGGGCCAGATTTAACTTAATTTATTGCGATTATTAAAAGAAGATTTCCACCCGGTGCTTAAAATCAAAGATCTGATTTTGTGTCTAAGTGTGTGTGGGTTTGTGTGTGTGTGTGTGTGTGTGTGGGTTTGTGTGTGGATTACTTAGATGCGTCAGCAGGTTCTGAGTGCGTCCTCTGGTGAATGGGGCAGGCAGGATATCATTCATTCATGCACTTCATCCTCAAAGTCCTTGGAGAAGCATCAGAAGCACATAGATACGACTTCAAATAAACACTGTGCCTGTCTACAGGATGTGTGTGTGTGTTTATGTGGGTTAATAGAGGAAGTACAATGATGTGGTTCCGATGCAAGGCAGGGTTGTGCCGTGTTGTGCAGTGGTTTGCTGACTGGAGGTATAAACATCTGTTTAAACATTTAGCACAGCAAAGCAGAAAAAAAGAACTTGAACGAATAGTTAATTTATCACAGTTTGTTCCCCTGCAGGTGCAGTTGTTCATTTTTAGCACTGCATCGATGCTGACAAGAATAATGTTTCGAATTTCTGATAAAGTTCAAATTAAAAAAACTGTTCTTTAAAAATGGTATAAAATGATCTCAGGAGTATTTTCTAAGTCTGTCTGTGTCACTGCAGGATGAGTCATGTGGTCATGCGGCGTTCAAAGCAAATCATTACAGAAAAGTGACTGTAACAAGTAACCAGTGATGTTGGGAAAGAAAGTCTATTATTATGTAGTCTATTCATTATAATTAGGTTTAAAAGATAATTAACATTTACTTAATTTACAGCTAAACTGGAATTATACATTTCTTAAGATCCATTTTTTTAATTCTTTGCCAGTTCACACAGCATCACCCCTTTTCATGCCCTTGATTGGTTATTGTCACTAATTATCAAAGAAGAGAGCAATATGATCCCTTCATCCCAGAAAGCACAATTAATACATTAGTCTCTTCTGTTATTTTTTTACTAGTATAAATATTTTGCATGTCAAGAGCGCTTTACAGGCAAAATAATTATATACTAATGTTCCATCCGAAAGCAAATTTCAGCCTCTGCTCTAATCGATAACTTAGCGTTAGACTGCAAATCAGAAGCACAGACAGGAAGACTGTGATGAACAGAGTCGATGAACAGGTGATCGGTCAGGGCAGGAGGCTAAGAGTAAAAAAGAGAGAAGTCGAAGCAAGGTCAGAAGGCAGGCGATGAGAATCGAATACGGGAACGCGGAAGCAAACGTCGGTATACGAGGTAACAGAAAAAAAAGGAAACAGTTAGTAATATCAGACCAGAAGCAAAACTAAACGTTGTTGGTGGTAAGAAAAAGGTGAGTATAAATAGTCAGTGCCGAAGTGGAAACTGGTGTGAGTGAACAATATTATATTCAACATTATTAAATTATTATCAGTATTTTGGTGATGTTCTGTTCGTTATAAGTTGTATATATGATAGAAACGTAAGATGCTCTGGATAAAGGCATGAAATAATGTATAGACATTATAATAACCTGATTAAGGCATAATTTATGGGGCAAAATCACTTTAATCTAACTATTTACTATTTATTAAAATATATTATACAAACTTAATAAGGAAAAACTAAACCCAGTTTCTTGTGTTGTTCTTAAACAGGGATCTACAGGGTGTCCTATAGGGTTCCATACATAGGAAAAATAATTTTCTCAGCTCCCTAGATCTCACCTTGATTTTGATCTTTGGGAGCATTTAAAGGCTATGGTGTATCAGGAAAAGATACAAAACATAAATTATCTCAAGGACCGTATCACCAATGCCATTACAATCATAACTCCAGCTGAGCTTATACGTGTTCTTCAGCAGTGGAGGACACGCATTAAAAATGTGTTTTGAAAATAATGGTAGTCGTGTAGCGCATATTACATAATAAAAATGGTTTTCATAAAAATGAGACATGAGACTCAAGACATGATATAGCTGTTTTACTGCTGAATAATGTGTACATTGTACGCTTGTTTAAACAACCAGAGCATCCTCGTCCCTCAGTGTCAGAAAAATGCTGAACAGTGGTGCTGAGGCAAGAACATAGGACTCCAGATTCTGCTGAGACGGAAATAATTTGAAAACTCATTAAAAAAAGCAATCAGCGTGATTACAAAGCTTAACCTCGCTGACTGGATTCACATGTTCCACGTTGGTATGGTAACGTTGACACGTTAAAAACTTCGAAATGAGAGCATCTCTGCTTAAGGAAGGAAGCACGGTTTCCTGGCAATATCATATATTACATATATAATACATGGCAACAGTTTTTAAACACGTAATATAATGTTTCTTACAAAATGTTAGAAGCACACAGTTGTCTGTAACGTCTCTTTATGCTGTATTATTAACCGTTTCCTTCACTGGAAATATACGGCTCAAACACTGTTTCAGCATGGCAATGACCCTGTGCACCATAGAGACATGGTGTGTTCTGGTTGAAGTGGAAGAACTCAAGTGTATTGCACAGAGCCTTGATCTCAATTCACCCAAACACCTTTGGAATAAACTGTACCCCACCTTCTTACCTAACATTTATGTCTAAACATAAGAATTGTATTATAGCTGAATTAAAATCCCCACTGACAGACTGAAAATTTCCAGAAGTGTTTAGGTCACTATAGAAGCAAGAGTGAGAATAATCATGGAATAGGATAATCTGTATTATCTGTATTAATCTGTAGGGCAGCACAGTGGCCTAGTGATTAGCAAGATTGCCTCACAGTAAGAAGGTCCTGGGTTCGATTCCTGGGCAGGGGCCTTTCTGTATGGAGTTTGTATGTTCTCCCCGTGGATTTACCCCGGGTACTTCAATTTCCTCCCACAGTCCAAAAACATGTACATTAGGTTAATTGGTGATTCTAAATTGCCCATAGGAGGCCCTGTGATGGACTGGCAACCTGTCCAGGGTGTGCCCTTTCGGTTGGGATAGCAGATTCCTGTGACCCTGAATTAGGAAATAAGCAGGTATAGAAGACATAAGATGAATGTATTAATGTATTGGTCATGTGTCCATGTTGCAGGGGCGGTTGGGAAGGGGTGTTAGGACAACAGTGCAGAGTAAGTGTGATAGTCGACCCGGCCTCATATTCTTTCATAGGGTCCAAAATTGCTAGTAGTATAAATGTTTTTCCGTGTAGTATATGTAAAAATATCTTGACATTATCCTTTTCTATGTCTGTCTGTTAATTGACTTTCGTGATTGAAGGTAAAAGAGCTTTGTATAAGATTTTTTTTAAATTACTCTGATTTCAATTCCTATGCTAAATACATCCATCACTGGGATTTGTTGCAGTGTAGAGACATTTCAATCTTTATATTACGCAGTCATCAGTACTATAATTATGTATTTTGTATGCTCCTATACTGTAACACTTAATAAGCAGTAATGAATGTCCCAAACATGAATGTATGTAGGTTAAAGTTAGCCTGCACTACAAGAGAGGCATGCCATAGACCTATAAAACAGGAAGTAAACGCAGCACAGTCGTGGACAGGGACAGCTGCGCCTCTTTGTGATTGAATCCAACTTCGTGTTTCAAGGTAAATCAAAGCTGTTCCCTTTAGAACACGCTTTTCAAGGCCACATCTTTTCATTGAGATTCGAATCACGTTGTGACCGACACTTGAGGGTCGGCTTGTACTTTTCCCACTGTTGCAGATCTGCAAGCTTTTATTTCTCGCTGGGCAAAATAAAGCAGCACAGAGCAAATTCTGCTTGATTTATGAGTCTTTTTCTCTTAGGGAAAGAGTGCACCTGTTTCTGCAGGAAGGTGAATTAGGCGGTTTAGTGTAGGAGTTTCTAGCGGTTAAGTGCTGTTTGTGTGTGAGAAATTGGACAAGAGATAGCGAGTAAGATTGAGATGCTGGGTGACCCTTAGTGATTTTGGATAGAGAAAAAGGCTAAATGTGGGCGATTGACGCAGGTCACCTACCGCAGGTTGTGCATCTTAAAATCTTTCAGCCAACCCACGGTACACCCCGGTAAAATACTGGAAAACACTTTTTTTATTCCTGTGAACTTGCTATACATAAAAGAGGAAACACATTATGGTTTATAATCCAAATGCTGCGGACATGTTAACATAAAACGAGTAAAAATAACATCAGTTACTCATTGACAAGCATCTAATTAGCAACAGTAGCTAAGCTAGTGAGCCATGCTAAAGTCATTGGCTTATATAGTTAATATTAGGGTTAGTATCAATGGATTATTTTTATAATCTTATATTTCCAATTTTATATTCTGTCATTTTAAAAACCTATATTTAACCTATATATAAAGTACCTATATTTGCTAACACGCTAGCTAATATTAGCTAGTCTGTTTGCTAGCAGTTTAGCTAACATAAGCATGTCTAATGATAACATGGAAGATATATAGTATCATAATATTTTAAAACCATTTACTCAAGACCTAATTTGCTAATAAGATGCCAACCAAACAGTATATAATCCACAAAATGCTTTAATAAATGTAAAAAGTTAAACGACAGTTAATTAGCATATTAGCAAACGTGGTTAAACGTAGCTACTGGTTTAGACAATATAACTAATTAGAATGCTAGCAAACGCAAAAATGCTACTTTGTTTAATTTGTAAAAATAGCATTAAGCCTTTTAACTAGCTTTTAAATAGTAAGCGTTGTTTTAAGCCGGCAATCTCTTTAATATTAGGTTACATAGTTAAAATATACCACTAATTAAAGCTAAGAGCATCAAGTTAAAAGCTAGTTAAAAGGCTAACTGTTATTTTACAAAGTAGCATTTTTGTGTTTGCTAGCATTCTAGTTATATTGTCTAAACTAGTAACCACGTTTGCTAGTATGCTAATTAATAGTGGTTTAACTTTTACATTTAGTTAAGCATTTTGTGGATATATTACTTGCTGCACTACTTTTTGGTTGGCAGCTTATTAGCAAATTTGATCTTGAGTTTTAAAATATTATAATATGTATTTTCCATATTGTCTTATTATCCACTGGTTTTTTTTTTTTTTTCATTTATCCAGTCATTAGAATCATGTGTGCTAGCATGACTGTTCAGGTTCTGAGCAAGTCACTGGTTTTAAAAGCTGGCACCACCTCTGGCTTTTCCTGACTTGGGAAAACTCAGCATCTTACATAAGTTTTTGGACATGCGGAGTGTGAAGAGTGGCCCAGTCTAAACTCTGCACACTGATCCTGCCACACAAATTTCGACTCTTTTTCACACTCTGGGCCTCTCAAAGTCCAGTGGTGAATAGTTTTGGTCAGGTGGTTGTGCTTTGTGCTGAGTTAGCGTGAACATTTCTCCCGTTTGCTCGGTCAATGGGCCGCTCTGTTTGGAAGAGATGTTCTGGTGCTGGTGAATGCATTTTTTCTCGCCCACAGTTGCCATGTGACTGTTGGTCTTTGTGTGCAGTGTTAGGGTTCAGTGAGTTTAAGCTTACATCTTTGTGGGTAAGTAAGTCTTTGTTAATTATGAATGCACTGAATGTTCATCCAATGGCTGCACTCGGCTGACTGTAAGTTAAAGATTCAGGCAGTTTCTGTTTAGTAAGTAACGATGCAAGCAAAAAGTTTTGACAAAAACTGTTCAGATCGATGACTATAAAACTCCCCATCATGCAAAAATGCAGCACCCCAATGAATATAAGAGAAGATGCATCCAGTGCAAAAAAAACAGTTCTTACCTTCTAAATATACGGAGATACAGCATATGCTGTTTATTGCAATATATAATAAATTCAGTTTTACCTTTGGCATCGTGACAGTTACTGAACAGATATGCTGTATTCATTTTATCCCGAATTAACATCATTAAAACTTTATCCTTAATAATAAACTAGCTCTAAAAAAACTAAAAAATGTAGCATGGAACATCTGTTAAATTCATATATTTTTACAGAGATTTATTTTCATAGCACAGAGCACAGGTTTTAGGTCAAAAGGGTCTTTATGGGTTAATGGCTTATTTATTATCTTGTAATAATACAAAACAGGAAGGAAAATACATGTAAAATATTTGTATGTCTATTTCGAGGAAGTGGTAGCTCAGTGGTCAATGTGATGGACTGCTAATTGGTAGATCAAGGTTCAATTCCCAGCACAACCAAGTTGCCAATGTTGGGCCCCTGTGCAAGGCCCTTTGGCCCCTAATTACTAGCTCAGTACTCAGTTGTAAACTTTTTCAACTTTAACCTTTGACCCCTTGTTAATTTTCTCCTTTTCGTTCCCTTATTACTACAGCCCTTCGTTCATTTCCCGTCAGTAAGTAAAATTTTTCTCTTTAGCACTCCTGCCGTATATTTTTAACCCTTTATGCTCCTGACAGCAGGATAAAGTTAAGTCTAAAGACAACTGAATGCTGTAAATCTGTTCCCACTGTTACTATCGATTGGACTTAATAGATACAGAGGTAAAAACTGACTGCTTTCATACTCATATTCTTAATTCTGTCATCATTATGTTTAATGAAACCTAAACATACTACTTTATCTATTGAAGAATAGATTAAAATAAATAAAATTTTTCTTTTTGATATATTTAGTGTCTCAACACTATAGCGAGTCTCTGACCCGATGTGCTGAATCATTTACATTACTACACAGTATGAACAGAAGTATTGGGTCACATCACATCCATATGTTTTTAGAACATCCTATTCCAGATTTCTTTTAACTATCACTTCTATATTAACCTCCGCACCTCTGGAAACGCTTCAGTCTACCTTGTGAAGTGTGGCTGTGGGGATTTTCTTATTTAGCCTAAAATGTATGGCTTGATTCAAAATCTTATAATTACATACATACAAAACCTTACATTGTAAACATTATCCAACTTTAAATTCACACTACTGTGAGGTTGTATGTCACATGACAATTGTGTACTGTGTACCTCCGCTTTTCTTTGTCCTTATAATTTATGCGATAGACTGCTGAAAGAATTCAGAGTAATAATTCATTGTGTGGCACATGGAAATAAACTGTGGAATCTTGACTCCTAAAGTTCGTCCGAATTACAATTATAATTATACTACATAGAAAATACTTCAATATATTAGTCAAGATATGCATACTAACTTGAATGTAGTACCCACTAAAGTTGCTCAGTTTATTCGATGTTTGAGTTCTCCGCGATGTCGCCACAGTGCCTCTGACTAAACCGGGCAGAGTCACAGGACTTCACGTGTAGTAGTATGTTTTTAAGAGGAAAAGGGAGGAAAAAACGCTGGTTTAGATCAGCTAAATTACTTCAGTTAGAGGTTCTAAGTTTCAGTTTTAATTACATTTGATTAATTGTTCAGCCCTAATACATTAGCATGTGATACAGCATGTTTGTTAAAGGCTCCGTTTACAACACTTTGTGTGCCGAGGCATTGTCAAGCTGAAATAGCACAAACAAGTGTCCACAAACTTTTGGCAATGATGTGATTGGCTGAGAAAAGGCTGGGTTAGTTCATGTATAGAAAATTGGAATTGCTATTTTTTATAAACTTGATTTGTTTCGCTAAAAGATCTTCTGAATTGTTCGATTCCCAGCTCCACCAAGCCACCCCCCGTGGGCCCCGGAGCAAGGCCCTTAAGCCCTAATTGTTCAGTTGTATAAACGAGATAAATGTAAGTTGCTCTGGATAAGGGCATCTGCCAAATGCTGTAAATGTAACTAAAAGCATATTTGAATAAGAAGTGTTGTCAAACACACAATCACATCTTACATACCATTCTGCCTTTTTTGCCCTGCGGCTTCGTCTCATCTTTCTTACGTCCTAAACCAACAAGAAAATGCAGACGAGCTCACCGTGAGAAATAAGGCTATACCGGCAGACGCTGTTCAATATCTCACCTCGAAATATAGAAGCATCTGCAACTCACTAACCACAGACACCAAAACACATGTGCAAATGCTACAGTGACTGCTGAGTCACTGATCTCATCATATCGAGGTGCGTCTTGCTCGTGAGAGATCATCTCGTCTACTCTGTCTCAGCAGGAAGATAGCGATTAGAACATGACAAATGATGAGTGTTGTGTGGGATTTGTGTTGCGAAATAAGGGCATGTACCAGAGGCACTATTGTTTATTGTGTGAGCTGGGGGTGTGTGACGAGTGCAAAATGTTTTGGTGCTGCTATCCACGTTGTGCAACTTAGTATTTCGAAAATCTAATCCATACATGTTTGGCTTGATGCTAGGATTTGGGTAGTGCAGGAAATTGGCACAAAAATACCTGCACAGTCTAAAATATTTTAATAAATTGTTTTTATTTATTAAATAATATTTTGAACAATGTACACCTTGATAGCAAAACAGCATATATATTAATAATATTTATCGACAATATTATAAATGATCATTTATTCACAGTAAACCACAACTTTATATATTTAAATTGTGTGCTTGTTTTGTGGGGTATTTATTTATTATTATTAATTATTTGTTTGATTGATTCAGTTTATTTATTCATTTATTATTTATTTGATTCTTGTCATTTGGCACCCAAAAAGTGTTAATTATAAATATATGTTAATTATATATATATATAAGCCGTTTGTACAGTGTAAACCCCCAATTTATAGGGGATATACACTTCACAGCCTAGTGGAAAGACCCCCCAATTTCATAGAAAATGTGTCTGTGGACTCAGCTGTTGGTTGTGGGTGGCAAAAAGCATCTAATGAGTATCTCTTTCTTCTTTCTTTTCCCTTGCAACCTCCTTTCCTTCCCTCCTCCTCTCCTCTCCTCTCCCAGGCTATGCAGCCTCACACTAAAGAAGCTAATTGTTTTAAAGGAGCTGGACCGCGAACTCAACTCTGTGGTCATCGCTGTCAAGATTCAGGTATGACAAAGCGAGTTTGTGTTTCTACTGTGCGTTTTTTTTTTCCTTTTTGTGTTTATCCACACAAGCCCTTCACACCCGGCTCTGTGGAAACTGGTAGCTGTTGCCAGGGTGACAGCTTGTTCAGCAGGAACGGCGAAGCGAGTGGGGTGGGAGCTGAAATGATGCATGCTGGGATATGATGAGAGGATTACTTCAGAGGCTTTAGGAGGCCCTCGACATTCTTCACAGGTTGCTTTAAGTGTGTGTGTGTGTGTGTGTGTGTGTATGTGTGTGTGTGTGTGTATGTGTGTGTGTGTGTCTGTGTGTGTGTACTACTTGCACAAACAGCCTGTTATTCTGTATGAGGGAAAAACACTAAACCTGAACCCAATAATTAGGTTCATTCACGGGTCATGTGTTCTGAGAATTTAAATTCAGCTCCAGTTTTAGATGATCGTAGGACTGAGGAGAGCGAGCTGAAGAGAGAGAAATAACATTACTTTCTCTCCGCCTTTCATTTTATTCTGGCTCAGAATTAAGATTCTTATAATAAATTTTTCATAGCTGAAGATCTAATAACGGAAATGTAACTGCAACTGATCAGTTCTACAGACTGTATCTATGGATTAGAAAAACTAAAAAATTTAATGCACACTCAGCTTTATTACTGTCACTTCTTCTGTTTCTCTGCTGTTCATCTAATATAGCAAGAGTTGTCGACTGCTGCACCTCTGTCCAGATGTAAACCCAGCTAAATATTTCAGAGCACCAAATCAACAAAACATTTAATACATATGAGTCGGTTAGCATATAAAAAAGGGAAAGTAAAGGAAGTAACCCGCTTTGTGCGCCGAGTCTTCTTGGACATGCTCCAAGTTGCCTGTGACCTTGTGTAAGTGCTACAAAAAACGTTATGGTATGATAACCTTGAAATCCATTAACATTTGTTAGACCATTTACAACTTACTTAACCTTTAAAGTGTGACGGTGTACATTAACATCACAGCCAAGTGAAAGTATTAAAAGTATTGTGTCTATGATCATTTTTAATATAATCTGATATAATAGGGCTGGACAATAATTCAATATCAATATATATTGTGATAGAACTTTTTTTTAATATCGGTGATATGATTTTAGAACACATTTCCAATATTTTAATATACATTTGATATTTTAAATGACATTCAGGGTACAACCGTAAGAAAAAGCAGAACACAATTGGCTAATTAGTGTTACCCCGCCCTCTTATTTGTCCCGCCCACACTCTCGAGCTCTATTTAACCTGACGGCTAAGTGAGCTCTGCTGCATGCAGACCGACTCATTGCCCAGAACAGCCGTATCTCAGATCTTCCACGGTGTCGGGTTGTGCGCACACGGGCTAGAGCAGCAGATACAGACTTAGCCATGAATCGGTGATAAAGATTATTTTATTAATGTCGTCTACTATTTTTGTGCAGCGCTTTATCTTTTATCATAAAACAGTGTGTGCCTTTCCGTGTGTGTGTTTTACTAAGCCAAAACATACACATGCACTGCTTTTTAGGAAAATGTGTGTCTGTGACACTATTCGTATATATGTAGATTCGGCTCTATTTCAGTGCCACTGAACAATGAAGTCTAAATACAAATAAGCTAAATACAAGTAAAAGGTGAACATTAATTTATTTGTACTATTTTTATTTTCGAAATGTTATATAGCTTTATAAGAATTTTTTCTCTATTGGGAGTTTTTTTTTAAGTTTTTCTAGTATTGTTTATATCGATATCGGAATTATATCATATTGACCGAAATCAAGAAATATATCGTGATATTAAATTTGACTAGTATCATGTAGCATTTGATATTTCACAGCCAGCTCGGACCTGTACATAATTGTTTTTGATAATATTCTGATTTCTTATCACAGTACTGTAAAATAAGCCGTTACACGCCGAGATGGAACTTAACCTTGTAATAAGTAGTAAGAATAGTGGATCCTATTGTTTAGTTTGATTGATGCAGATACTTATAAATAACTATGTTTGTAATATCACGATAAAAAAAGAGAAAGCATTCGGTTCTTGATATAAATCTAATACACCATGATTGTAGTATTTCTTTTGGACAGCTAGGAATATGGTGTATTTTGATTTTGGTGGGTTTTGAAAGTAACTCATAACTTATGTAGTTTGTACCTTTACAAAGGAGTGTGTAAGCGTGTATTTTTGATGTTTGGTGTTTTAGTACTGTTACTAACTGTACTATTAAGTTTACTCACTGTTAAATGACTTATTGTAGTAATGTTGTCTATGGTCGTCAAGTCAGTGCGCGTTCATGTGTTCATTAAATGTGGCTTTGGATGGCGAGGGTTGGACGAGCACCTTCAGTGCTATCAGGCTACAGTTAGCATTTTCCAAGATGTCCTACAGCACTTTTAACATACACTGAAACATGCTGTCTTGTTATAAAACTTATTTCACAGTTTTGAAAGATTAAAAATCCTAAATTATTATTGTAACAGTTTATATTTACATGCTCGTTATAACATTAAATCAGTTCTGTTGTACTTCCTCTTGGACCTGTGAACAGATTTTTAAGTTGTGTAAAGTAAATATAAATGGAAGATATTCAGTAAGAAACCAGTTTTTTTTTTCCATTATAGAAGTCTGCAGTGTCATAAAAATGAGGAATCATTTTTAGTGTCTTTTTAACAAATAGAGGCATAGGAATGCTTTCATTTTTACTTGTCCTACTATCTTTCTGGGAGGACAACAGCTACTATTTCTGCTGTAATGTAACTGTAACTTACAAAACAACTATTAACTTGTTTTGACATTCCCATAACAATAAAATGTTCAAATATGCTATAAGAATAAGCATATAATAAAGCTAGTATAATATAGGAGGAGTGAATAAAAATTTGGGTCGGAGGTGGGAGGAGAGTGAAAAAATTTGTGGAAACAGTTACTCGTATTCACATCAACATCACAGTTATGAATTATTTTACTAAAACGTTATGTTACATCATGTTTAATTTTTTATATCTAACATGTCTTTATGAAGTAATTGACAAACAGTAAGAAGACCTAAAAATGCTTTTAAACTATTTAATGTAAGGATAAAATAAATCTGAGTTATTCCACAATCGTTATTCGCTGCTCTCCTAATTGACTGTAATTTGTTGCAAAATATATAATTACCTCGCATGAGAGGATTCTGCAGTCTCTCAACGAGTTCAGCGAAGGTCATGCATGAGATGGAAGTGAAGCTTTCCAAACACTTTATCTACCATAGAGGAGGAAGTCAGAGATTACTGGCAGAAAAGTCTTTGAAAGTGACTTTTATATCAGACTGACTAAGAATATCTAGTGTTTTCTTTCCTTAATAATTCCCCTCTGTGTGGATCAAATTAGTTCTTGCTGTCTACAGAAAAACCATAGGCCAGAGAGCAGCAGATGGAACGAGTTGATAAATGTGAAAAAGAACCAGAAATTTTCAAAGTAGGCTGTATTTTTGCCAAATACCCTGTGCTGCAGACGAAACCTCATCCGCTTTATCTTTACTCTTGCTCGGGAAGCGTGAGCTGCTAAGAACTTTCCCTGAAGGTTGGATCAGTTTATCACGTCCGTTATGGACACGTGTTTATGTGTGTGAATATTGATCAAATATCCCTCTTCTGTGTCTGTCACTTCTTTTCTCACCTTGCTTTCTGCTTCATGAACACTAGATCAATTCGTTGGGTCGTTTCTAAAGACTGTCTTGGAAGGAAATGGAAACAAGATGGGAGCTTGTTATGAAGACCGAAGCTGTTTTTTATCAGCTGTAATGCTTTCCTGCCTTTGTTTTATTAACTTTAGACCTAACATATTTTGCTGACTCATGCAAAGTCTATATTTTGATAATACAGTAGCTGCAAATACGGAGTACATTTTTTATTGTGTCTTGTTTAAAGGTCAAGGCTCCTTTTCTTCTGTTAGAGGTCACTAAGGACAGGACATAGTTTATATGACTTGTATCGGAAAGTCAAGGTTTAATAAAAGATTTAGACATCTGGAATTCCTGCGGTCCTGGAATGTCATTAAAGAAAACAAAACTATGGCTAATTATATACATTTAGGAGCTATATTATTCACACATTTATATGAGCCTGCTTTGGCAACTCTGCTTATTTTCCAGAGCTTTAAAAACATGTTTGTTTAAAGTAATGTGAATGGTCCTTCAAATATTTCTACAGTACTGTGGCAAGTAACCATTGAAAATGCATTAAGAGATACTTATTAGAATTACAGTCCCTGAAGGATTCATTTTGGTCAGCTATTACTTTTCATAGATCTCTTCTAGAGTTGTTTAGTCAATCCCTGCCAAGAGAGTAATGTCACAGATACAAAAATAACACAGTGGAATAAGCTTTGCACATTCCGGGTTGTTAGAACGCTGCGGTCAGGGATGCAGCACCCATGGATCATTTACATTTACATTTTTGGCACTTGGCAGACGCCCTTTTCTTTTTTTTCAATTGAGCAGTTGGCGGTTAAGGGCCTTAACCAGGGGCCCAGCAGTGACAGGTTGGTTGTGCTGGAAATTAAACTAATAATCTTCTTATCAGCAGGACAACAACTTAATCACTGTACTACCAATTCCTATCAGAGGGAGTTAAGAGGTTTGGCCAAAGGACTTACCGTGTCAGCGATCTCTTATTTCCAGTAATGGCATCAACCTCTTAAAGCACTGCTGGTTCTTGTAACACAAAGAAGAGCTCCTACATCAACAAAAGCCTCCAAAGTATATGCCAACTGTAAGGGGGGTGTTAGGAACTGTCAAATTCACTTCCAAAAATGCTTTTGAATGCCTTATGTGCTTCTAAGGGATGACATCAACAGATAAATTAACAGGGAACATGGATAACATCTTAACAACGTAGGTGTCATGGAAAAGTACACCACCAACAGACAGCAGAAATGATAAAGTCTCAACAGTAATTGGACAAGAGTAATGGTTAGAGCAGAGCCAGAAAAGATGGACGAATTAGCACAATCAAAGAAAAAAAAAGGATAGTGGGCATATAAGTACCTATATGATAATCAAGCACTTACTTTATCAAATTTTTGGAAAAAAAAGGAAGACAGATAATAACATAAATAAGGAAAACCACCAGCTGACAGCGATGGTATATGACTTCATCTTTGGGGAATATTTGCTGAATTCTCCTTAGTCTAAATGGAAAGCACTAAGCTCCCGAGGGACCTCTAGAGCCAGACAAATAAACAAGCAAAGACAAACCAAGCAGACACAGTAATGAGATAAGGAACAGAAGATCTTCAAGTCCTACTTGATGCAAACGTCTTAAGGAAGAAATACTAGATTACTGGAAAGATTCCAGGTCAAAAAAAATAGGAACGTAAAAAACTGTGGAATGTAAAAACAAAGGTTGTCCCAATCGCAAAGGAAACATGTGGAGCCGTGACCCGAAAAGGCTCAGACAGATTCCAGGAACATCAATCCCAAAATGCAACCTGAGAAGTCCCGGATGTATTGTACCTCACCCTGATTGCACTTAACTCTCATGACTCGGGTGAATAGATACAGTATGAATATATATATATAAAATACAATTACACAATTCTAACACTCACGATTGTCAAATATTTGTTCAGGTTCAAGCTATTCAATCTGCTGTGCATTTGCTGTACATGTGAAGTGACAGCACTATGCATTTAGTCAGCAGACTTAGCAACACTACTACTGTCCCTTCTGTATTTTTCTCCTGGCAGGGCTCATCGGCAGCTGGTGGCTTAGGCAGATGCCAAAGCAGCTGGTGGTTCGGCCACTGGAGACATAGAAAGCTCAGCAGCACAGATCACATACTTTTTTCAACTGTTTCATCAGCTGGGAAACGTTTGCTTATTTACTTATTTTATTCGCAGACTGTGGTAGTTCAGTTTGCTTTAAATACTGCAATAATGGCTTGGGGGAAAATGATCATTGGACAGATTTAGAAGGAAGCTGTGGGTTTTTAATTGCCTTCAAGTTTGTCAGTTTATTTTGGATCGCGTCTGATGATACCAGGCTTTATTGTTTTCTTTGCTGTTAATATGTCAAATAAATAACAGAATCAGTCTTTGTTTGTTAAGATTAATTGTGTATAAGAAGAAACTAGGCAGTTTATGGTTATGCTCAGTGGTACATTTGGTTTAAGTAAGATAAACTGTAAAATCTGACATCTTTTACTTTTGTCTCCTCAGGGATCCAAACGTATCTTGAGGTCCAATGAATACATGCTCCCTCCTGGTGGCCTGATGGAGACAGACTTGGAGCTCACCTTTTCTCTACAGGTACTAAATCTATTAAATTTCTTTTTAAAGCTTTATTTTGGGCATTTTGTCTTGATTGATAGGACAGGACAGAGATTAAATAGCGGAAAGAGCGGGGGATGAGAATGGAAAGAACCCAAGCCAAAATCGAAACTGGGTCTCAACAGTGCATGAGCTCCTAAACCACTACACCACGGCGCCGGCCAGATTTCTGTCTGGAATAAACACTTAGCTTTGATTTTGTAGAAATAAAATTAAACATAAAGATGGTCTTCTGTCTGAAATACATATTAAGCCATACTTTTTCTTGTTGCTGTTGTGGAAACATCAAGACAACAGTTTTTTGTACCATCAGTATACATGTTTTTCTTATGTCTCTCCATAACACACTTTACTATATTGGCAAAGGTTTGGGAACACCTGGCCATGAGATCTATATGTGGTTCCTCTCCTAAATGTTGCTATAAATATGAAAGCACACAGTTGTCTAGAACGTCTTTGTATGTTGTAGCATTACATTATTTCCTCACCAGATCTAAAAGACCCAAATACTGTTCCAGCATGACAAAATCCCTGAGTTCCATTAGGACATGGTGTGTTATGACTGAAGTGGATTTGGTCCTGCACAAATCCTTCAAGTTCAAGTTCAAGTTCAAGAAGCTTTATTGTCATTTCAGCCATATATTGCCGATGCAGTACACAGTGAAATGAAATTTCTCCAGGACCCCATGGTGATTCAAAACATAGAATTCCACAAAACAACAAAGAGCCACTAGACAGAATAGACATAAAGTGCATGTGTGCAACCTAGTGCAGACAGTGCAGAAACAATAAACAATACAAACATTACAAAGACAGTGCAAAAAGACAATAGAGAACGGAACATAACGCAATAGCGCCAACCATATTGTAAGATGAGGTAGACATGAAATCCTTGACCTTAACACCACTAAAAATCTTTGAGATGAACTGGAACACCAACTTTTTGAAGAAAACACAATTATAGGCATGTTTTTTGGCTGTCCACCATGTATATTCATGTTGTAGGGCATTTATCTGTACAAAGATAAATAGTGACTATGCAAGTTTATTAGCATCCAACCATTACATTCAAACTAAAAAAAAAATTAAAAAATTAAAGGCTGGTGGATGCCAGCCATCCCACCATCACAAGGTGATCAGACAGGTTGGTGTGTTAAATAACTGAGATTTCCTTGCACAGAAGAGATTTCCTTGTGTGGCTGTGGGGTGTGTATAAAAGAGAGGTTGGAGGAAAATCCATAAGCTGGCAGTATTGTCAGTAATACCCACTCTTTATTTGAGTATCACTCTTTATGGAAAGCAAAAGAACATCTCGGAATAATCAACACATCAAACTTCCACCACACAGAAATCTGAGGCTATATTTAAACTGGATTGTTGATGATCAGTTCGGTGCTGAGGGCTGACTGGAAACTCTCCTCCTGTATCTTGAGGATTTTTATCTACTGCACTGCTGCCTTATGAACAGCTAATTAATAATAGGAATATTGCCTTAGTGTTCAGGTCTGCCTATTAAGTTCCTACTAAATTAACTGTTTATCTGATTTACAGAAATTGTCTGGAAGCTCATATTACAGTATAGCGAGAAAACCCTTTGCTGTAAAAAAAAAACAACAAACATTTCACTTTACCTGCCTGTCTGCAGCTGGGTTTGTAAGTGTGTGTGTGTGTGTGTGTGTGTGTGAGCATGTGAGTAAGCATTCTTGTGGGAACAGAAACCGCTTCAGAACTTCAAACTAGAATGATGTAATGTTCTTTAATCTTACCGCACTCTCACACACTCCTCTCTTATTTTAGTTTTTCGACTCTGTTTTTCTCCACAGTATCCCCACTTCCTGAAGAGAGATGCTAACCGCTTGCAGATCATGCTCCAGAGGAGAAAGCGCTATAAGAACCGGACTATCCTGGGCTACAAAACACTCGCTGTGGGCGTTATCAATATGGCCGAGGTGGGAATAACAGCAGAGAGATGTTTACATTCATATATTTTTTTGGTTGGCACTGTTATCTTTTATGACTCCCCGTTAACAGTCTCTATTTACATATAGCCTTATGCTAGAACAGTAGGTGAGGGACTAAAAATACCATCAACCTCACATCAGATTTTGACTTTATTTTGTCTTATAGCTTTATATAAAACATATATGCACTATTTCCTACGATCTGGCTGAAAAAAGTTTTGCCTTTGGAGTAAACCTGTAATAGTGTTTATTTAACTTAATGTCAATATCACAAGAACCATTTCTAAGCATTTTGCATGTATTACATCAATAAATTTCAGTCCACCTACGCACCCCACACACATGCTGAATTATGTTAGGTAGGACTTCTAAAACCTGAACTGAGCAGATAAAACAAATAGCGTTTGAGTTACATGAGTGTGTTTGACAAATTTTTGCTACAGAGGCATACAAGAGCACGCATGGTAGAATGCAAACTTTGTTACGCAAAAAAATCAAAATGAGTACGTATAATACAAGTAATATGAATAAACATCTGAAATCAAAACACAAACGTGAGCGCTAAGAATTTGCAGAAAACACCTTACAAGACGAGAGAGAGAATGGCAAGAGATAACCCGAAAGCCATACAAATAATCCCACATCCCAAGAAAGTAAAATATGTAACCGTATTTCTTTGTCACATATACTCTACAGCACAGGGTAGAGTTAAGGGTCTTGCTCAAGGACCCAACAGTAGCGGACTGGCAGTGTAGCTTGAGCCCAGATCTTTCTGGTCTTTCAATTAACATCTCAGCGCTTTAACCATTTAAACCACCACTGCCTCAAAGTCAAGGGAGAGCGCGAACCCAGTCCTACACTACCAAAAATGATGCAGTTGAGATTCCCATATTTGGGAAATTTGCAGGGGTCATTACAACTGGAGTGCAATAGTTGAGCCTCGCCCTGGGTGAACTGCCTTCTTGATTATGGTATTTCCCCTTCCAGGAAAGTATAGGTATCAGTATCAGCAAGTACCAGGAAAAAAAATATTGGTATTCGTACGCGGCCTTTAAAAATGCTATCAGTGAAGACATAATTAGAGACGTAAAATTCAAAGTTAATAACAGTCAGTTAGATTGCTCAACTGAGCATGTTCCAAACACTGTATAAACAAAGCCTGTATAAAAAAAGTGTCTCATTTTTCTTTTTTTTTGTAACACACCATTTTGCAAGCGCTATCTCCTGAGGTTTTCTTCCCAGGTTAATAATGTGTAGCGCTGCCTCTACTGATTTCGCTTCACTACACCAACCTGGCATTTAGAACGTGTGTGTGTGTGTGTGTGTGTGTGTATTTGTGCACTATAATGTTAGAGCGTGGGCAGACTCACACCATCTCAGAAGCCTCCTGCTGTTTCTTCAAATACCTGCAATTAGTTTTAGCAGTCGAGTCTCTGCAAGTTTTGAACGCATCTCTGCGAATTAATCGCCTCTGAATGATGGAGTGGCCGTCATTTCTCTGCACAAGGCCACCTGGGAAAACAAAGGGTTTTGGCTGTGATTGACAGCTAATAAAAGAATTAGAGGAAATTAGACGTGACATTTAATACACACAGAGTTAGTGTGTATTGGAGGTAATCCAGTCTACCTATGAAAGCATGTTTAAAGAGTGTGTGTGTGTGTGTGTGTATTTCATGCAGCTGCTTGCTTGTGTCACTAGGTGATGCAGCACCCGACAGACGGAGGACAGATTCTGGGTCTCCATAGCAACGTGAAGGAAGCCCCTGTACGTGCGGCGGAGTTAAGTGTTTATTCTCTGTCCAGTCAGCCTATTGACCCCGAGGATGGCAGCGGGCAACAAGGGGCAAAGGTGAAAGCTTCAGGTGAGCCTGAGATCCTGTCTAAATGCAGCATATTGGGATGCAGTCACAAAAAAGCACAATACACATTTGCAGAAAAAAAGTTTGTGTTCATTCGTAAAAATTGTGAAACTCTAAAGGAACTGATATTGTGGATATATAAACTCTCTAGCTATCAAACTATAGTAATCATGTTAATTGTTATAGTAGAAAGTAGTAATTACAGAAACATCACAGGATTAAAAAAAAAGTTTAGTCATAATAGTTACTCACTAACTCGGAGGACACACAGGGTCTGTCGGCCATTTTACTCTTGATCGGATATTCCATTAGTGTCTGACTTACTTGATGTCTTTATAATCTGTTACAGTGTTACATAAACAATCTATCTATAAAAGCATTTATAGTAAGTGCACATTAAAGCAACAGAGGGGGCCCCCCTCAGGGGTCTTCATATCATCCAGCCAGTGGCATTCAGACCACAGCTTTCCCACACTCTGACCAACGAGACCAGCTGTAATGCATTAAAAGCGCTGCTAAATCATCTTACCAATGGCTTGCAATGTTAACATTAAAGATCTCTTTGCAGGAGACAAGAACTGCAATAGAAAGTATTTTGCTGATTAAAGCTTATGGCCGAAAAGCTAGAAAGAGTAAGGTACTCATGCTAATTCTGATGCTTGCCTTCCAGATCGATCTCCAGATATGGATAACTATTCAGAAGACGATGACGACAGCTACTCGTCAGAGCAGGAGGCCAGTGATGATGCTGTTCAGACTCAAGTAAAAGCTGATTGTTATTGTTTCTCGTCTGTATAGTCGTAAAACACTGTCCAGGGCGGAAATAATTGTGCAGAAGTAAGAAAACGGCCATGGTCCAGCTAGCAGTGGGAGATTCCTCACTAGGATTTATTAAATCGCATGCAATAATGTACATAATTTAGCTGAAGGTCAAATAAACTTATCAGACTAGAGACTACTTAGGGTATTAAAAAGTTTAGAGACATGCCCACAGATGGCAGCACAAAGATGCAGGCTGAATGCACAGTCATAGAGAGCACAGTCTTTTATGCAACCTTGTGCTGCCATCTGTTGACGTGTCTTGGAACTTTTTGATACCCCCTCGTTATTTCAGCAATTTGATGTAAATGTCCTGCTAAATTACTGTAAATTTAAATAATCTTCATATTGTTAAATGTGTACATAATCCGTTACAGGACCTGTATGATGAGGACGACGATGTCCAGCGAAAGCCAAAGAAAACACGACGTAAAATGATCCGAACTACCTCTATAACCCGGGTAAGTAGGCCGCGCCTTATATGAAGTCAAGAATGTTTAAATAGTAATCAAACAGCAAAGTCTTTCTATAACTAATTACATAATTAATAGATATGCAAAGATCCTGAGTCGAAAACAGATAATCAGATTTACTGAATATCATTTTAAGTCCGAGATCAAACAACTAATCTGGTGGCCACAAAGCAGTCTGTAGTTTAAATATTGTTAATTAGTTAAACTAACAATTGATGTCAAAGACTGAGGTCTACTTGTCACAGTGGCGCTGCAGACCCAAGCATGGGGTCTACTGACCAGCTGAATAGTTTGAAAAATGCCCGTGATGTGATGTGATGTGTTAAACTGCCGTATGGTATAAATTATGCAGTGCAAGACTGTACTACTAACACAATGTTCTATTACTTGGACAACGAAGTTCATTCAGAAAACTAAAATGTGCATAAATAACTAAGCATTCTAGATATACAGCATTGTGTTTACGCCCATGTAAAAAAAAGCCTGGAAATTCTTGGCTAGCATTTCAGCTATAGTTGTATGAGCTGTAGTGTTCCCCTGGTACACATAAAGACTTTAATGGATTCTGATTACCGTCTTCATTTTTGTGTTTTACTTGAACTTTGACTTGCTAACATTTGAGTTATATAACAGTTTGGTTTTTTTTTGCCATGCTTTACTCTATATGGTTATGTGGTGCCATATTCTCATGAAACTTTCTGTTCTGAAAGATTCTGTCTAGCATTAGTAAAGATTAATTAATATACTTATTAAAAACCTATTAGCCAGAGCCTGACCACCACTATGGTGCACAGTTTCCTGGAATTTGCACAATTTCCACTGCTAAATTTCACCGTAAAATACAATATCAACAAAAGTATTTGGACACCTGACATCACATCCATACTTGTTTCTAAACATTCTATTCTAGATTCAATCTTACAGTTACTCCTTTAATGACTTCTTGAAAGACTTTCCGATAGATTAAAAAAGCATATTGATGTGAATTTGCTTATTAAACTACAATAGTATTAGTGAGATTAGACGGGTGAGGAGGTCTGGAGTGAAGTAGAACGCTTGTGTGTAGAACGCTTAGTTTCTTCCACTTCAATCTTAAGATCAAAACATTTCTCTGCAAGTGCAAATAATTTCCAATCGACTAAAATGTACATCCCTACTGATGCCTGTGAATCAATTTATAGAGTTTGATCTTTTCACATGCGTCAGTTGTCTTAGCTATTCGTAAAAAGCTTTGTGTCTTTATGATGGTGTGATATTGTTTAAAGCCCTTGCTGACAGCTCTTTGTGAGGCCATGCTGAGTGTTGGCTTAATCCTCTAGGCTAAGCTTGGCGAAACATCGGGAACAGGAATAGTTCAGTGCAGTGTTAAGACACACATGATGTAGATTATGATCTACTTACCACATGTTAGACATATTCACCTTAAAAACACGTCTTCAATGGACATGTTGATTTACGTGTTGTTTGTTTAGATCAGTTGGACATGTTTTAAGTTGTTTAACATGGAGCTGTTTTATCAAATGTGTGTATAGTATGTTTAATGATTGTTATTGTTAGTGTGCAGCTGTGAGCAGCTAAACTGTAAAAACTAAACTGACGTTAGGATTTATCAGTGTTAATATGCTAACCCTTTCGAATTCTTAATTGTGCTGAGAATTCACCAGTTTAAGCATGTTTTTACATACGAATAAAGTTGACTTGATTAATAGTGTAGATTAACACATTTATATCAATACACTGCTGCTTTAACACAACTTTTCAGAGATATTGGTATTTTTAAATTAGTATTTCATTATATGAATTAATTATTTTATTGCTGCTAGTGTGATAAAAAAAAAAAAAAAAAGTCAGGACACTGTTGTCTCTGGCTTGTTTTAGACTCTGTTGGGGTGGTTTTATGCAAAAAATAAGTGGTTGAAAACAATATAAGCGATATCAGAATTTAGATACTTATATGTGGAAATAATGATCTTTTCTTACAACTTCTTCTATCGCTTAGTAGTTTAGGAAAAAACTAAATTAATTATGAAAAACGTAAAGTCTTAAAGCCCTGGATGTCGAAAAACAAATTCATACATGTGCTTTATCTCCACTGTGGAGCAGGGACATAACATGTGCATTCAATTCTGAACATGAACCAACAAAACAAGTGTCTGTTAAAAAGATTTAAAGCTGCAGTCAGTCATTCTAATAAACTAAACCTTCATCAGCATCCACGTGAAACTGAATATACCTCTTTAGGCTAAAATGGGGTTGTTCAATACAATTTAATTCAATTTTATTTGTGTAGCACTTTTAACTAAAGACATTTCCCCAAACCAGCTTCACAAAGAATGCAGTAACAGTGAAAGTTTGACCCTAATGAGCAAGCCGGTTGCGACTGTGGCAAGGAGAACTGACTGAGTTGTTCCGTTGTTAGAGGTCATTTCAATGCTGTAAAAACAAACTGATGACTAGAACGAAAAATCCAACAAATCCATGGCATGACAAATCACATGGCAAATCATAGTTCTGCTAAAATATATGTAGAAATCTGCATTATTGTTGTCCTAGAGACACTTCACAGGATAATTGCTTTGTGCTGTAACAGTTGTTACCTCTGTATGTTTATTGTGTTTAAAATGCTAAGTGTTTTTATTTTTCCTCTCCAGCAACCCAATTTCAAGCAAAAGTTTGTTGCCCTTTTGAAGAGGTTTAAGGTCTCAGATGAGGTAAGTGCCCTTTTATGTTATCCAGTCCCTTTTATATAACTCAACACTCCTGTACTTTATATACCTTCATTTAGTTATACCAGTGGCGGGCGGTGCATTTGGTACCGAGGCCTTCAGTGGGGATTTGCCTGACTGATACACCTCTTAATATCACCACTATCACGTCGCATAGAAACTTGAAATACTATACAAAAACGCAGTATAACACGTGGCATTACAGAGAGAGAGACTGATTGAGGATAAATTACCATTTTTTGTTAAAGCAAATAACACAGTTAAGACTCCAAACCCCTACACTACAACTGCAACTGTACCATGTACATCATCCGGAGCAGTTCAGAATCCATATTGACCTCTCCTCACAATGTTTTTTTTTCTGGAAAAGTCCACCTTTTTAAGTATGTCTGAAACAATTTCTCCTCCGCTGTCAGCCGCTGAGGGCGTAAAAATTCGTATTCATCTGTATTAATGTGTGCAGATCGCTACAGGCGTGTTTTGCTAGTCAAATTTGACTTTAACTCTGACCAACCAATCAGAGGACAGATTGGTTTGAGACCGATTGGTTAAAGAAACAGTCCTATTGCTAATATAGTTAAAGTTACATGGGCAGCACTTCTGATTCTAAGAGGTCCTGGACAGATTAGATTAACATGGCAGCATATAGAGGCTAAAATCTGATTAGACAAAAAAATCTAATATCCACATACACGTACTGGAAGCAGTGCAGCAAGAGAAACACTACAAAAATGAAGAGAATAAACTGTTAGGAATACATTTAATGGAAGAATTATTAGAATTTAGGTTGTAAATGTAGATCAATGTTTCTGATAGTGTTTGGGCCACCAGAGAAGGACTTGCTGGCCCTGAAGACCCACCCCTGAGTTATTTGATTCCGCACAAGGAAACCAAAATTGATCTAATACTTAATAACTGGATTATATGAGCAAACAGAAGACAAATTACCACAATATGTGTTCACCACACTATTCAATGGTCTTTGTTGCTGAGGTAAAAAAGTAAAATTAATGTCCTGACAAAAACAGAGCGGCGTGTAAATCATTTCTTTAAGAAAGTCATATACATTAATAAGTCTACATTGTGAATGTCACATCATTTGGAAAATCTGGCGTTTATAGATGAGCCTCATAAGCGTTCGTTGCAGCAGTCCTTCTTCCATACGGCAAATCACAACGCCTTTGTTTCCAGGCAGACTGTTAAAAAAGCCCTCAAGTCTCCTAAAAATCCCCAAAATGTCTTTATCCTTTTTCCGTTGCACCTTAGCTCGATAACTGACACGTCTATTTACAGCTAACTGCCGAAGCAAAAACTAATTTCCAAATGCCTGTCAACGTGAGCTTCCTAATGGCCTCCCAGGGGCCCTGAGATGTTCGTCAGTTATGAATTATGATTTTAATAACCCTAAATTTAATCGATGGCACCAAGCTGCATTCAACAGTGTCTAAATGCCACCTCTGGTGATAGTTAGGGCTTCGTTTCTGTATTCTGTGAGCTTGTTAGTAACAAGACTGATTAGAGGAAGTGAAGCTGTGTATGTATATGAGATCAGATCAAACAAATGATCCAATTACGGGCTGGGAATTAGATGGTGAAGTGCAGTAGCGCCGGTGTATCCATCATGTGCTGTATAGCTATACAACAGTGTCAAATAAAATATATATGTGAGTGCATTCAATAATGAGACTACATGTCCAGAAGAACCACACAGTAAAGGGTCATATTCTAACCCTGTTTATGTTTTAATATGTATTTAATAACTAGATGTTTGTGTGTCCAGGACTCTTTTTATCAGAATTAGTCAGGAAACTGTTGGCTCTTCAGCTGCTTTTAATAAAATTAATTTTTGCTTGTTTTTACATTTCTTTCAATAGTTCCACAAACCCAGAGTGTCTTATTTTATATGAAACAATAACCATGTCTGTGAAGTGTGACATAAACATATTCAAGGCCGAACCTGGAAACAACAAAACAGCAATTACACTATGCAGTAATTCCTTTCTATAAAGTTATTGGAAATTACATTGAATAATTGTTGAAAAAGACCATGCTTTCTGGGTGGAATGGATAGACGTCTCTCTCTCTCTCTCTTTCTCTCTCTCTCTCTTCCTCGGTGGTCATCCCTTACTATTAACTATTAACTGGCCAATCACAGCTTTTGTGAAAAGGGCTGATGCTTTCCTTTTCTCCAAGTGTACGAGCAGCATCAAAACAGTGCAGTGCAGTTGTGCACTTTCTTGACATAAGCTACGACATTAGCATTACCATTAGCTTTCCCTCTGCCAGGCTGATAGTTCAACAAATCTGATGGAACTAAAGAAACTAAAGAAATCTAAAAAATTAAAAATAACTAAAGAACCCTACTTACCATATAGGATCATCCAGTCGAATACTGTTAGGAACTTACTGGTCTTTGGGATGTTATACAATATTTAATGTAACAGAAAATGCATAAATGGATTACTAACAGCGAGCCCTGTTTTTTTTTTTTTTTTTATTCCAAAATATATTCGTATATTATTTAAAATTCAAATGTAAAATGTAAAAAAAATATTTTTTTATACTCCCCCAAAACCAGATACACATCTTTAGATACTATAACACATCTGTGTGTGTGTGTGTGTGTGTGTATATGCCTCAGGTTCTTGATTCAGACCCGGTGGATCAGACCCAGGAGGTGGAGGAGGATCTGGATTTACTCTATGACAGCCTGGAGGTGTATAATCAGAGTGACAGCGGCCCGGAAATGGAGGACAACGATAGCGTACTCAGCACCCCGAAACCTAAGCTCAAGTAAGCGCTGTAGCAATTATGGCAAACTGAAACAACCAAATGACTTCTTTTGCTATTGAGCTTCATAAAATCTGATTACAAGTAAAGAATTTTGCAGAATTATAAAATATCATGTTCAGTGTGTTGAAGATTGTGTGTGTGTGTGTGTGTGTGTGGGCTTGCTTTATTTGTAATACATTTTTAAAGATAATAACAGCTACATTAACATGTTTAACAGCTCATTTTACTTTCCTTTAATTTCACATCTTTTATACATTGGCAAATAATCATTGTAGAAAAAAACGTGGTAAATAAATGGATTATTTATATTATATTACAAGTCAGGTTAAGTTTCTGTTTCCTCGGCATTGCAAAATTGGGAAACTCTGCCAAAAGTGTTATTAGTTTCCCCCTTTATTCATAACCAAAGATCAATTGACATTCATTGAGTAGAGACAATTAAACAATCAATCCTAAATGATGATTAATATAGTAAACCAATAATTTGATTAAATAAAAAATAATAATTTAATTAATTAAAAGAGTTAACGCTAAAGCAGTAAAGGTTCCCCTATTCTGCTGAACTAAGGCAGTATGGATTTATGCATTTAATATATTCTTTAAATTTATCCATTAAACTAATTTACTGTTTAGATTAATTTTTCATATTTTGCAAAATTTTGTCTTTAAGGCCATTTTTTGAGGGCATGTCTCACTCCAGCTCCCAAACCGAGATTGGAAGTTTGCACAGTCAGAAAAGTCAGCACAGAGAACAGTCTGCTGCCGTAAGAGCTTAATCAAACTATACACACAAACACACACACACATAATTTCATGCCTGTGTAGTGGTAATTATTTTTAAATTGTCCACCCTGTGCTCTGCGTGCGTGTGTCTAGGGTGGAGACCTGCTGGCAATGGACAAAGACAGAGCAGCAGCTGGTCGGTACCAGGATGAGACATCTGTAGTGGATACTATAGCAGTGGTCAGTGTCTGTCTTCCCCCCCCTGACTCAGTGTCTGATGCCCGTGTTAGGCTGGTCTTTTAATCATACCTCTGTTCAGTTTTTTTCCGCTTGGTCAGTTGAATGGAAACAGATGCAGTAAGAGTGCTGCAGTCTGTGTGTTTAGTAACAGTATGTTGATGACTGAGGAGGCCATTTGCTCATTTGTTACCGCTGCTGCCTCATTTAATCCATCTGTACTTACTGTTCAGCTTCTCAGCAACCGCTGCTAAGAGAGAGAGGACGCATGGTTAGCGTAGCGTGTAGAGTCGGGGAGTATAAATCTCCTTCTGAGACATACAGCATGTTATTTGTATCTCAGTCTCATATATAAAACAAATGTATTGGATTACAAATTAGATCTTTTTTAATGCTTTGCTGTCTGTAAACACACCGTAAAGTATGGGGACTTACAGACCAAGAAACTGTCTCTTATAATAGGTCTCACAGGCACAGAGCCACGTCTCAAAGATACCAACAAAGGGCCGGCGCCGTGGTGTAGTGGGTTAAGGCACTGGCACCCACATTTGTGCTTCGGCAACCCGGGTTCGATTTTGGATCGGGTCTTTTCCGGTCCCACTCCTCTCTCTGCTTCTATCTCCCCATTTCATCTCTGTCTGTCCTATAAATAAAGGCAAAATGAAAGAGAGATGCCATGCCTCTTTCATAGGTAGCAACAAAGTGAGAAAGGCCACGTCGCCTTTGCAGGTACCCACAAAGAGAGAGGCCATGCCTCCTTCACAGGTACCGAGATAGAGAAAGGCTATTCCTCTTTCACAGGTACCAAGAAAGAGGGAGGCCATGCCGACTTCAAAGGTACCAACAAAAAAGAGAGGCCACGCCTACTTCAAAGGTACCAACAAAGAGAGAGGCCACGCCTCCTTCACGGGTACCAACAAAAAAAAAGGCCATGCCTCCCTCACAGGTACCAACAAAGAGAGAGGCCACGCCCACTACAAAGGTACCAACAAAGAGAGAGGCCACGCCTCCTTCACGGGTACCAACAAAAGGAAAGGTCATGCCTCCTTCACAGGTACCAACAAAGAGATAGGCCACGCCTCCTTCAAAGGTACCAACAGCTACTTTGTTGAAGCTGACATTAGCAAAGGCAACATATTCTTTATTAGGATTATTAAGAACATAGGCCACACCTTCATTGGGACTGAAAGGGAAAAATGCCACACCTTCTTTCTTTTGAAACCAACTCCTTTAATGCGAATCAAAGACAGAAGCCATGCATACCATATTAAGAATGACAAGTACTGGAGTCAAACTTCAGGGCTAAAACAGAGGGCACACCTCTTTAATAAGAACTAATGAGTACCAAGTTCATGCCTCCTTTATTGACTGACAGAAGCCATGTCTTCTTCAGGTGTGGAGTAAGAAAAAATACAAAAGCATAAAAAAGAATATTGTTGTAAAAAAATTCCTAAATAATGTAGAGAAAGTGTGTATTCGGTTACCAGTAAAATATTTTATTCATATGCATTTGTATTGTGGATTCTAATATTGCTACAAAGTATTATTCTATATTACAACACTATAAATAAAATGTGATATTTAATACATGTTGACTCTTAATTACATGCTCCTTTCTTAATAAGTCTGAAAGATGTGCACACACATTCATGTGCAAAAACACCCCCTCAAGGACATCTGTGCTTACAGGTTGAGATTTGTTGCCTATGGTCTGCATCAGTGACTGTTACCATGACAACCTTTAGATGTCTTGCATGGTGTGATGTTGTTTTGTCTGCAGGAGGCGGCTGAGGAGGACGCAGGAGTGGGAGGAGTGCCAAGCCAACATGATGCCAACCTGAGCTGGGACATAAGCGTGGAAAAACTGGCCAGCTCGGTGGGCAAAATCTGCAAGACTGAGTCCCAGAATATGATGTCTCCTAGGTAAAGACAAAGGCCTTCTTTCTATCTATCTATCTATCTATCTATCTATCTATCTATCTATCTATCTATCTATCTATCTATCTATCTATCTATCTATCTATCTATCTATCTATCTATCTATCTATCTATCTATCTATCTATCTATCTATCTATCTATCTATCTATCTATCTATCTATCTATCTATCTATCTATCCTTCTTTCTTTCTTTCTTGTTCTTTCTTTCTTTCTTTTCTTTCTATTTTCTATTTATCTCTGAGTGTATACGGACATCATCGATTTATCTGTACTTGAGTCATCTACACATTTGCAGTCTTTATTCCTGTTTGTGGAGTTTGTCCAGCATCTCTATTATATTAAGTGCCTCTCCAGAGACCAACTGCGAATGTGTGAATGTTTTTCTGTCGGCTAACGAGCTCATTAAGAGGAGCGATTCTCCATGTGGCAGTGGAACGTTTCTGAGGCTTTATTATATATATGTGACTCATGTGGTTGGTCTTTGACTTTTCTCTCTGATGCTGAAGATTATTCAATTAATACTAATGAGGACGCAAAAAAATTGAATTTCACAATTATATGCCATAAGGAACACTGAGTTGGGTGTGAAAATTGATGGCAGAGTGATATTCAAGTAACAAGGATAAAAATCTGAAATAGTGATATGTGCAGGATCATTATATATTATATTCAAATATGCAAATGAGCTAGGGATGTATGTTTTTCAGGGGCCAAAGTGTAGAATATAATATAAATAATACTAATTCAGTTGTTTTTCTCCTTATACATGTTTAATCGTCCTTTTCTTTTGCTGTTTCTCAGTCTGGCCATTTTTCTTAAAGTCTTTGAGAAACTGACTACTAAAACATACAATTACAGGTTTTAATGTTATTTTTGTTCATTTCTGAAAACGTTGTATTATAATATTTTGGGATAAACGTAAATTAACTGGTTCAAGTGAAATACTGTAAAAAAAAAAAAAAAAAGACATCTGACAGTATATATTATTGCAGTGGTGGACCAGTCATAAATCCAATTATAAATCCATCGGATTTGCAGTGTCAATATCAAAGCACTAACTTGCTGCCGAGCTCTATTGAACTTTGGTTGCTTAAACTAGGCAACAATGTTAGGAAGCAGGAAAGTGGTAGCGCAGTGCTTAAGATGTTGGACTGCTTATTGGAAGATTGGGGTTTGATTCTCAGCACAACCAGGTTACCACTGCTTGACCCCTGAGGTCCCAATTTCTCAGTTGTATAAAAAAAAAAAAAAAAGGATAAATGTAAGTCGCTCTGAATGAGGGCATCTGCCAAATGCTGCAAATGTAGAAAAATGCATGCTGGTTGGGTAGTCAAGCCTGTTACTGCAGACAAAAAATAGTGTGAAATTTGGCACATAGGGGCGACCCTGCCATTATTTTTTTTAAGACAGAATCTAAAAATGTTTTAGATATAGCTGTAACGTTTTTCATTGTTATAAGCCCCAAATAAGATTTTCCTAATACCTGATTCAGACATTATGTAAGGACATCTTTATTTTTCTCTATTTTTAGCCAGCCAGATAGACGGTTAAACAGATGAGTTTGCTGAATATAGTCAAAATGATTAATTTCTCATTACATGACATTATAATGCAATAGGACAAATCTAAGACTGTTAAACTCATTTCTAGGCATATTTTGCTATTTCTTATCTATTGTCAGATTGTTTTGCTTTTCCTCGAACAGAATGCCTTAAAAAAAATGCAAAGATTTTGCAGTGTGAAAATTATCATTCGATGGTAAAATGTACATGATGAATTAGAACAGAGGTGTAAATGGTCCATCCCTGATTTACGTCCCTAGTAAAACGGACAGTAAGCTGCAGAGACGTCCTCGCAGCACCTCGATGAAGGACAGGCAGATCTCCAAAGCGCAAAGTGACCGAACCAGTAGCATCGACAGTGAAACCTCACCTGACTCCAGACTCACTGTGCAGGTATATATACTGATGTAAAAAATGTATGACTGTATTTTGCTAAAGGATGGCAATATGAAAAAAAATTATTATATATTTTGTTATGTTATTATTATAAATATTATATATTTTGTTATGTTATGTTAAAAATTATATTTTTATATATTTTGAGAGATTGTTTTTATATGGAGGCAGCATGGTGGCTCAGTGATTAGCACTGTCACAGGAAGAAGGTCCAGGTTCTAATCCCCAGCAAAGGTCTTTCTGTGTGGAGTTTGCATGTTCTCCCTGTGCTGCGTATGTTTACTTCAGGTTCTCTGGTGTCCTTCCACAGTCCAGTGTATGTCAGGTTGATTAATGCTTCTAAATTTCCCATAGGAGTGAGTGTAAGTGTGTGTAGTTGTTTGTCTGTATGTGGCCCTGCGTTGGACTTGCGACTTGTTCAGGGTGTTCCTCTGCTTTTCATCCAAGGACAGCTGGGACAGACTCTGGCTATTGAAGTGGTGGCTCAAATGGTTAGGGCGCTGAGTTGCTGATCTGGAGACCAGAAAGACCCTTAAGTCTCTGAGCATAGACCTTAATCCATCCCATTCTCCAGGGTTCTGTTTCCTGTCTATGCACTCTAACCCCAGCCTTTTAACCCTGGAATATGCAAAAAAAAATGATATTCACTCTTCTGTAGTATAATATAGATGTGACAGAAATTAAAGGTCTAGTGCTGTCATTGTAATATTTATGTTTGTATGGTAATACAGGGTGGACTCATCACATGATCTATCAATTTAGCCCTATTTGTTTTTCCCTCCTCACTACCTATATATCTATTATCTCATAAATAAAGGCAAAATATACAATATTTTTTCAAAATATAAAAAAATTTGAGCGTAAAAGTAAACAGGTTAAAAATTGAGATAAATTAATTATAGCTTTGAAATGTCCCATGATTTTGCTAAAAGTTGCTGAAAATAATGCAAAAATGTACAATCCTTTATATTTATGGTTTTAAAGCAATTAACTTAGTTTTTTAGGTGAAATGTAGTTGAAAATCTTTCTTTATTTTGTCTTTTTTTTTTGGTTTAGGTTCCCAGGAAGTCAGTATACGACCAGCTAAATCAGATCCTCAACTCAGACGAGCAGCTGCCGGAGAGCATCATCCTCATCAACACTACCGACTGGCAGGGCCAGGTGTGTAGCTGTCACCTGTTTTCTGTGTGTAAGCATCTGTTAGAGTGTGTTATCATGAGTGTGTCACCTGTGTAGATGTGACTCATGTCAGGATGAGCTTTTAAGCATGTGAGTGTGTGTGTGTCTGTGTATGTATGTTGTGTGTGAGTGCTAGAGAGCAGGTGGTGTTCTCTCTGTGCCCTCTAACTCCTGCTGTAAATCTCTTCCTGCCCCTGTGGTGCACTGAACCTCCATTACTGCCATGCTGGGGACACCTACATTTAAAACACAGAAATCAATACGCTTCTAACTTACTTTTGTTTTCTCTTTTAAATTAAAAAAAAAAAAATTTGTTTAATTAAATTTTTTATTGACATTGGGTGATGAGGAGGATTAAACAATCTTTCTTGCAAATGAAATACAATTTTTTCGATTATCTCAAACATATTATAATTTAAAGATATCAAAACAGTTAAAACAAAGCATTAGTATACTTATTATTAGTTTAAAATGCTCTAAATAAATAAGGATTGTTTTTATACGCACACATATTCTTAATTCTGTAGCAAGTTTCTAAAAAAATTCTTTATAAAGCCTGTCATTAGCTCATATTCAGCAAACACACATGCTGGAGTCATACTTTAAACAACAAAATTTGTGTTCTTTCGACTATTAGTTAAACTATAACAGAAAAGATAATAGGGAGTCTATTATTATTATTATTATTATTAAAAATTAATAGTTATCATTTGCATTAAAAAAATGTTGAACCTTTAAATGAGATTGAATAGAAATAATACAGCTTCACAGTGGGACATCTGTGTGATCAGTGTGATAAGAATATGGAGGCTTTATTATTATTTATTTATTTTAAAAGGGCATTCTTATTATCCGTTAACTGTTATTAATTATTCAGTAATGATACTGTAATAGAAATATTGTGTAGGTATTAACAGTGTGTATTAAGAAATAGTATGGTGGTTTCCTTAAAGTCTCCCAGCTTCAGCTTTTTTTTCTTTAAAGAAGAACAAAGAACTTATTTTTGTATAGAAAATATCTCTATAAAATAGGGTTGATAAAGGTCACCCCAGAGAGGTGTCCGAAAAGTGGCTTGTCTGGTTATTCACTTATACACTTATAATCAGTTTTATGGTGAAATATAGAGCGTCTGCTTGCATCTGTAGCAGCATTAGGGGCTGTTCCTGTATTCCAATTTCATTATTTCAAGTGTAGACATGGTCACGACCTGCATGGGGGTGATGCGCTCGTTTATTCCATGATGCAGCAAGATGAAGGGGCGATTTACATATCACAGTTTCGCTTAATGAACCTAAGCAATCAAAGACATATGGCATTGAAAACAGGGAAAATTACCAAAAGGAAATTTCAGCAAAGGATTTTCACCTTTATTTATTTATTCATTTTGAAATTTATTTATGAAGAAAATAAAAACTAAATGACGAGCTGCTCCCTCATTTTATTGCTGAGGTTTCAGTGTAACGGAAAAGGTGAAGAAGCGGATTGGGCGATTTTTGTCACGTGACCCGTGCAGCATTTGGAAAGGTTGAGATACAGAAAAGTTGCGAACACACCTGGAAAAAAGTAGCTTGTCGCACAGCATGCACATTGCAACCGTGTCGCTCTTTGTTTGCAAGGAATATGATATATGAACGGCTTCTGATGTAATTTTACCAAATAATAATAATTATAGTATGACACATTTATAGGAAGAAAATTTTCTTAAAACCAAATCATCATTTGGTGTCTGTTTTTCAGCTGGAGGTTTTTTTCTTTTTCTTTGTCTTATCAGATTTGATATTCTTATTTTCTCTCTCTTACTTTTCCCTTTCTCTCTCGCTCTCTTTTGCTGTAGTATCTAAATGAGATTCTCCTGGAGCACAAGCAGCCCATCGTCTCTACCATCTCAGCTGCTGATGTGCAGGCAGCCTTCAACACTGTCGTCACCAGGATCCAGAGATTGTAAGTGTCAGTTTGTCACCTGGCTTGAAATTATCTTAAGTTTACAGAAACCTTAGCAATACTTTACACTGAGCTCCTGGCTTAGCACTTGTGCCTAGCAACTGTTGCTAAGCACTTTGAATAAGCCCTAAAATTCTTTAGCAAATTGCACTGATGGCCACTTTATATATAAATACCTGTCAGTCAAGACAGAGATCTGCAATTTTAACTCCATCTCTTCTCAGCTGTAACTGCAACGCACAGACACCGCCCACTATTAAGGTGGCCGTAGCCGGAGACCAGAGTTACCTGAGCACTGTGCTGCGGTGCTTTGTGGAGCAGCTTGCTAACAAGACACCTGACTGGCTGAGTTATATCCGCTTCCTGGTCATTCCTGTCGGTAAGTCAACTCCTCCACAGATTTCAAAACAAATCTTCAATTGTAGTGTATTTTATTATTATTATTGAGGTTTTGGTTAACTCCTTTTTTTCAGGCTGCCATCCTGTGGCGAAGTACATCTCATCTTTCGATAATAAGTTCAGCAGCATTTTCCTAGACTCTGGTTGGAGAGATGTGTTTGGGAGGCTAGAAGCCCCAACATCAGGTTTGAGCTAAATACTTACAATTATTACTGTTTGAATTGTTTTAAAATCCTGTATGTTTTTCTAGATTTTTTATTTCGATAGTAAAATATAATTTAGTAACCATCTGACATTGACCAGCCATAACAATAAAAACCAGTGACTAACGCATTATCTCTTTACAGTGCCACAAATTTTTGTTGTACACAAATTGCTGAAACAAAAGGTGTAATTATTCAACCATGATAATCAATCGTATTCACTTCATCTGTCAGTGCTTTTAATGCTATGGTCATAATTTGATGGCTGCTCAGTGCGATAAAATTATGGAACCCTCATGATTTATCATTTATTGTAAAGTGCATTGTTAATATTCCGTTTCCGCTGTTAATTATATAGTAATTATACTGTAATAGGAAAATTGTGTAGGTATTAATAGTATGCATAAAGTAATGGTGCGGCAGGTTGCTTGAAGTATCACAGCTGAGATTATTGTACGTATAAACCAGCTATTCAGTTAATTATTAACAAATATATTAACTAATTATCGAAATTAGTTTTTTCAGTACATACCATAATAACATAAGCAATCCTGCATTAAGATTCCTGTGAACTATGAAGATATAAATATATATACGTTTGTAGATGTGTGGATGATTAGAAACATATTTGCTTTCCACCTGAACAGACAACATTGACGTGGCCGGCCGAGTGTCTCAGTATCTGGCAGGAGCAAACATGTCTCATCACTTTCCCATCTCTGAAGCCATGCTCACCTACAAACAGAAAAGGTATGTCCATGGGTGTTATGTGTTTTAGATAAGACTGTGACCTATATTAAAATGCATGTTCATTTGACCAATAACTGATATGCAGAAACAATATTTAGTTTATATTTTACATAAAACAATATTGATATTGTTGTTTTACTTATTTTTTTGACCCAATGATAACAGCAGTACTGAAGTAATAAAAACTGAACATGCATAGTTATTTACAAACACTATCAGTACTTTATTTTATAATGTTTTAGTAATTTATTCATTTGCACAAGTAGATTACATACAAGTCAACGCAAATATGCAAATAGAGGCAAAGTTTGCCATGGACCCGTGATATTCGTCTCATCTGCTGCGCAAGTCAATTTGAATGGAAAATTTACATGACGTCGCGCAAGCCAATCAGTGTAGCCGTTTGTGCGCACCCTGAAATTCCTTTTTTACAAATGAAAACATTGCATGAGCGACAGGAAAATCATGGCGATGAAACACAAAGCATATGTTTGCTCCGCATGTAAAATGGCTTAGTACTCGCAGTGGAGTAGAACAAGGTTCTAGTGTATTAGGGCTGTGTAAAAATATTGATACAGCTAATTATCACAATATTTTTTTTTACAATAATGTATCGATAGTCTAACCTCCAGTATCGATAGATATTTAAATTGTAATTTTTTTAAAAACGTAATTAAACTGATTTACTTTTATGTTAATATTTCCTTAAAAACCCCAGTGTGAATCAAACTACTTCCTGTTCCGCTCCTGTACTTGTCTCAAAAGCAAGCATGGCGGAAAAAAACGTAGCTTTTGCTTTACAATTGTTATGTATTTTCTGAAGTATTTTAATGTATTGTCATATGTATTGTATTTCAATATATCGTAATATATTGTACGTATTCTAGGTATCGTGATATGTATTGTATCGTGAGGCCTTTTTACCAATACACAGCCCTAACGTGGAGTATAGATGTGGAGTGTAGATTTGTAGCGTAGTGTGTTATTTGCATTGCAATTAAGTTACATAAATATTAATCTCTTCTTTCAATACAGCGCTGTAATGTTACACAAACAATGTCCAATATTTAAATGAGACAAATTAGATTAATTAATTATCCTTTGATCTTTAGTGTCTCTGCAAATGTGTGTGTGAAAGAATCTAGATACAATTAAAATTCTAGCACAAAAAATGTGCTACAAATATACATAAAGATGTCTGTTGTTTATCTATTGTTAGATATATTTCTGGATTTATATTCCAAAAGGCAGATTAAGTCTATTTAGTTCATCAGTACAAGTAAAATAAATCATTTTAATGTCTTGATTTCATGTTTTTTGCATTTTCTTCTGGTTTAATTTTGTTATTTATGTGCTTTTATTTTGCATTTCTAAAACATTACTAAACAACTCCGAACAAACATGTTTGTAACACTGCTCTGCTTTGGGCATTCTTTCCCTTTTTTGTCTTTTGTTTGCACTCAAGGAAAAGGAGTTTGTATTTTGATTTTTACATCAGGTACATGATCGTGTGTGGGTTTGACGTTCCCAGTTTGCCCTGTTGTGTCTAACCCACTCATACTCAACACGTCACGCCGCTAATTCTATTGTGTGTCTGTGTGTATTTTTTTTTTTTGTTTCTCTTGGTCTGGTTTAGTTTTAATTGAGTGGACTGAAGTGTTTCAACAACGTTAATTATCGAGAGAACTTCTCTACCGTTCAAACCGAATAATGACTGAAAAACGATATCAGCTACTGTTTAATTCGTCATCATTAATTATTACTTTATAGCTTGATATAAAAAAGGTTTGTGTCATAGTGTTGGTTTTACATTACCAGCTGCAGACATGGGATGTGCTTTGTCCATTACTCATTGGGTCTTTAATCATTCTGTTGTGTTATGTTCTCCACATTTTAATGAGAAGCGATCTTCAGCCATGAAGCTAATCTCTGTTGCAGCAGCTTTCTGCTAAATAACCTACATGCCTGTGATTGGATACATCATGGAATTTGCTGTAGATCCCAAGCGGGTTCATGTTTAGAGTTGCCAAACGATGAATATTTTTTCTGTACGTTTATCGGCTATTCATCGGTTTGTTCAAATCAAATCTAACTTTATTTATAAAGAAGAACAGCAAGAGCTTCACAATAAAAAGTATAGCATCCAACGGCAATAGTAAGAAAAATTGAATAACAGCACAGATGTAATTAAATGAATGAATCCGAAGCTAATGAACAAAAATAGATGCTAGCTCAGTGTTGAAGCAGCCTATTGATGTAGGATGTAGCTACAGAAAAGCGTGAAATACCTTGCTAGCGGTCTACTATTTCCTGAACCTGGTTCCGCTGCATGTGTAGCAGATATATGTTACTTTGGAAACAGGCGCCTACCAGATAAGACAGTATAATGCAAAGTAAAAACATGCTAAGTGTTTTTAATATGAGACAACAGCAGGACAGGTTTAATAAAAGGCTTATGATTAAGAAGAATTAAGTTTACAGTTATATTAACTTTATTATTTATTCAAATAATATAAATGTTGAAACAATTGCTTCTTAGAAGGTTTCTCACACAGTACCGATCCAGTAAAGATTACAGTCAAAAATACTCCTGGATTATTCTTTTATGAATAGAAAGGAAATCTCCATGAAATAAAGAATCAACTCAGGAAGCTATCACAATTACACACCCGCACAGGACACACACATATAAGGCTGAGGGTTGGATGACTAGTCTGGACAGGTCTGTATGTCCCCAGGGGAAGGACAAACACATAAGCTGAAAGGTCACACAGCTAATTATCAGCTCACATAAAAGAGAATAAGAAAGAGAGGAGGATATTAGGAAGTGAAACAGTGGAGGACAGAGAGAGTGGGAGAGTGAAAGCGAGAGAGCGAGAGAGGTATTAAAACTCATTAAAAGTGAGAGAGAATGAGACGAGGGTTGATTTATGAAGAGAATAAAAAAGAAAAACAGCAGAAAGGTGACATTCCTTTCTCAAAGCTGGACCTCTGCCGGTTCATTAATGGAAATTGGCAGTTATGAATGTCACACGGCTGTCCTGTCCTCTGAACACACACACTTTCCTGCTTAATAATAATACAATCTTTGAAAAGATCAGTTAAGGTGTTCAGATCTGCGAACAGTTCAGTAAAACTAATTTAACACTGGTACGTTCACTGGTGAAGTGGTAGCTTAGTGGTTAGGGTATCAGACTACTGCTCAGAAAATCGAGGGTTAGATTCCCAGGAGAGCCAAGCATCACCTGTGGGCCCCTACGTTAACCATATTAGTTAGTATGTTTACTTCATCCACATTATGGGTTCAAACATGAGCTAAACAGCAAAATAAACATTGGTCACAGATCTCTGTGCAGGACACTTGAGTATTTCCATATCTTTATGAAGCTGAGGGGTTTTGTGAACAGGGGCATTGCCATGCTGGAACAGTGTTTGAGTTACTTGGTTCTAGTAAAGAAATAAGGTAATTCTACCGCGTACAAAGGCAAGTGTGTGCTTTAGACTTTATAACAAAAGTTTTGGGAAAGACACACTTATACGTTTTACTTGTAAGGTGTCCACAAACTGTTTTTTTATACAGTGTATTTATGGCAATTGATGGATTTTACATTCACCACCTGCCACTTTTAACTAGTGTTCTGTGAGACAGCATTAAAATCGGGTTAGCAAAATGACCACCACTGCTGCCACACACTGCTGTCCACAGCCATACACTGCACCTATCCTGGCATCCACTCATAACTCCATGGCATGACCCACCCGCTTCCTCACAGCACCACCCACCACCAGGAGGTGGTGCCATGCCTGTATCACTCAGCCAGCCCTGACATGATCTGTTTTCTCATACCTGGACACCTAAGTGCACATTTTCTCAGCTGCTTACTGACTCAGTAAGATTAGACCTGTTTGAGCTGCATCATTCTGATATTTTCTCACTTATTTATCACACAGCCCTGACGAGGACTCATGCCAGAAGTTTGTGCCGTTCATTGGGGTAAGAGTGCAGCACTGACTGGTTTCTGTTTAACAGAATTTTTGTAAATTAAATCCTTTTAATGGATGTTTGTTGTTGTTGTTTCTGCTTGACTTTTAACAGTTGGTGAAAGTCGGCATTGTTGAGCACAACCTGTCCACCTCAGGTAGGAGCCCTTATATACAAACCACAAACATACTGAACTTCACAGTGAAGCATGCTGGTGGTAGTATCATGTTGAGAATTATCCATGGCCTCTTGGTTGCTTTTCTGACTAGGGTCGGCCTAATTTCTAGCATTGTTTAATAATAGATTTAATGGCAACCAATGTGATGTTAAAAAGTTGGATTTTGCAGTCGACCTTTTATTTTGTTCGTATTTTGTTATTAGGGTTTTTTTGTGTTTTGGTTGTTAACAAAAATAATCCTAGCTGTAGCACAAAATGTGGAAATGCTTATTGCAGGTGATTGTATATATAGTAATATTTGTTTATTCTGGTACATACCACTGTGAACCGTGTAAGAGGGAAGTGGTAGCTTGGTGGTTAAGACTGCTAAACAGAAGACCGTGTGTTTAATTCCCTTAAGGCCCTCAGTTGAATAATTAAAAAAACAGATAAATGTAAGTCACTCTGGAAAATGTGCCTGAAATGTAAATGTAATTTAATGTGTGTGTGTGTGTGTGTGTGTGTGTATGTGTGTGTTTTGTGTAGTGGATTCTGATGATGCCAACGTAATGGGCAGTATAAACATGCTGTCTTCACCTCCAGCCCAGACCGGGGCACCATACGGAAAAGACATGACGTGCACTCCTCCTTCCTCCCCCTCCGTCTCAGCTAGTCTGTCTGGAGCAGGGTACATTAGCGCGACTTTCCTCTCTCTCTCTTATTCTCTTTCTTTCACTCACATACACAGAGAGATCTCTTTAGATAATTAGAGAGATTATTTCAACTCTCAATGTTTTTGTTGAACATACTGTACTATGTGCTTTTGCTGTGTACCTCAGAAAGGTAATGGAGTCTGCCTTTAAAGTCTACCGGTAAAAGCCCATTAAAGTAACAGGCTCTTCAGTAACCATTTTATAACAGTCAGGCTCGAAATGAATACAGAGCTTATTACTAGACATAATGTTAAGCACTCTAAATAGGTTTCTGTCCATCACATGGCACCACACACACACAGACACACTCACATTTATACCCAAAGGCAGTTTAGCATTTTTATTCCATTTTCCAAATATTTGTAAGCAATTTTTTAGGCCCAGTTATTACCTACAATTGCATGATAATGACGACATGTCATTATTACATACTAAATGCACACAATTAGTTCAAAAAGCACGCTAAAAACGTCCCTTTAGGAATGTTTAATTTTATAAATTGTTGCACAATTCATCTAGATTCATTTAACCAGATGAGGTTCGCTTATGCCAATTTCTACAAGACAATCGGAATGATCGGAAACAGTTTCTTTTAGATCCAGACTGTGTGAGAGGCAGTATCTATCAGATAACTGAGCATTTTTTTAGCCTTGCGCTAGAATAAAAGTGATTTGATTATCTACATTTAGGAAATTTAATTTACCTGCACATACTGTAGTTTATACAGCAGCTCAAGATGTTCATGATTCATTTGACCAGATGAGGTTTGGTTATTACAATTTCTGCAAGATAAAAAAGTCTGTAATAGAAATATACCCAGTGTACATGACAACACAAATGTCATATAAGCCACATACATGTCTCCAATTATAGCGATTTAACTCACTTTTATTTATATTATGTTTTCAACTATAGACAATTTTTCAACAGCTTTACATAAAACTAAGGTCCAGCAAGGCTTTCTGCAGGTCTAAAACTGATCTACATTCACAACCTAAATTCTAATATGTGTTCAATTAAATTGTATTAATTTATTCCCAACAGTCTTTTCTCCTCATTTCAGTACGTGTATGTGGATGTTAGATTTTTTTATCCAATCAGATTTTAGTTTCTAAGTGATGCAATGTTAATCTAATCTGCCAAAGCCGTCAGAATCAGTAGTGCTGCCTGTGTAACTTAAACTATATTAGCAATAGGACGGTTCTTTAACCAATCAGATTTCAAATTCGCCTCTCAAGGCCAGCTAGCTGTTCCACAATAACGTCAGTATTTTAATGTTTGATTGTTTGATCAAAGCAAAGGTGTTACTAACACTTTTGACTAGCAAAACACGCCTGTAGTGATCTGCACACATTAATACAATTGAATTAGAATTTTTACGCCCACAATGGCTGACGGAGGAGGAATTGACTTTGTCTCTGACATCCAGAAAAGTTAAACATCATGAGGGTTAGGTTAACTTTATGTTTTTGTAATGTTATCAGATAAATATGGATTCTGATCTGCTCCATATGATGTATGTGGCACAGTTGCGGTTGTAGTGTAGAGGTTTGGAGTCTTAACAGGGTCTTCTTGCTTTAATAAAAATGGTTTTCACTTTCAACACCTAAAATGTCTCCCTGTCTGTAATGCCACGCCGTGTTATTTTGCGTTTTTTGTATAGTTTTTGAAGTTTCTATAATTGCGACGTGACAGTGGTGATATTAATAGGTGGATCAGTCGGGTAAATCCCCACTGAAGGCCCAGGTATCAAATGCACCGCCCGCCACTGGGAAAACCCATGGTTAACACATGAGAACACATGGGAAAAAATTCAGATTACTAAAATGACGTTTTAAAGAGTTATAATAAAAGTAGATTCTTGCTGAATTAAAATGTCTTTTCTTGTATATCATTTTAAACTACAGTAAATGTGTAGCTTAATCTTTTTTATCTTTTGTTTTTCCAAATAAGCTATAAATAAGACAACTTAAATAACTAAGGTTCTGTATTTGTGTGTGTGTGTGTGTGTGTGTGTGTGTGTGTGTGTGTGTGTGTGTGTGTATAGTTCTCCAGGCTCAGGTGGAGAGCTGATGGGACTGCAAGTGGATTACTGGACATGTCAGGGTGCAGAGAAAAAAAAGGACGGAGAGAAAAAGGACGTGGGGATGAAGAACACGCTAAAAAGCAACTTTCGCTCCCTGCAGGTTTCACGCATCCCCAGTGGAGGAGAGCTCACTGCACCCCATGGCATGGCTATGACCGTCGTCATGAAAGAGAAAAATAAGAAAGGTGACACACCCTAATACACTCATGCAGACTGCCAAATCTACAGGCTGTCCCATAAGTTTCCATAGTATAGAAAAAATTTTAAGAATAAACATTGTTTAACGAAAACCATTTTTATTTATATAATATTCTCTATATGACTACCATTGTTTTGCCAACACGTTTCAATGCGTGTCCTCCACTGCAGAAGAACACGTATAAGCACAGCTGGAGTTATGCTTGTAATGCTGTTAGTGATACGGTCCTTGAGATGATTTATGTTTCGTATCTTTTCCTGATACACCATAGCCTTCAAATGCTCCCAAAGATCAAAATCTAGTGGGATAAGATCTGGGGATGTTTATATAAATGTTTATCTTTCCTATGTATGGAAACTTATGGGACGCCCTGTATAAATCAAATGTAAAGCACATTTCAGTGCGTGTCGTTTGAAATGTGCTTGTGTTTTAGTGTGTTTTATCTATAAAGTGTGAAATGATTTACATTTCGGAAATCCGAACTGCATGATCAAACACAATGATGGTGTACTAAAGCCAGCGTTGTCATGGCTACCACAATGCCATTAGGTATACAAGAATAGAACAGCAAGGCGAACCTTTGTTACACACCAGTATGTATAAATCGGTTGCTATGGTGATTGGAACAGTTTTTTTCTTAGATCCAGATTGTGTGAGAGCAGGAACTGTTGGCCAGTCATAGTGCAGACGGCAGGATGAATCAGTGAACAGAGCATTTCTTTATTCTTCAGCTATATTAATGGTCTTATTCGGACAACCAAAATCTAGAATTTATTGCAATATTTACATAAGGGAGAAACAATTATTCACAGATGATTACAAATATTTGGGTATCTATAAGCGGTATTCAGATTATTCAAATTACCTGCACATACTGTAGCAGTCCAGGTCTTTAGTAAAAGTGTTTTTTTTAATACGATAAGGTATCGTAAAGTTTCGAGACACACCAATAGATGGCAGCACAGGGCTGCTTGCGCAGTCACGGGGTGCACCGCCTTGTGTGCAGCCTTCTGCTGCCATCTATTGGTGTGTCTTGAAACTTTTTGATACAACCTCATATTATCTTGTCCACCTGCCTTTAAACACAAGCAGCTGTTTAAACAAAAGCTCCATACTGACACAGATACTGTTTTTTGGTGTCAGAAATAATAATCCAATGCTACATATATATTTACAAAATCAAAAACATGGAAAGAAATCAATTAGTCGTCCACTTTACAAGGTCTCTCACCACAGCGCACTTCACCTTCTTCTGCTTTTTGATTTAGTGTCTGGCGCCTCCAAGTGTTGGATGAAGATTGCTTCTTAAGGTTCTTCTGATGACTGCCCTGCCCCCTCCCCACCCCATTTATACCCTACTATGTTTTTTTACTCAACGCTATAGTTTCACTTACGACTTTATTTGTTTTGTTGATCTATTGCTATTGTTTTATTCATGACATTTACTTTTTAAGATGACTATTCCCCTTATAACCTAATTTTTTGATTGATATAACACACTGTGATGCTCTTCCTAGTTATTATTGCACGATCTCATTAGCGATGTAGATCACACACAGATCACAACACTGTGGACATTATTCACTGTGTGGATCCCATATTAATCGCAACTAATTTTCAATAATGTAATAAAAACAAATTAAATAGGAGACTGTTGCCAAAATATTTCAGCCCAAAAAGTCACAGTTTTATTAATCACTGCTTTAATTAAACACTATGGCTTTAAATCTCCTCAGACAGCACTATGTATAACCTAGCATTCCATCCACCGCTCTAATTTAGCAATTCATTTTTTCAGCTCCTGTCCTAACTCTTAATTGAGCACACAGCTTTCAATCACGTTCACACAGGGTCGGAAAGAGTGCAGATGGTGTGTTATTGTGTTTGTGATTTTTCCTTGTGATTTATTAGAGCTGACACAACAGGGCCACTCTGAGCATTTTGTGTCCCTCTTTCTGTTTTGTAGTGATTTTTCTCAGCAAGAAGCCAAAGGAAAAGGACGTGGACTCCAAGAGCCAGGTGATCGATGGAATCAGTAGGCTGATCTGCACAGCCAAACACCAACACACCATGCTGAGAGGTAAAGAACGGCTCACACACACACACACACACACACCCCATAACGACATGAATAATGCAAGACCAGATTTGATTAGCTCCCACTAGGAGGGAACATTATAAAAGATTCAGGGCATAATGACGATAAGCATGCAAGCCGATATAAAGGTTTTCTGGCAATAAGTTAATTAGTAAAACTTGGTTTCTGGCTTATTTGACTTAAATGAACAGACTGAGATCGGCTGCTTGCTTAATATAATAATTAGTTTTTAAATGTGATTATGACAATCAGGGAACAATTAATAGCATAAACAACATATACATCAGTTACAAGTTTATTCTATTAATATTGTGTACAAAACAATCAGCTGAATAATTAACTGTCTGCTTAAGGCATCCATATAACATACATCCACAAGTACACCATTTATTACTTTCACTCTAATGTTGTTTACATTTACACATCAGATGTCCTTATTCAGAGGGAATTACATTTATCTCTTTCATACAACTGAGCAATTTGAGGTTAAGGGCCTTGATTAGTCACAATCACAACACCATAACTAATGAACTACCACTTGTTGCCATAGTCAAATCGGCGAATAAGAAAATAGTCTTTTTTTATTTTATTTCAACCATCAAGTGTTATCAGGCTAATAATATTAATATAATATCTATAAAACTTATAAGACTCCAGTCGACAAACATATCATCTCTGGTAAAAAAAAAATACTATACAACATTTATACACACCCTTATCATAATTGTATTAGAAGTATCCACATCGCTTATGTGCACTCAGTCACTCATTCTCCCATCACTCACTCACTCACTCACTGACATATTTACTTACTTACATATTCACTCACTCACATATTCACTTACCCACATATTTACTCACTTATTCGCTCACTTACACACTCACTCATTCATCAATTTACTCACTTACTGACTTGCTTACTGAACCATTCACTCCCTCACTTGTTTGCTCACTTATTCAGTTACTTACTTATTCAGTCAGTTACTCACTTATTCACTCACTTGCTCGCTCATTGCTCGCTCATTTACTCACTCACCCACTCATTCACTCACGCACTCACTGACTTATTGACTTACGTACTCACCCACTCATTCATTTACTCACTTATTTACCCACTTACTCATTACCTCAATTGTTTACTTGTTTACTCACTCACTTATTGACGTACTCACCTATTTTCTCACTTATTCGTTCACTCACTCATTAATTAATTCATTCACACAATTACTCATTGACTCACATACTTATTTACTCATTTACTTACTTAGTTACTCAATCGTTTACTCACTCACTCGTTTACAAACAATGAAATATCATAAACAATTGGAAAATACTACACTGAGTGTGGAGACAAGTTCATGAGAAGTTTATCAAAGAAACACACAAAGCTTTACATTTTCTACTGAACTTGAAATCATGCTCATTTGAAGTACATTCATTTTTACTGGAAATAAACACAAAAGCAGAGCGGGGATATTTATTTTTGAAAGCCAGGCATAGTTAAGTGTTTCTAATTTAGCCTTTCCTCTGCTGGGGCTTTTCCTGTTTTAAACATTTATGTAAATTATTTACCCGAATATGTTACCCTAGCAACTTGCCACAGGGCTAAACACTATAGCTTAGATAGGAAAGCAGTTTTGTTGATTTCATAGCTTTTTTATTATATTAACCCTTTCTAGTCTGGTTAGTGAAGGCATCGTGTGGGGAAGAGATGTAGACCCACACAAGTCTGGACTACATAGCAGCTTTTTTTAGCAAAAAGGAGGCCTGAGTGACAAATGAAGCAAATAATCATAGTTAATTTTCTTACATTTACATTGACGATATTTGGCAGGCGCCCCTATTCAGCAATTGAGGGTTAAGGGCCTTGCTCAGGGGCCGAGCATTAGCAAATTGGTGGTGGGAATTGAACCACGATCCTCCAATTAGCAGTCCAAAATCTTTACCACTGAACTACCACTTCCCACCTCAGCGTGATGTTTAAGGTAATGAAAAAGTAATGTAATGTTTGGAAATGTGCTTAAACGATAGTGCACTTGTCTCTAAAAAAGAGCTGTTTGTGAAACACTTACAGATTGATTAAAAATGTGAAGAAACAGATCATTTTCTAGACATGATGGAAAAACAAGACACACCTCTATCAGAAATCCAGCAAATCAGAGTAACTTTAAAAGCATCAGTCGTTGGTTTGTGGGCATCAGATCTAATTAAAAGTTAACTGCTGTCATCATTCAGTCAGGAGTTTTATGCGTCTGGCTGTTCGGTACAAATTTTTGTGCTATAGAATCTAGCTGAATCATGTCTCCACCGTTTCTTTGCAGTCTATAGAAATGAAGTCCTGCTAACAGTCTGATTCTGGATCTGAGTCTTTTTTCTCAAGGTTCCGAGACGTTTTTATTTAACTTGCTCATTATTACACTTCTACAGTAAAGCATGAAACCATACAAGTTGGCACTCACGTTGTGTGAAATGAGTGCTGTCGCAAGGACATTTCATAATGGAGCAGTTCTGTACTTTTGCCACTCAACTCTGTCAATATATTTGATTTAAATGCTTCAGACAAAATGGTGCTTGTCAGCATGTGTCACAGACCTGCTCAAAACAACCGAAATGTGACTTTCAGCTATTCATTAACTTCTAAGATTTTAACAATGACAAAAAAAGAGCTGCTAAATGTGCTTAGAGTTAATATACATTTTGATTAATAGCATCAAATATATAAACATTCAGGACTACAGCCTTGGATTATATATATATATATATATTAAAACCATTACCTTTTTCCTCAGGCTCTGTTGAACTTTTTAAAAGAAAATGTCTGCCATCTGCTGGTTATATTGTGTTATTACATCTCGAGTTCAGCATTTTAAGGGTGTGAATATGTTTGTTTTTTGCCATTTATTCTGATAAATTGTATTAAAAATATATACAGTGTTTATTTGACTTAACAATTTTGATAATGTCAAACAAATACAAATGCACTAAAATTTGTGGAAGCTAGAGTCCAAAACAGGGACAGAAATGAAAGAGTATCAAAGCTGCCATCTAGTGCCGTGTCTTGAAACTTTATGATTCTTTATGATTCTTTATGAAACTTTATGATGAGAACAGTCATTATATATAGTATTACCATGCCAACAAAAGTGTTTGACAATTATATATGTTCTCCCCTTATGTTTTATTTTATAATCCGTCAGTTTGAATCAATTATACAATTAAAAACGTTATTTTTTGTTCACAACATTTCACATACTTTTATATTCAGCACTTATGAATCGCTTTTTTGAATCAGAAAAAGTGAATCGCTTATATCACATGCATTTTTATAAATAGGAGTCACAGCTAAATTTACCTGCTTGCTCGTTTTTATATTACATTTCTCTCTTTTATTTCTTCTCCAGTCTCCATCGACGGTGTGGAGTGGCACGATGTGAAGTTTTTCCAGCTGGCCGCTCAGTGGCCCACCCATGTCAAGCACTTCCCTGTGGGAATATTCGGCTACACCAAGTCCCTGTGATGAGCCTGTGACGCGCTGAAGCTTTCTCTGGCCCGCAACTCATAAAGCGAGGAAGTGACTGTGTGAGGAGAAAAGGGAGACTGAGTGGGGAAAAAAAAAAAAAAAAAAAAAACAAAAAAAAAAAAAAAAAAAAAAAAACAACCCAAAATGTGGAATTTCCTGTGGAAACGCTCTGAAGCCTGTCTCAAACTACATGGATGTTGTTGTTATCAATGTTCTGTTCTTGGCTGTTGCACCAGCAAGAGAAGGAAGAAGGTTTGTAAAAAAAAAAAAAAAAAAATATATATATATATATATATATATATATATATATATATATATATATATATATATATATATATATATATACTTGCTGCCATTTTTTGTATACATATTGTGGTTAGAATTTTGTAGCCACTCCGTAATGGCAGCTTGGTTTTGCACTTTGTTTGGTTATCATTTTTATTATTTTAAATGAAATTCTGTGGTTGTATTTGTTCTGTGTACGAGGTGTTGTGTGTTGGTGATGGTGCAGAATTGAGGGTGATTGTGGTGACTAAAGGGAAGGAGAGTGACGGGTGGGGTCTGATTGGCTCAGCTTCTCAGAGTGATTCAGAGCTTGCTGTGAAATTTAAGAAGCTCTTTTTAACAGCTCGTCTTTTAAGGATTGTAGATTGAAGCTGAGAGAAGGAGCTTTCTCATCTGTTGAATAAACACTCCAGCGTTTTACATTTACACTCATTCACCTGAAAAAAAAAAATCACCTATTAAATACAGGCCAGTTTTTTAATATTTCGATTATTTAATTTTAAATGGTTTATATTATATTACACAACATGAAAGAATGTTTTTATCATTGTCCAAAGATCCAAAGGGTTTTTCTTTTTGGTAGTGGTACACCATCAGACCCACACATCTTAACAAAGAGGTCTGACCAATGCTTAGTGTCCAGATTTTTTAAATGCAAATAAATACAACTGTAGTAGCTCACCATACACCGTATGACCAAAAGTATTGGGACACCTGATCCTTACATCCTATTTCATTTTTACTCCTATAATAAGAAAAATAATAATTGGGAACTGGTGGCTCAGTGGTTAAGGTGTTGGACTGCGATCTGGAAGATCAGGGTTTGATTCCCAGCACCACCAGTTTACCAGCGTTGGGCCCCTGAGCAAGGCCTCTAACCCCCAATTGCTAAGTTTTGAAAATTAGATAAATATAAGTGGCTCTGGATAAGGTCATCCGCCAAGTGCTGTAAATGTAAATAATACAATTCACACTTCTTAAAATGCTTTCCACAATGATTTTAGAGCGTCAGACATTTTTCCAGACATTTTTTGATAATATTAGTGAGATCAGCTAGTACTGTTGAGTGAGGAGATCTGATGCTCTTATTCATCCCAAAGGTGTTCAGTGGGGTTGAGTCAGAATCAGAGCCAATCACCACCAACTGTAACACACCATGTCCTCATGGAGCTTAGGGGGTTTGTGCACAGGGGCATTGTCATGCTGGAACAGTGTTTATGTTTTCTAGTTCCAGTGAAAGAATACTGTAATGCTACAGCATACAGTGAGATTCTAGACAGCTTCAAAATTGCATTAAAAGTTTGATGCCGGTGTGCTGGTAAAGAGAAGAAACTTTTGGCCATGTAGAAGGTTTTATTAAATAAAAACAACTTGGCATTAAGTTAGGAAATCAAGATAACCTCTGTGTTACTTCCTTTCCAGCTTGATTATTGTATTTGAACATTTCTATACGCACAGCAGAACAGAATAATAAATGAGAACTAACACAAGTAGGAACTAAATTAAGTGGGGAACTGAAAAATGTCACACCACACACACCAGATAAAACATTGAAGATTATTCAGAAGTGTTCAGCGGTTAAAGTGCTGGCCTACTGATTGGAAATCCATGCGTTTAATTTCCACAGCAACAAAGCTGCCAGTGTTGGGCCCCTAAGCAAGACCCTGTGAACTGTTGACTTGTTATTTGTGAGTTGCTCTGGATAAGGGATGCTGCTAAATGCCATTTATATTTGTTTTATTTAGCTATTAGTCATTTCTGGTTGTTCTTGTTCTTCTATAAAAATGAGCGCT